>JADLZK010013340.1:0-401374 GCA_015847255.1 Hyparrhenia diplandra
AAATAAACTTATCGGTCTAGCCAAGACTTCACCCTCTAACTAAGACTCTAAATCACCTCACAAAAGATCCTACACAAGAAGAGTGAGGTGACAAGCCTAGCTTGAGCTCCTAATCAAATCTAATGCAAGGTCACACAAACCCAAGCACTAGTACTTCAAGCACGGGTGAGCTCCTACACAATTCTAGTAAGCACAAGCACAAAGCTCCTAAGCTCACTAGATGCACAATGGACAAGGCAACACACGCCTAACCCAAAAGGCTCAAATTACCTAGCTACACAAGCTAAGCAAAGTAACTAATCAAGCTACACAAGCTAGATAGTTACAACTACTCTACTCAAGCACAAGCACAATATATATATGAATGTAATGACAAAGCTTGAGATAAGAGAATGCAAACCACCGCGAAGTGTGGACACAAGATGACAGGGTGATTTTTACCGAGGTCTCGGGAAGCTTGCCAACTTCCCCTACTCCTCGTTGTGTCGACCAACACTTTAGTGGTTCCACGGTTTGGCGAATCACCCGTGATGATTCTCAAGCTTAATGGCGATGCCAAATCCCACAACTGGGAGCTCGATCGAGACACTCACACGGTGTGAGTTCTCTAGCCAATCCCTCGAGGGTACGGTGTGAACCCACACACAAGTGTGGTAGCTCAATGACACGCTCCACTAGAGTTGCTCTTCACGATCCCGCGAGGTGAGCACGAACCCTCACAATCTCTTCTTCGGGCACCGCACAATCTTCTTTGCGTGCTTCACGAAGCCTCTTGCCACCAAAGCGTCTAGGAGGTGGCAGCCTCCAAGAGAAACAAGCCCACCGGCTTGCAACACGAACACCTAGTGCCACGAATGGCGATCTCTCAACGCAACGCACTAGGAATCGATCTCTCACTCAATCGGATGAACGATATCAAGCATATGTGAGTGGGAGGGCTCTCAAGCACCACAATACAAGCCACCAAGGCTAGAATGTGCTCACCACCGCCAAAGCCGGCCACCCCATCTATTTATAGCCACAAGCCAAAATAGAGCCGTTGGGGTGCTTTGCGCGTTGCCGGGCCGCACCGACCGGACTCACGGCGAAGTCCGGTCCAGCGTCCGTCGCTTCCCTTCCGGCGTCCGTCGAGCGGACAAGGCCATCGGGCCCTGACTAACGGCTACTTCGGCGTCCCGTGCATGCTTCCGGTCATCACGGAAGCTTCCGGTCCCGCGTCGGTCGCAGCGTCGGTGAAAACGCCGCTGCGAAGCTTTTACGCGGCGCACCGGCCGGGACGCTCCGGTGGCGCGTCCGGTCAGCCTCCCGTCGGTCGGCGTCCGGTCGGCGTTTTCGGCGAAAACTCCAATCAAACACCGACGCCTTCTCTTCCTTTGCCCGACATGCTACCCATCAAGTATACCAAACTTGAGCACGAGGAATAGCATGTTTTTCATCTCCAACTTGCATCAGGCGCAATAGAAAATATGCATCTCATTTTCGAAGGCGCCGAATCCCGCCTCGCAAGCTCGGCGGGGAGGATGAGCGGTTCCCAAACCCAACTCAACCTCGCAATCACGCCGCCTTTGCAAATGTGCCAACACCACCAAGTGTACATCACCATGTGCAAGTGTGTTAGCATTTTCACAATCATTTCAAAGGCCGGGTTAGCTCTTGTCACGCCACTCGATCCTAACACATCGCAAAGTTAGATCGCTCAAGTGGCACTAGATGACCGATATGCAAACCGTTTGCCCCTCTTAATAGTACGGCCATCTATCCTAAACCCGGTCATAAACTTCTCTAAGCTCCAATGACCGGCGAAATGAAATGCCCTATAGGTTATACCTTTGCCTTGCGCATTTCCATTCCGCTCCATCTCCAAGTGCCAATGCAACCAATGCACCAACACGATCAAGAATGATATGATCCACTTCATATCATCACATGACCTTCTTGGTCCATCGATCTTGACCTCACTTGCTCTTCACCGCTATTGCATCGGTCCATCGGCGCCAAGTCCAGTGACTTGCCCTTCACACTTGCAACCGGTCCTTCAAGCCAAGCCTCGTCTTGATCTTCACCACCTTGGTCACATGACTCCATGTCATGTCTCATATGCAATAAGCTCCTTCATTGCATCATCATGTGTGAACTAATCTCCCCGTGTATAATGTCAATCACACATATTAGTTCACCTAATGTTGACACTCAATTACCAAAAACCACAAGGGACCTTGAGACGGACGGCGGGACGCGTGGATGGGATGTGGCTCGGTCGATCGACGGTGATCAAGGGCGGGCGGGGCGCTGGAGCTTGTGGCCGGGAAGAGCGACCGACAAGGGCTCCTCCCCGGGAACGGGGGGCTCGACATTGCCCGGGCGGGGGCTTGCTTTTCCTCCCGGGGTGACGCTGGCGGCGTGACCCTGTCGGTCCGTGGTCGGTCGAGGGGGCAGCTTGGCGTCGCGGAACACGGCCCGAACGCGGACGAGGGGACCAGCTAGGGTGCGGCCTTGGCCTGGGCGGCCGCGAGCTGGCGGCAGCGGGGCAGCGGTGTCTTTCCCTCGATGGAAGCGAGAGAGGAAGAGTGAGGGGATGACGGGTGGGGTGCGGGCCCGTGGCGGTGAGGGCGAGAGCGGCGACTCATTGGACTGGGCGGCTCGGCTTGGAAGGCCGAGGCAACGATCTGGGCCTGCCTACTTGCGGCGGTCATGCGCGCGGGTGTCGTACGCGAGGCCGGTTGGGCTGGACCGGCTTCCCTACTTGGGCTCTTTGGGCTAGCTAGCATCTACGGGCCGAATTGGCCTTTGCCAATTCTTTCCCTTTCTAAATCTTTTCTATTTCTTATTTCCATGCTACTCCAAACCTAGGTCTACTATGTTGGTATACATGTGTTGCCAAGCATATATACCTCCTAGTGGGGTCCACTAGGGTCATCTAGGGTATTAGGATCCAATCCACAGGTTGGCAACACACACAAGGTCGATTTGACAAATTAAAGTTGATTGATTTTATTTCATCACATAAAATCATAAAACCCAAATCATACCTTGATTAAAATGCAAATGCTCAATCAAACTATGTAGGGTCTACTTGTGCAACTAGGTAGGGTTTCCTAGCATGACATACACCAAACATGGGTTTGTTTTCAAAAATTTTAATTTGTTGTGATTTTTGGTGTTTGGGATTTTTCGGGTTGTTACACGTTGTCATAACTGTTGGGTCATTGACAGATCGGTATATGCAGACTACCTGCATGCTGCATTAGATCCATTGAATGAATGGTTTAAATTAGCATATTCCAGTTACTTCTTTTCATTATTTCATCCCAAAGCATGTTTTAGGGTAGTAAAGTGAAGAACAAGAAGAATCAAGTCGGATCGGGAGGAGATCGAAGAAACAGAGGAGTAGGTTGGCAGAGATGTTCTTAGGTGGAGTTTAAACATGTCATATAGTTGCCTCTCTCCACAGAACCTTGCTCACATCATGATTCTGGAATTGCAATTGTTAATGTTGAATTGATTGGAGCGACCGCACGGTCTTCTTCCGGTCTTCTTCCTCGGCCTGCAAAGTTAGGCTCCCTGTTGACTGTTGACCCACCAATCCATTGCATGGATGCAACAAGCAAGATACAAAAGTGTGCCGGCGACGACCAGACGACGACAGTGACTTGGCAGCAAGACTGAAGCAGCTAGCTTGCTTATGTATATATATAATCAAGATGGATCAGATGGCCACACCCGCACATCCACTTCTCACTCCGACCCCAAATACTCAGTGCACCTCATTCGTCTCAATCAACAAAAACACACCTCACCAACAATCATCAGCTGAACTGAAATGAAGGCCAGGCATATGCATCCTTCTATCTTGTTGCTACTCCTTGTCGCCGTCACCTCTCAGTCACGGGCACTGCAGCTCCCACCACCAGCATCTGCTGGTCCCCATGCCACTGGTGGCGCCTGCATACCGCGCGAGAGGGACGCCCTGCTGGCGTTCAAGGGAGGCATCACCGGCGACCCAGCGGGGCGCCTTGCCTCGTGGCACGAAGGTGACCAAGACTGCTGCCGGTGGAGCGGCGTCCGGTGCAGCAACCGGACTGGCCATGTCATCGGCCTCCGTCTTGGCAACGACAAGTACATCAAGACCGATGATCTATGGCTTCATGCCAACCGCACGGCTTTGTCGGGCCAGATAAGTCCCTCCTTGATCTCCTTGTATCATCTTGAGAGCCTTGATCTCAGCCTGAACAACCTTTCGGGGCCAGCCGGACGTCTGCCGGAGTTCTTGGGCCATTTTAGCAACTTAAGATACCTCAACCTCTCTGGCATGCCCTTGGTCGGGAAGGTGCCACCTCAGCTCGGCAATCTCTCAAACTTACACTACCTTGACCTCTCACCCTTCCCGCTTCCATGGGATGGTCCAGATTTGTACTCCACGGATATCTCTTGGTTATCAAACTTGCCTCTGATGTACCTTGACATGGAGTCTGTGGACCTCAACAGGACAGTTGATTGGCCTCATGTTGTGAACACGATTCCTTCTTTGAGGGTCCTTCGTCTTCCCTATTGCTGCCTTACAAGTGCAAACCAATCTCTCCCGCATCTTAATCTTACACACCTTGTGGAGCTCAGTCTCTCTAGAAACCTCTTTGACCACCCAGTTGCATCATGTTGGTTCTGGAATTTGACAAGCCTCAAACATCTTGAGCTTGAAGGAACTTATTTATATGGTCAAATTCCTGATGCCTTGAGAGGTATGACGTCGCTTCGAGCCCTTGATTTTAGCAATGGTTATGGCATAGACATCATGACAGCAAACATGACAGATCTGTGCAATCTGGAAAGCATAGACTGGGGGGGGCCACCGTTTCTATGGCAACATAAGAGATTTATTTCAAATATTACCACAATGTTACCCGAGCAAGCTGAAGCAACTGTCTCTAAGGGTTAACTACTTCAGGGGAGTACTAAGAGATTGGATTGGGAGATGGAGCACATTACACATCCTTGATCTCTCGTATAACCAACTCAGCGGACCTGTGCCTTCTGAGCTCGGTGCACTCAATAATTTAGAGTACCTGGACCTCAACAACAATAATCTCAGCGGACCTGTGCCTTCTGAGCTCGGTGCACTCAACAATTTGGAGTATCTGAACCTGAATGACAATAATCTTGATGGTGTAATCACCCAACAACATTTTTCTGGCCTAAAAAAATTGAAATTTATTGGCTTGTCCCGTAATTCGTTGAAGATCACATTGGACCCTGAGTGGCTACCTCCCTTCAGAGTAGAAAGGGCATATTTTGAATCCTGCTGGATGGGTCCTCTATTCCCTACCTGGTTACAATCCCAGGTTAATATTCTTGTGCTAGACATGTCCAACACATCTATATTTGATAGGCTTCCAGACTGGTTTGCTACTACCTTTTCAAAGGCAACATTATTGTACTTTTCAATCAATGGAATCAGTGGCACATTGCCAACAAATTTGGAAAATATGATATCATTACAGGAGCTCCACTTGGATTCAAACCAGCTAACAGGTCCAATACCTCTGCTGCCTGTAAATCTCTGTCTATTGGACATCTCCAGGAACCATTTGTCAGGGCAACTACCATCAAACATTTGTGACCTGGATGTGGATGTATTGAATTTAGCCAGCAATCATCTGGAGGGAAAATTGCCAGCGTGTAATCAGCAAAGGAGGGCCAAAGCACTAATATTATGTAACAATATGCTAACAGGAAAGCTAGAACTGATTTTAGAACGTTATATAGAATTACAGGTCCTTGATCTAGCATGGAATAATTTTACAGGAAGCATTCCAGCCACTATTACCCGTCTTGGAGGTCTGTTTCATCTAAATTTGGCAGGCAATAGTATATCAGGTACCTTACCCCAAGATTTATCAAATTTGAGTTGGATGAAAATAGAGCATCCTGAACTGGACTACAACTATTTGACAGTTAACTTGTCTATGACCATGAAGGGACAAGAACGCTACTACTACAGTTTAGCATTTTATGACAGTGTGTTCATTGACTTGTCATCAAATCAATTGACCGGTGGAATTCCAGAAGAAATAGCCTCTCTATATGCAATTATAAATTTGAATCTATCAAGGAATAATTTGACTGGAAAAATTCCCGAAAGGATTGGGGCTATGCAATCACTAGAATCGCTCGACCTCTCAAGAAACAATCTATATGGAGAAATCCCACAAAGTCTGTCAAATATAACATATTTAGGCTTCATGGACTTGTCGCACAACAATCTCACGGGAAGGATCCCATCAGGGACACAGCTTGACACACTCTACGCACAGAATCCTCTTATATATGATGGTAATGTTGGTCTCTGTGGACATCCTCTTCACAAGAATTGCACCGATGACAGCACAGAACCAAAGCATGGCGATCAAAAGAGAGATGATGTTGTACTTACATTTTCCTTTGGACTTGGCATAGGATATGTGGTTGGTCTCTGGGTGGTGTTCTGTCTCATCTTATTCAATAAATCATGGAGGATTGCTCACTTTCGTCTATCCGACAAAGCATTTGACAAGGTCTACGTGTTTGTGTCTATTACCTGGGCAAGATGGACCAAATAGACAACATGTTCAGCCATTGGTAAGATTGGGCAAAATGCACCACATATAACTAGATATAAAGGTGTACGCATGGATTTATGTAAGTTTTGTTGTATATTGTTTTCTTTAGTCACTTCTTCAATATTGTTCAATTCCTGTTATGTGTGTGGCCAGATAAATTCCAGGTTGATTTCAACTATTTTGTCTGTCAATATGACCCGTATTCAATATGATGAGCAACCGGCTAAATCTTCATAAAGTATAAAACAATGGTGGTATTATTTTGCCATGAATAGGGCTCACCTTAGCAAGTCGGACTCCACATGGCGGTCATGCCATAAGATCTCGCCTACCTTTTCTAATCGCTAAGCTCTTGGTTCCTCGCTGGCGAGAAGAATTCTTCCTTTCTTTCTTGTGGATTGGGTGGATGTTTCTCCTAGCTAGCTGACTGTACCACCCGTTGGGGACGCCCTAAGGGTTTAGCATCAATACATCTCAACCAGAACAACGGATAGATGAGAAAGGTACTTCAAGGTTTAAACCAGAAGAAATCTAAAAATGAGCTAAAAATGAACATCTTCACTCTGCAGCCCGCAACAACTCACATCAGAGAACACAGCAAATTCACAATCAACTACTGGCACTAATGCCACAGATACAGACGATTTCATTACACATGGTTGCAGACATAGTTTTGAGCTCTAACACAGCTCTACAAAAGACTGCCGCTGCAACAATCACCTGCTGAAACTGAACATCTTTACTCGAATACCATGAACGGCTTTCAAGTGAAAGCCAAAAGGGACCAAGCTCGCAGTTAGGCAGTAAAAGAGATCCATGTTCATGGGCTCATGGCATAGTGAGCCGAGACCGCAGCCTGCTTGCAATGCAGTTGGGGCTTCGTTCATACTTCCTCTTCCTTGACATTGGCTTAGAAGATGGAGTGACACACCCAGCATCCTTGTTCGCTTGATCATCCTGGCAGTCAGATGTCACCACAGACTTGCTTCTGCAATCATCTTTGTCGTCATCAGACCGCAGCCTGCTTGCAATGCAGTTGGGGCTTTGTTCAACATACTTCCCCTTCCTTGACATTGGCTTAGAAGATGGAGTGACACACCCAGCATCCTTGTTCACTTGATCATCCTGGCAATCAGTCACCACAGTCTTGCTTCTGCAACCATCTTTGTCGCCATCAGAATTCTTCTGTTGGCAGGGAGTTGCTTTGTTCAGCTTAGCTTTGCTGCTTGTTCCATCCTCTAGGCTCCCATTGGCATTCAGGCCATCATGATCAGAAATGCATGAGGTTTCAGATTTAGCAGACAGCAACTTCTTTTTCTCAGCTGAGCTTGAATCCTCTAAGTTAGATGAGGTTCGATGTGTTGCAATTAAATAGTGTGCCACAGATTTGTACCCAAGTCCAACCACCTGCATGAAGGAAGATGCAGGATTGTTAGAATTATTGCATCATTGACAAATTGGTATATGCATACTGCCAACATTAGATCCAAATATGCATATTACCAACATTGGATACAGTCCATTACCTAGCTTTTTCCTAACATAAATTTATACAATAACAACAAAGCCTCTAGTCACAACCAAGTTGAAACAAAGGATCTTATTTTAAGTTATTTCCGCTTCAGTTAGCAGTTTGTGCCTTGCAAAGGTAGTAGGGAATATTCATTTTTCCACAAAACTTTACCCTTTTTCTAAGAAAAAGGTAATAGGGAATATATTTTCTTTAAGTATACCTTCCTATACGCAGCACCAGTTGGGAACCATCCTTTCTTAGTTCTACATATACTGCAATTACAGATGCCACGGCAAACTGGACATATCCAGTTAGGATTCTTTTTAACTTCTAACACATTCTCACCATACCTGCATCAGCAGCAAAGTGTCAATCCAGAAACAAACTAGTATCTGTCAAGTGGAAAACAGAGCGCAATTCAACATTTTTCAATTAAGCGGAGGAACACATGGAATGCTTTTAATTAGGACAGACCTGCAACTGATCTTACAAAATTAAGTCAGTTAAGTACTTTCTATATATATTGCAACCAAAATCCTAGAGGTGTGCAAAAATCTAAAGAGAAAATGTACAGCTTCAGCATCAGTAAATTTGTTTTAATTTATGAACCATAAATTGGAAAGTCTGTTATATTTTTGTACTCACAAATAAGTCCGTCAGAAAGAAAAAAAACAATTTGATTAACAATGTCTATGAAAATATAGCTTCTCAAATGAAAAGAGTTGTGATAAATAGTTTTTATTACAAGTCAAAATAATGTCAGTCTTGTGGGCAATCTATATAAAACATTAGATATTAACTGTCCAAGTAAAAGGGTTGACCTAGGATAAACCTAGACAGATTTTTATTTGTAACCAAAAGTATACAGCTAAACTTTTAGAGCTAAAATTATCCTTTTGCTGTCAGGTGTATACAATATATGCAGAAGAGGGAATTCGTTGCAGGTCATAAATTGTATTGAACACATGTCCTTAAGAAAATGACAGAGATGATGCAGGTCATCAATGTACAACTGATAATTATATGCTTAATTTTTCTAGCAGCAGAGTAGGTCAACATTTAACCAAAATAATGAGAAATTACCATTACTATAAAAAAATGCTCACCTCATGTACAAACAATCTCCACAAAACTGCCCTTGGACAATCTGGCATTTACAGCAGCTTGTATGATGACCAAGAGTTTTCTGTCTGAAACATGGAAGCATTATGCCATTATACCAAAGGTGAAGGAAATTACAGTAAATAATATGCTATAAGATTATACACATCAGGCATCCTCCAGATCATTAACCATAAAAACCTCTGAACCACTTTCTCTTTATACAACATAGAAAAAAACCAACTTGAGCCAATATTAAAATTCGCCTGTACACTTCAGACATTGATATGCACTAACATACACAAACCACATCAAATTAGAAAACAGGTACTAAAAACTATTGAAATGAACTAGCAGAAGATTGTCATTGTATTAAAGCTGAGTTTTGTTCATTTTTCTATATAGAATGGTACCACACAGTAGGTTACTAGGTTCACCCTTTAACAAAAACATTTACAACATATGGCAAATATAAAGAATTGTGAATGTGAAATAGTCAAATATAAAGAATTGTCAAATAGTCATTCTATTAGAAACTTACCGGCACTGATGACAGGTTTGTCCCCTCACTTGATCATAGATGCGCTTTCCATCTTTGCCATAACCATCAACAAAGAGAGTCCAAGGAGTGTTGCATGTACCCAACAGCTTGTCATGCTCTTCAGTGTATTTTTCTTCCTTGGCTCCTACCTCTATTACTAACTCAGTTTTGCCATCTTCAGAGTGTTTCTCTTTCTTTGGTCCAATTTCACAATAGCTAACTGGTTCCACATCCTTCAACCTAAAAAAAACAAAAGGGTTCCAAAGATTATTGCCAATGTCATGAAAGATCCAATGACAATTATAGTTCCACGATTGCAGCACATCAACATCCAGTGTTTATTAAACCTATTTGGTTGACATGTGGGAAACAAATTTGGAGCAGAAAACATAACTGAAAATTTTGTAGTGCCTCGTGGAAAGGCAAAAGGAGTTAACGCCATTAAGACAAGATTGTGCACATGTAATTGATAGGATCGTTAATCGTTTTGAACAAAAAATGGACGGCCATTAGGACAAGATTGTGCAAATGTTATTGACAGGATCGTTATGACCAAAAGAAAGAACAGCCATATCCATTCAGATCCATACAACAGTGAAACTACAAGCACGACATGAACATAGACAGCAATTCTTATCCTGAAACGTGTTGATCTAAGGTGTAAAGGGGGAAAAGAATAGTAAACCATTCCACAAACAGGAACTGCATGCAGATCCGTTCAGATGACAAGAAACAAACAACTTAATCGCTTTATTAGATTCATTCAGTAAGACACAGGACGCGCTGAACAAAAAAACAGATCTTTGCACATTCCAGACCCGCAACCCCAGGGCGTGGCGTTCCGGAGGCAAAGAACCAGCAAAAAGACGATTGGGTGGGTCCGTACCTGAGCGACCTCCGCGAGGGCGGCGGCGGCTTGGGCTTGACCCTGACGGCATCACCAGACCCCGGCTCCACGGGCTTCCGTCGCCACCTCCCACTCCGCGAGTTGGCAGCGGCGGCGGACTGGCTGAGGTTGTGCGCGAGGTCGAGGATGCCGAGCTTCTTCATCCGCTCCATGTTCTCCCGGATCCTCGCTGCCCTCTGCCGCTCGTACTCCCCATCACCTCCTCCCTCTCCTCCTCCACCGTCTCAGCCGCCGCCGCCGCCAACGGATTCTTCGGCGGCCGGCCACGCGGTCTCGGGGTCGGCGCCGCCGCCGGCGACAGGTCCACGGGGGTGAAAACGACGGTCGACATGGATGGATGGATCTTTCTCGGGGTCGGCGCGGCCGCCGCCGGCGACAGGTCCACGGGAGTGAAAACGGCGGTCGACATGGGTGGATGGATGGATCTCTCTCCGGGCGGGCGGCGAAGCGAGGAACGGGATTTGCGATTGGGATTGGTGTTGGGGTTGGGGATTGATTGAGACGTCTCCGGTGTGGCGTGGCGCCGCCGGGGTTTATATAGGGGAGGGAGGGAAGGGAGGGCACCGGCGGCGCGCGCCCAATAGGAAGGAGGCGGGCGGGGCGGCGAGCACACAACGGTCACATGGGCGCCGTGCGTGGGTGGTGGAGTGGTGGGTTTATGGGCGAGCTGTGGCGAGTCGCCCGCCACCCGCCGCGATCCACCCCGTGCGGATGACATGTGGGGCCGGGGTACACTGAGGCACACGGGCCCACAGGTCAGTGGAAGGGAGTAGGAAGCGGGCACGTGGTGGGCGTCGGGGTGCTCGTGGTGGTGGGCGTCGGGGCGCGCGAGATGGACGGGACGCGAGCGCGGGATGGAGCGGCGGGTTTCCCGCGCAATTCTTGGGTCACTGACGCGTGGGACCCAGCAGAGGGGGCCCGGCAGGGGTGGAGGAGGGGAGTGGGGTGTGAGGTGAGGATTTACGCGGCTGGGTTGTGGGTATATGAATGACAGGTGGGGTCGTTGGGGACGACGTGGCGTCAGGACTGAGAGGGGAGGGTGGGGTTTCGTGTGGGTTTAGGGAGTGTGGTGGTCGTGCGAGGCGGGAACGGGAGAGAGAGCGCGCGTGGCGCTCGAGACCTGCTGTTGTTGTTGGGCACGCCACGCGGCCCACGGGCTGGATATCTCCCTCCGTCCCACTGACCTTGTCACCCCGGTTTCCGTCTTGCGAAATCTTATTCGATCTTCGTCTTATTCAAATTTTTTGTATAAATATAATTTATTTTTTTATGACTTATTTTATCAATGAAGATATTTGAATATTGATTATTTTATTTTATGATTTGCATAAATATTTTGAATAAGACGAATGGTCAAAGATGAAGTTCAAAAGTCAAAAAACGACGAAATCTATGGAACAGAGGGAGTACAGAGAAGAGGGAGGCCTAGGTAGGCTAGCTGGCCTGGCTGCTGCAGCTGAGCTGTGACATGATTTCTTTTTATTCTTTTGGGAAATCATCGATTGGACATAAATCCCGTGAAAAATGGAAAGGGGATGGACCGATGGACGAGAGGCAAATATAGCTGTTGAATGAATTCGACCGTTTGAATTTGGATTTCATTCGGTTGGGAAGATTGCTTCTTGACCGTTTGAATTTGTGCTGATGGTGGTCGTCTCGTCCTCCAGTGGTGCATGTCGTGGTTGAGATTTTGGGAACTTGAGAATGTGATTTTTTGGTGGATTGCCATTGCAATGCCATGTCATCGTTAGAAAGTGAGCAGATGTTTTTTTAAAAAAAGTGAGGAGATGGTTAAGGGGCTATTTGGTTGGACACTACACTTTGCCACGCCGCCGTTGTGACCGCCACACCGTGGTGATGAAATTGTCCGCCACAACCATCGGCAAAACACGGACACAAAATGACAACCCAAAACAAAGCACCACTCGCGCCCGGCTAGTAGCATAAGACGGAACCGCGAAACGGCGCGGCCGATCGGCGGCAATTATTACGCCACCAACGAGCATGGCGGCGGGGCATCAAACGGCGGTCGGCGGCAATTATTACGCCACCAACGAGCATGGCAGCTAGGCATCCAAACGGCGACCCACGGCAACCATGGCGGCCACGCCCATGGTGAGGCGTGGTTTGGCGTCAAATCAAACAACCCCTAAATCGGATATCTGATAGGTTGGTTTGAAGAAACTAGCATTCATCTTTCTAGGGTGGTGGCGGTAAGTGGTAACCAAAACTAGGCGTTATTTAGCTGTACATCATTACAATTCGATTTTTTTGCACATCCTTTTGCCCACAGGTGATACATAAACTTAAAGAAAGGAGAAATGTAGCAAAGTCTTGTATGTTTTTACGTTGGGCTATTCTATCTAGGTTTGCATACACTCGCTTCTATATCTCAAATAGAGTTTTGTGTTGCATATTTGTTTGCTCTGGTAGACCCGGAGAGGCCTAAAGTGAGGGGTTGAGACTTGAGAGCACCACTCAAATCTCGAAGTCAAGCTCTATTGTCCAATTGTTTTTGTTTATATCATTACTACTAGTGCCCTCACTCGGTCCAACTAAAATAAATTTAAATTTAGGTTTATACATTTTTCTTATTCTAAATAATTTTTATTAATTTTCATAGGATAAACCTTTTTATTTTAACTCAATATTTTTTAAAATAAATAAATATATTTAGGTAGGTATTTTAAAGATTTATTTTCATAATTTTTTTTGGTAAAGTCTATTCGATACCCTAGACTATCAACATAGTTTGTTTTTATCTCCCTCTTACCTTATGCAGTGCCTTGCAAGCATTGTTCTCCAAACAATCATATAGTTTGCGGAGATAAATTAAATTTGACCACAACCATAATCGAACTGAGATTAATACTTTCTCTAGTAAAATAATATTTTTTAGAGGACTCTCGTAAAATAATATGGATGTCTGACAATTGACATGGGCCTGCAGTTATTAACTTCTAGCCTTTTTTTTGTTTGTTGGGCCGTCAGCTATGAGTGAAAAGGCCCAAAGCTAACCTTCTTAACAGCCCATCCTACCTCAAGTGGCCCAACACGAAACCACCTTCGACGCTACGACCTCTGCCCGTCCTGGAAGGCTGGAACTCTTCCCTTCCCCTTCCCACCCGCTACGGCCGCCCCCGAGTCCTTCCGCCGTTCCGCGCCGGCGCCGCCTAGGCGTGTCCCTGCCGCCACTTGAAGGGAGCTCTCCTCCTCCTCCTCCGACTCGGCCAAGGCGTGCCCTCTCCACCCGAGCTTGGATCGCTGCTACTTTTCCTGGTAAGCAAAGCCGTTGGATGGATCGATTGCCTTGACAGTGAGTTCCGTTCTGTAGGATCTATTTCGCTACCCTGAACACCTAAACTGAATCTTTTTGTTTCCTGAAATGTCCATCCATCTAATTTGCTACGGATTTGTGTGCTGCCGCCGTATTAGTGTAGCGGATTTTCAAAAAAAATTCGGTGCCTCAACTGAACCAGTCCTGAAGTTAGGTTTGGTATATATTCGGCGGGTATATACAGTTAGATTTTTCTTCTTTCAACTGTTGCGAGTGAGTGTAGCTGTCTGTCTAGAAAAAATACTGGAGCTATGACGGGCCAGCAATTTTGCCACCTGCTGAATCCTCATATCGTATGCCCTATGCCTTGTCCAGCTAGCATGATGGGGACTACTAAAGATGAATTATAAGGGTGAATTGTGCTCTCTCTTTTAACGGTGTGATATTACCTTGAGCAAGGCTGCAAGAGTCAAAGGTTAACGTGTTGAATCCCATGTTTCCTTCTTACTGCAAAAAAATCAGGGGTCTATATACTTATTTCTTACTGTTACTGAAAGTCTGAACTCAAACTATTCTGGGAATTTGGGGCTCCTATATTTCTTTCTTACTGAACAACCATCCTGAGAAATCTGTCCCCCAAATTAACTATCGACATTTCCCTCTTGCATCTAGAATCCCGTATTGAGGTGGCACTATAGTTCTTGTTTTTGGGAGGAAGCATCTTTTTATCCAGATCATCATGTGCGCAGTTCTGTTGCATCACAAGTAACACAGAATTGCTAGTAGATGGTAGGCTGTTGAATGTCTCTGCTAAGCAAGTTCTTTCTCTCTTTGCCAGGTGGTTATGTTATCTTCCATACTATGTCTGTTATCTATTTCTGTGGTCACTTAGCTTGAATATGGTATTCTATTCCTGGGATCTGTTGAACTTATTAAATGCTGATGTTAGTGAAGTATCATTTCTGGTATGTTATTCTTTCTGGTATGAGAGCAGAGCACAGAGCGTGAAGTCTGCGTTTGCAATAATTCATATACCGTTAAAGTCATAAAAAGGGTGACAGCTTTTGGATGTGCATCGCTAACTAATACCTCCTTAAGTCTTAAACAAGCTGTCAACTTACTCAGTGAATAGGCAAGACTATATTTAATTCTGCATGGCCAAATATAGCTTGCGAAAATTCAGGCAAATCGTGATTATAAGATGCACGTAAGAAATATTACTCAGTAGTTCATCAGTTAATTAGCCTTGCAACCTGGCGTCGTGTTGTGCCTGTTTGGTCCTAGGAATTGCCGCGCACATTATTACCTCGGGCAGCATAGCGCGCAAAAGCTATAGAAAACCTTTTCCGTCCCTTTGCCTCATGTTTACTTTTGTTTACTGCTTCTTCGACTATATTGATTGCTCGGTAACGTATAGTTAGTCTCACAGAAATGTGTTTCCCTATGTTGATATGTTTACCTTTGCAATGTAATGTTATATCTTCGTTTTTTATTTAGTTCTCGTACTCTTTAATGCTATAGTAACTCTTTTATTGTTTGCCTTAGATGCTGTGATGAACTCTGAGCTGGTGCCCTGTGGTTAAAAGATGCCTTTTTCCCTGTGCAGGTCTTTTCATTCCTGATTTTATACTCCAGTTATCTGCATCACAAGGGAAATGGCAAGCAAAGCAGGTGGTGATGGCAAAGAAGCCATAAACGAGCAAGTAATTGCCAACATGTATGCCAACATGCGTACCGAAATGAACCAGCTGTACACCAAGATCACAGAGCTGGAGATGGAGGTCAGCGAGCACTCCCTTGTGATCGGCGCGATTGAGCCGCTGGACCCCTCGAGGCGCTGCTACAGGATGATCGGCGGCGTCTTGGTCGAAAGGACCATCAGGGAGGTCCTGCCCGCTGTGAAGCGCAACAAGGAGGGCCTCGAAGAGGTGATTGCTCGCATGCACGAGGCGCTGGAGAGGAAGAAGAAGGAGATCACCGAGTTCGAGCTCAAGTACAAGATCAGGATCAGGAAGTCTGACAATGACGCCAACGACGAAGGCGGCAAGAAGGAAGGCACTGCGCAGGGCGTTCTTGTTGGTCCTGCCTGACTTTAAAACCTGATTAGAGAAACCTGCATTCTACTACTACTTCATGATGTGTGTGTCCTGGGGTGACATGCTTTTGTAGAACCAGCGATTTTGTGTAAAAGATGAGGACAGATGTGAACTGTGCCTGGTTTAGTTGGCAACTTTTTTGCCAAAAATTTGCTACTTTTTCAACTCTCTCTCCATCACATCACATTAAATACACCAAAAGACGTATTTTCGGAGCGATAAATGTAGGTAACAAAATTAACTAATCACGCGTTCTAATCACACGGATTACATTTGTACATCACGAGATGAATCTTTTGGCTGGATTAGTCCATGGTGGACAATGTTTTACCACAAACAAACGAAAGCGTCTTCTGATGTCTTCTGGGAGTTGAAAAAGTTACTTTTGCTACTTTGTAGCCAGCTAAACAGGCCCCTGGCAAGTTGAGTCATGGTTTGTTTCTTCATCTTTTCTTCGGGTGCTGTGGCAGTCAAGTACTTCTGATTGTTGATGGCTCATCGCAAATTTCGCAGTGCTGCAATCTCTGTCCGGGATTCTTACTATCTATCTATCTATTATTCAAGATAATTTTGGACTAATCATATCTGTATGACTTCATTTGAACTGATGCTGAAATATTTTGGTGCTTGGTGGCGGGTAAATTCCAGATTCTGTCGGTTCTTGAGATTTGATGAAAAAAAAACCTAGCACTTTGTTTGAGTTTTCAACATAAAATCTGTACAAATCTCCTGAAATTTGTTACTTGGGAATATTTCTGATTTAACGGAATCATGGAAATATTGATTTGAAATCTACCCTGCTGTCAAATTTTAAAATTCTTATAATTTGTTTATTTAGTACTCCGTAGCAAGTTTTTTTCGCTACCTAATGATCGGACGGTGGTGATCTAGCACTCGACCAACCTCGTCCTCCGCCTCAACGGGCCTCACTTCACCAGTTCCCCTTACCCGCAGCTCCGCCGCCGCCGCAATCCCCACGGGCCCCAAAACCCTACGGCCACCTCGCCACCCCAGCGACACCCCAGACCACGAGATGGCCCCCGGTGGCGAGGGCAAGCCAAGCACGGGCGGCGGCGGTGGCCCCAAGGGTGGTGGGAGGAAGCGCAAGTTCCTTCCCACGGCAAGCCGGTGCGGAAGGGGTCCTACCCGCTGCGCCCCGGCGTGCAGGGCTTCTTCATCACCTGCGACGGCGGCCGCGAGCGCCAGGCCACCCGCGAGGCGCTCTCCCTCCTTGACTCCGTAAGCTGCTCCCCACTACTCCGCTCCTCCGTTCGTTGCGAATGCACGCTCGCTAGGTGTTCGACAAATTTCCCGCGCCTGCCTGGTCTGGTTGAGGGCGGTGTGAATCGCAGCGGATTCGTCGCTGGTAAAGCTCGTGATTTTCCTGCAGATGAGTTCGCGCTGTTGGTTGATCCCATTGCTTGTCATCAGGAGGTGTGTGTGAGCGCCGCGCTGTGCTTGGTGTTCCTGTGTCAACACATATTGCATGTTTTGCTGTGTACCTTTTCGATTAACTGGTGAAGAGCCTAAAATGTGGAAAAGAGCTAAGGATGTAGATTTCTACTATTAGCTCCCTGAATTTTAGATTGTGTGTTGGTTGCAATTAGATACCTAGTTGTGGCATTTGTAGGGTTTCTAATGTGCACAATTCTGCAAATATGATTATACCTGGTTTATACAACCGTTGTAGGTTGTGCAATGTAAATGTAACTGCTGGCCATTATGCCTTGTTGTTACAAGTTCTGTTTCCATGCTTTATAATATGCTGTTAGCTCATTACATTGTGTACTGCGTTGTTGTTTCTGAAGTTCTACGAAGACCTAGTGGATGGGAAAGGATCGGATGAGAAACCTAAAAACATTCCAGACAAGCCACTGAACAAAAAGATAAAGTTTGAGGACTCTGATTCCTCAGATGATGAGGATGAAAACCACTCTGCTGAGGAAGCCAACAATGGGAATGGGAATGATGTGGAGAAAGGTGAAACCGCTCCATCTGAGAAGCAACAGGAGGTGCTTGATACCTCTGATACCGCATAGCGAGGACAATGCCGCTCCATCGAGAAGCAACAGGAGGCGCTTTGATACCTCTGATACAGCGAGCAAGGACAATACAGCTCCGTTTGAGCAGCAACAGGTGGCGCTTGATACCTCTGATACCATGAGTAAGGACAATGAGGAACAAGCAGTCACTGCTGATGAACCAAAAGAAAAGAAGCAACGTGTGGAAGATCCTCCAGTTTCTGAGCAGACTGTGCAAAAAGAGACAGCTGATAAACCAAAGGAGTCCACTGATAAACCAAAGGAGTCCAGTGAAAAAAATATTGACGATTTAATTGACGAGGACCTGAAAGAAATAGGGGATAGGAAAAAGGTATGTTTGCTTTCTGGTGTAGTTATACAGCAAGATATCTGCTACAGTGCTCCTCTCTGTTATAGTAGAGTTCATATAATTTATACCAAAAGAATAAACTGAGGTTTCTAGCATTTTGCTGTAGGAAGAAGACAAGAAATGCTCCATAGTTGAGGATTGATCAGTAGTACCATTTAACTTTTCTAAATTTTGTTCTTATTAAGCAGGGGCTTCAGCATAGGAACTTAGGCATGCTTTAAAATTACTGTAGACTTGTTCATCCTTTTACTGTTATCATACAAATTTATACTGTAGATCGAACTCCCATAGTGAACCTAGGATATTGCCATCAAATATTCTCCTGCAGATTCAAAATTTAAATTTAGGTTGTATACAGGATAAAATTGTTTCAGGCATGAACTAACATTGGAGGTTGTTTACTGTAATCACTTGATAATAGATTTAATATTGTTGCAACATCACTGGGTGTTCATGAAGTAGTTCAACACACTTAACTTAAGCTTAATAATTTGTTGTGCGATGAAAATCATGTAGGAAATCTTGACTACTGAAGTGGTGGAAATTGGTATTATATGCACCTTTTTAGCAACTGTTTGTTTGAACCTTGAGCTGAGGCATTATCCCAGATCTTGTCTGCTGTGCATTTCATTTGTTCAGTTCTATTGGAAATCTTTTCGGCAATATGCAAAAAACAGCACAAATTGACTAAGCTATGTGTCTGTTTTTTTTCTGTTTTAAAAAATTCTACTATGGTTTATGGCATTATATGCTAACTTATATGACCTTTTGTATTATGAACAGAGGCTCTTTGCAAGCCTTGAATCTGGCTGCAATGGATGCATATTCATTCAAATGCATAAAAGAGAAGGGGACCCTGGTCCAGTTGAGATTGTACAGAACATGATGTCATCTGCTGCTTCAACTCGTAAACATATGTCAAGGTTCAGATTTGGTGCTATCGCAGTCCATCTTCCCTTGTCATTGTTAATTTGCATTTTTTAAGATGCAGTTTTTTTTTTGCTGATACTGATTATTGAGTTGCTTTCACACTTATAAACTCCTCATCTGAATGCATACTAGATTTATTTTGCGTGTTTTGCCTGCTGAGGTGGCATGCTATGCATCCGAAGAAGAAATAACAAAGGCAATTGATCCCCTTGTTGAAAAATACTTCCCAAAAGAATGCCCTTCAGGCTATAAGGTAAGTTTCCTACCTCATTGCTTCATTTTTCTTGTAATCGTTTTGTTAAGGAGGAATGGTATGGTCGCAGAGCTGAAAGATTACTGAGTTTTTCGTACAGCACCTCACAGAAAACGTCTTTATTACTTTGTTGAAGTCCTAGAATTAATATACAAACATTATTCAAAATGCCATTATCTTTTTAGTTATAGAAGTTTTTGGCACTCTACTTGAAAATGATATCTAATGTTTTTGTTTCATGTCCTACCATTAAATGTTATGTCCATTGCATTAAAGAGATCATAGGGGTTTTTGGGTAGGCTAAGATGGATTTGGACTTTGAATGATATATAGTGTATCCTATGGTAGCCAGGTCTGGAGTTTGTAAGATAATCTGCTGCATCCTTTGATTGTTTTGCTGCAGGGAGTTGGCATTGGGTCAATTCCTGCCTATCCTTTCCCTGACAAACCTTACTGCTGCAGGTATGGCAATAGGCCACTTAGTCATGGCTTACCTCAGCCATGTAGAGTAGTTGGAGGGTGCCCAGGTACTAGTGCACCTTGTGTAGTTGGTAAATTCCTACCAGTACTTTGTATATATACCCCATATGAAGCAATAGGGAGGGGCAGTTCAGTTGCTACACTTGTGTGTGCTGTGTTCTGTACTCTGCTCCTGCCTCTAGCCAAGTGTGTGTGTCTGAGGGTGAGCTGGTTGCTCACCTGTGCAGGGAGGCCAGTTGCCAACAAAGGTTGCAAAAGAGACTATTTTACTTTTCTTTGGTATTGATTATTAATTTTTTTTGGAGTGTTAGATCATATATGTTCATATTATGAATGGATTATGAGTTGTGACAATGCTACTCTTAGAGAAGTTTTATTTAGTTCATTGAATCAGTTTATAAGTGCCATGCTCCTTAAGGGCCCGTTTGGCTTCTGGAATTTGGAGGAATTGGAATCTACTTACTAAATTAAGCTATTTAGTTTGGAATTTGAGATTCCATAACTTTCCAAAATTCACAAATAAGCCTATCTCAAAGGGTGTTTCACGGTCAGTCAATGTAATTCAATTCCTATCTCCCACCCTATGAATTTGAGATAGGCTTATTTGTGAACTTTGGAAAGTTATGGAATCTCAAATTCCAAACTAAATAGCTTAATTTAGTAAGTAGATTCCAATTCCTCCAAATTCCAGGAAGCCAAACGGGCCCTAATATGAATCACCCTGCAATTATACTTCTGTGTTTTCTCATCCAAGGAAGTGCATGAAACATAACCAGACAATAGAATTTTGTTCTCTTCGTTCATTATCTAGAGTTGGATTGTTTCTAACTCGGAACTTTAATCGTACAGTTTGCAGTGTTATATGAAGCAAGGTCAAACACAGGAATTGATAGAATGAAAATCATAAACGCAGTAGCGAAATCTATACCACAACCTCATAAAGTTGACCTGAGCAACCCTGACAAGACTATTGTTGTCCAGATTGCAAAGGTAAATGCTTTTATCTGTAATATACTTGTGGACTGATGCACCTTTTTTTCTAATGACAGCGGCTATGGGGATGTGCATGTGGTAATAGAGGGAATATTGTCTCGACATCTATTAAATAAAGAGAACATGCCAAACTCTGCAGTTGCTTATTTTACTTCATGTTTCCTAATTACCTTGAGTTTCAAATATTGCCTTTTATTTGAGTTTTAAATTATTCTCTTGAAATAATTAATTCCATTATATTATTTGGGTTTACAAACTCCCAAGGTATTATTCCTGGCGTCCTTGTTTTATCTATATATGATGGTGACATGGTGTTCAGAGTTAAGATCCTACTTACCATTTCCACTCCATTCATATAAGTTAGTCAATAATAGCAGGCTCAAGGGTTCAGTGATGAGCTTTTCATTCAAGCTGCTATAGCGCTGCTTTTCCATTCAACGGATTATAAAAAAACAAGAAAAGAGCATCTCGCTTCCTTGCTGCTGCACGCGCACATGACCATACTCTCAGCATCTCCTTTTTCAGTACGGGTCCTTCTAGCTTTTTATTCTTTGATTTTCCCTTCTGTTCCACCAATTGATCACCCACCGCAATGTTGCTATCACCTTGCAATTACTCTCCAGTTCAGCAAGCTCTGGCAGTCATGTAGGCTGAGGCTCGCATTATGCTCCTCCAAGAACTGTCCAAAACTGCCAGTAGTGATCATGCACAAGTGCCCCAGCATTGATGCCTGCCCATGTCCTAGAGGTTCCCACTGGGCGTGATATCCTGTTCCGCATCGCTGAGTTTGCACTACACAGGCAGCGCAGAGCCCTTGCTGCTGGGCCTGGGTGTGACCGGGCACGTCATCCTCCAGGAGCTGGCGCTGGTGCAGGGCTGCAGGTTCTTATGAGGGGCTTGTCGAGTTGGTGCTTGTCTACTGCTGGAGGACCAGATTAGCATTGCTGAAAATAATGAGGCGGTGCTTGCCTGCATTGCTAAAAATAACATTGCCGCTAAGCTGATTAGCGGTCGCGCCACAATTGTCTGCAATATCATTAGTAGCTGCATTAGCGTCAATATGCTACATATACTTGTGGCAACCCTCTAGAAATGCTATGGCCCGCTATTTGAAACCTTGAAATTAATGAGTAAAGTTTGTCCTTTTAGACTTGAGTTCTATATATAAGGATGATAAGCTCCAACCATTTTTCTTCGAATTTAAACATTATTGTCATGTGTGTGGACAGTTAAAGCTCTGGGACCAACACATTGCTTTTGAATTAGTTGCTGTCACATTTTATTTTATTTAGTTGTAGTGGCAACTAATTTTGGTCCCACTTAGATCCCATTTAATGCACCTGCCTTGATCTGATTTTATTGATAGCACAATCTGTTGTGCATGTGGCAACCACTCACGTGGTATTTACAATGCCTTGTAGACAGGGGAACTCATCCTCTACCTCATGTTCCTTTTCTCCTCATGGTTGCTCCAGAATTGCCACGTTAGTGTAATATGTACCCATTCTTACTTAAAATGTTGACTCGCAGGGTGCTCTAGTTTGTTATTTTGAAAAGACCAAATGCTGCTCCTGTAGATTCATGCAGGCAGCAATCTGCACTATCACTTATGGCCATGTTTGGTACAGCATCACCAACAGCTTCATGAGCTGTTTTTTGCCAAATACCTTTTTTCAAAACAGTTTCATGGTAAAGTTGTTTTTTCCTCCTCTTACAAAAGGATAAGTTGGGTTGAAGCTGAAAAGGTAGCTTTTCACAGCTCTCTCTGTCATTTCCCTTTCTCAACCATGCATGAAGTTGTTGGTGAAGCTGTTTTGCCAAACAGTTTTTCCAAAACAGCTCAGTTTCACCTAGAAAGTTTCTCATGAACTATTTTCCAAAAAAAACACAGCTTAACTAGTAGTGAAGCTAAGCTGTGCCAAACAGGGCCTATATAGTAGGTGCCTTTGTGGGAACATGACTGCCTCTGGCAAGTGAAAATGATAGGTTGACCAATTTTCAATACAGATTGCTAACTTTGTATGCTCCTAATTCTCTGACGTGCACGTGGTACATCATGCTTTTATGTTTTGTCCCATTATTAGTATTTTCCTGCTTTCTGTTCTGTATTTTTCATACTGTCATATCGTCTGTTCGCATGAATTTTCATAAATTTAAGTTTCACTGCAAGTTCTGATGGGCTATCATTGTTTGACACTTGAGCAGACCATATGCATGATTGGAGTTGTGGAAAGGTACAAAGAGCTGTCAAAGTTCAACCTAAGGCAGCTGACCTCGCCGGAGTCGGAGAAGTAGCCGCCTTTGGGTGACTAAATCTTCCAGGCTACAATGTGGACCAACTTAAATCAGCGGCAGCCAAGGTGGTTAGGCGCTAGCGAATTACTAAGTTATGACCGGTTGAACCTCACTGTCTGAAAGATTCAGATGTACTAATTTATAATGCTTCATTTCATATATAGGTCAAGATGTAGAGTCATACGATGAGGCTTTTGCTACCACTATTAGTTAGTGGTTGGTTGCTGGTCGATTCATCTTAATGTGTGCCTTGTTTCTGACGATGCTATGGTCCATACTGGCTCACCAAAGACGTGGAATCCGTCATTGTAGCTCCACTCCATTGCCCTGAACAATTTTATATAGCTTGAATAAATTCGTGTGCGAGGTGCATTGGACCCGGAAGGCTGGAATTCAGGAATGAATGAGAACATGTGATCCTCTTCCATTCATTCTAAATTACGAGTAGTCAGCTATTTCCTTTTATCTGATACAGAAATTTTCAATCCTTTCGGTGGTCTCTTGTTCTTGCTTCCTCAAAGTCAAGGATTGACAGTTGTTAGACGGATGACCGTCCTGCAGCTGGATGGATTTGACCAGCTGAAACCTACCACCTGTATACTATATACCAGTTCAACGGCAGCTGGGATTGGTGATGGCCGGGCAGGCCGCTGACGTTCTGATCCCTGGATCCATATGATTATGAGGCAGCCAGCAGGCCAGCAACGTTGCTTGCTGGATCCATTTGCTTCCTTGTCCTGAATTTTGAAACACTATTATAGTGGCACTATATATCGACATGAAGAAGGCTTTTGATAAAAAAAAAAAAAAAAAAAGACGTGAGAATGCTTTTGATAAAAAAAAAAAAAAAAAAAAAAGACGTGAGAATGCTTTTGCTAAAAGAAAAGGGGAAAAAAAAAAAAAGACGTGAGAAGGCTGATACGTTGACAGAGATATATGTACTGCTTGGTTTGGTCTCCAAACATGCCAATTCGTTGCGTTGCCAACAAGGAAATGAATGGTAGTTTATTTGAACGGGAGGGAAACAATATAATATAGCTTGTTAAGATTACTTATAGCCTTCTTTGTATTAGCTTGTGTTGGCTTCAGCTTCTCATTTTGTGGCATTGTAGCCAGCAATAGCTTCCTCAATAGCTTCGATTTTGTTAAATTTGTCTAGCCCGTCTTTGTGAGAGAAAATCTGCTTAAGTTTGGCGATCTTTGTGAGAGAAAATCTTCTTTGGCTGATGATAAGCGAAGCGAACAGGGCCTTCCATGAACGTGGACAACACGAGTGGCACTGGCGTGTATATATATTGCATAATAAAACAAACCAAAAGTAAGCATGTTTGGTACTCCATAAAAAACAAACCAAAAGAAAGCATGTTTGGTATACGACGTGATTAGCTCTCTGCTAGCTAGGGCTAAGCCAGAGGCAAAACAATAGCTAGTGAAGATAAAATAGTGGATCTGTCAACTCTTGATTATTTTCGGGGGAAAAAAGGATAAAAATAACTCTTTATTAGCAGCTAAAATGTTAGTGTAAACCAACGCTGCTCAGCTAATGGTCCATCCGTTTAGTTGAGTTGTGACTTTTGCAAAACCTGGGCCTCGTTTAGTCCCCCTTCAAATTCTAAGTTTTTAGACTCTTTTTCCATCACATCACATTAAAATTAAATACATCAAAAAACATATGTTCGGAAAGAAGTAAATGTAGATTAAAAAAATAACTAATTACATTGTTTTGTTTGACATCACGGAGGCGAATCTTTTGATCCTGGTTAGTCTATGATTGGATAATGTTTTACTAAATACTGAGACGAAAGTGGTACAGAGGGGTGGTCCAGGAGTTGAAATAGTGTTTTTTTCAACTTTCTAGCAAATTAAACGAGGCCTTTGTTGCTAATGTGGAAAAAAAAGACACCGTCTACAACCAATACACCTCACCAAACGCATTAAACCCCGATCCCGCAACTATTTGGCGTGTGACGTGTGTGCCGCTGCCTGGCCACTGGCCACTGGCCACTCTGCTTTGCGTGCGTGGCAAAACAGAAGGGAACTGAACTAGCACACCGACGAATGAATTTCTTCTTCACGGCCAATGAATTTCTTCTTCACGGCCCGGGGGTGGGGACGACAGGCACAGATAACCGACGGCCGCGCGTGGACCCGTATCAAGCAATTTGGGTCTGTTTGATTTGATCAGGCATAAAGTGCCGTCCGGTGGTCCGGTGTGAATTCATGAATACGATTGGCGCCTGTGGTTGTGGGCTGCTGCTGTATGTCTGCCAAAGTGCTGTTTCCCCATTGGTACGCAGGCTCCACGTCCGTCTCAACTAATTGGCCACGTTTAGTTGGCTGAAAATTAAAAAAAAAAAATTACAGCTTTTTTTTAGACTTTCTCTCCATCACATCACATTAAATCTGGTTTTACACAAAAGACGTATGTTCACTTTTTGCATTTAAACTCCTGGAGAGATAAATGTAGGTAAAAAAATAACTAATTATACGTTTTTTGTTGTAGATCACGAGGCGAATCTTTTGAGAGAGAGAGGTTAATTCCATGGCAAGGTCTTAATGGGAGTTTCATGTTAAAAGTGTTTAATACACATTAAATGCGTAGCACATCATCAAAATTTCACTTTTTTGCATGAAACTCCTAGGAGAGAGAAGGAAAGAGTTTCACCATTGGTACTACTATTATATACTAGTTAGTCCAAATGCTCCTCCCTCGGTCATCTATTCTACATACAAAAATTGATTTATACTACGTTGGTACTACTATTATATACGTATGAAACTCTTATTGAAAGTGGCATCGAAATAAAGTTTTGGTATGTAACTATACAATTAAACACTGCAATGAGAGAACCCTTAGCCGATCACCATCCACGGACACCTACACCTACTCGCCCCGGCCGCCCGCCGTCTTATTCTACTGCTGCTCTGCTACGAGTACTTCTGGACCGTCGCTGAGACGTGACACCCCGTCGCTCGTCGTCTCCGGTTCGCCAACCAGCCTCCGTCTCCCGCCCCGGCGCTCTTCCTGCCTGCATCCCCGACGTCCCCCGCCTGCGGTGAGTGACTCTCGCCCCCGACGGCCGGCCCAAATCCCCGCCCCGTTCTTGGCCGCTGCCGCTCTCTTCTCTTCTCTTCTCTTATGCTCTGCTCTGCATCTCAGCTGAGAGCCCTGCTGCTGCTGCCGCCTCCACTCCGCTCCCCTCCCGCACAGATCGCCTTTTCCTTCTCCGGTTTTCTGCCGGGTCCAGATTCTTCCGTTCGGGATCATATTCTCGAGGCAGGCTAGGCTCCACGGCCGCTGCCGCCTTTTCCATTTCCTGTTCCTCCCCGGAGGGAGGACCACCAGGCAGGCACCATACACACACGCACGAGGATTGGATTGGAGGAGCATCAGCATAAAGCTCGCTCGCGTTTTCTTTCGTACCCGGGACCCCGAAATCCCCACCCTTTTTTTTCCTCTTGTTTGTTCGGCCGGTAATAACAAAGCAAAGCAAAAGGGGCCCGGCCGGCCGCCGGCGAGCGGGGCGTTAGTTTAGTTCCTGCGCGTCACATGCTCGACCGATTGACTGATTGATCTGGCGATTCGATTTTCTTTCTTTCTTCGGCGTCAATATAGGTGGGTGGGTGCCCGGAGCCGGAGGAGGAGGTGGAGGTTCTTGGTAGCGCGCGGTCGGCTGCCCGTCCGTCCGCCGGTGCCGGCCATGGAGAAGAGGAAGCGGGTCCTGGAGCTGCGGGACAGGCTGGACCGGACGCTGGCGATGCCCGACCTCGCGGAGGAGGCCTCCCTCAGAGCGCTCGTCAAGAAGCAGATCCTCGCGTCGTCACTGTCCGCCTCCGATCAAGGTGCTTGCTTACTTTGCTCTGCTCAGCTCAGCTTTGTCTTTTTTTTTTTTTTTTTTTTTTTTTTTTTTTTGTGTGTGTGTGAATTGAGCTCAGCTTTGTCTATTTATGGCACTGATGATTGTACCGTTTTTTTTTATCAATGAATAAATGATCTATTCGAGTTTTTATGGTTTGATCTGATCCGTAAATATCCATCCTTGTACCTACTATACTAGAAGTTGGTGTTAAAAAAAGGGGCGCTTTGATTATGGTAGCATATTTGCTGGCCTATATGTACATGGATGGATGAATGCGACTGCTCGCTGTTTCTTGACTGGTGCTGCTGTTTTGTGTGTCCTCTTTTAGGCGATATCGATCTGATTGCTGAAACGCGGGCCAGAGAAGTCTCTGAGTTTCTTGAAATGCTGAATACTTCGAGGGATGGGCGATCTTCCAAGGTTCGTGGGGTGACACAGAAGGAGTGGAAGGTATGCGTGTCAAACCGATTCTGTTATATACCGCATTCATAGTTTCATCATCTTACTCACTGGCTTAATTAATTGTTCTTTTTAGTTTCTGATGCTACCACCGTTTCCTTCCCATAATGCAACATTTCAATTCTGTTTGTGGTTTGATATGTTGCGGTCAAATTCTCTAGCCTGTTATGTTCCACTCCAGTTCCTCTTAAAAAGTAAATAAATGCTTATGGATGGCTGCAGTGATGATCTTTAACTACTTGTTGGCAGGTGAAGCAAGATACAGACCAATTAAGAGTCATGTACCGAGAGGGTCCAGACGGGACCCCATTTCACACCCTGCTTGCTGAAGGCTTTGCTGATGGACCTATTGACGTTTGTAAGGAAATTTAACCATCAGCCAGTCAAATACTACAGGTTCACATACTCGCACTAAAGCACACTCGTTTTTTTTATATAGGTACATGTGTGTCATGGGAGTCAGCTCTATACAAAAAATGGTGAGCACAATGTTGTACTTAAGTTTAGTAAGAAATTTCACATTCTCTGAAACTACAAATGTTATTCTCAAATTATGTTCAACTTTATGTTGCAGAATTAATGTTTGTATTTTTAAAGCATAGTTTCTTTGTTAATTATGGCATTTAGGAAACAAACCATCTAAATGTTGCAGTTCCAGACACATAGATCTATCATTTTTAGTAGACTCACTAAGCACAAAGTGAACTCACAGGCTTACCCTTTTTCCCCTCACTGTAGCCACATGGTCCACACCACCATACACCCACTTCTAGTTAGGACCTGAAGGTGTACTGGTACAGTACAACATCTATTTATAGTATTAGATAAAGACAGCCTAAAGTTGGCCAATAATTATGGACTGAGGTGATCCCCCCTGACTAAATTTGGGAAAAAAAAATTGAGTGGTCATGCTAGGCTTATTAGCTATGCTATTGTTATGACAGTTCCAGTCTCTAACCGTTTCCTTGTCTTTTTAGTCATCTTTATACCTTTTCTGATATTTAACATGTGCCTGTGTCGTAATTAAGTATTTTTTTGAGTCAACCTGAACAAAATAAATAAAAAATATAGTCTCTCATGTACTGATGAGGTTGTATTTCTCCAGGTTTCCACAATACAACCTTCCAACTTTTAGAATTGATCAGTCAGGCTGCTTGAAAAAGGTCCGGATTGGTGAAGAGATTTGTACGGTCAGGTTGGTTGCAGACTACTTGCTTGTTACAGTATTACTTATACTTAGGAACCAAGCCTAGCTTAATTGGTGGAGGGCATAGATGTTTTCCCAGACAACCTAAGTTCAAGTCATTGAGGCAAATTTGGGTGCCTATTTCTTCTTCTTAATTCTTAATGAAAAGCCACAAAATCCTCCTAGGTTGGTTGGTCAAGTCTTTTTAGAGTTTTACTTATACTTCAATTTATGGTGGTTGTAGCTAATTTGTTTATTCTCTATTTGGAAGAAAGGGTGAAGGTTCCATGGCCGGTTTCAGAGAGAGAGGCTCTTCTACACTATTTTGAATTGGAATATCTTAAAGAAGATGTCGTCATTGTGATAATGAAAACTGTGCGTACCTTTTCTTCTGCATTTCTTAGTTCTTTTCTGAAAAACTCTATGAGCTGTTGCTACATTCTTATTGAGTGTTTATTGACTTGTTTGCAGTTATCAGACTTGGATAGCATAAATGTACAAACACATGGATTTAGTAGGGATGGAATTCCTGAAGCTGGTGACACAGTTCGAATAGATGTGTTTGGAGGCTTTGTATTGCAAAGGATTACAAAAGAAAAAAGCTTTTTCAGGTGAAATATTTTATGGTATTTGCATTATTACAGAGTGACATGTTTCATATTATACCACTCCCTTGGCTTTTGGAAGGCACCATGCATCTTTAACTTGAGTATAAGTTTGCTAGCTTAAGTGAAGTAATATAGTAATCAATGCAATTGTTTTGTTTATCTTCTTTGTTTTAAACAAGGCATTCAATTTCACTTTACTGCTTGAACACTGTATGCCGATATTTTCTTTTAAGAATATACCGCTAATCCATTTTTAAGCATTTCTTGTTTCATACTAGCATTATTCATTTATCAGCCTAAAAAATATGCTGTATTCATTTTTTCTTTAATTAATCCTTCATCAGGGCAATAGCTAATATGGATATTAAGCTAGATTTTGTTCCACCATGGTTGATCAACTTCATATCAAGACAGCTAATTGGAAGCGGGCATAAGTTGTATCAAAAGGTTAGTGGCTGGACACATTTTGCACATTTCAGCTATTTTCTCTACATAGACTTCCTTGGACCATAGCGTGTGGTGGGGTGGTAAGTCAGGGCATCGGGGAAATATTGCATGCTAATTAATGAGCATGAGATTCTAAAGAACACCAATAACCTGCTGAAGCACTTCTACTGGAATGTTATGCAGGCAGTAAGTACTGTGGCCACTCATGATGATGACTACAGGAAAGCTTTGAGAGGACCGCTCTACGTCAGGATCCGTGAATACCAGGATTCTGATGACAAGGCAAAGGTGACTGCAGCAGAGGAAAATGCTACTGAGGTGCCCCCTGATAATGCCACTATACAAAATCGTTTGTCACTAACAAATACCATATCGAATAGTGAGATTGTTGAGGAGGAGACTGAACAGAACACAACCATCAATGTGGATAATCTTCCAACTAGCCATCCCTATGAACCAGTTGAGCAAGCACAACAGGTCGAAAATAAACCTTATATGAGTCCTGAGGTAGAGCGTGCGTTGTGCATATTGGACACTGCTATTGCAGTTCTCAAAGGCGATAAGGCTGGAAATGTTACCACGCTACAAAATTTGCTCAGCTATGATTCAACTCTGGAAGTGAGTACTGCTGCTTCGAGAACTTCACAAACAAATATTCTTAATGCAGACAATCTTCTGAACGGTCATCCTATTACCACACCGCCGCAAGACTCCAGGTCAGCATCAAAGTTTATTAACTTCTTTTGTGGTACATTTACATTTCATTTAATTGGTCATTTGTGATCCAAACTATGTTTTTCTTGATCCAGAGAGATCCAACAAGCATATTCATTGCCCGGTGAGAAAGTTAGCGATGGCACAGAAGATGCCATTGAGAATAATTCTCTGAAAAATCCAACAGCTTCTACAGTATCTAGAACTATGTCAATGACATTGCGAAGTGCAATAAGGGTGCACGGTGAAGAGAGCCTGGACACTAATGGCTTCCATCAGAATGGTTTGGGCAACAACAAAGAGTCAAAGCGAGCAAGGAAGACCAAGAGATGGCTCTGCTGCTTAACCCCTACTACTGTTGGATGATGACTTCATTCAAGCTAAATTATTGATTTTTGAGTGTACCATAGCAGATAGTAATAATAAATTATAGAAATTTAGTCCATCAACATGTACCACATTTACCTGATGTGGGCTCAGATGACAAGTCAAGAGACCCTTCATCGGTTACGCCATGTCGGTTCAGAACTTCAGATGACAAGTCAGGAGGCCGCTTCTTGATGTCATAGTTCGTAGATAATATCTGGATAAATGTAAAGTTGTATTGTTGTAAACAATATGTAATTCTTTTAATGAGGGCCCTGATTTGGGTTTCGGGTATGTAAGTACAGATATATACTACTACTGCGAATTGGCTTGTAGTCTAATGGTAGGATGGTCTAGTGGGACGTTACCCACCAGGGTTCAAATCCTGGTGCTCGCACCTTTTTCTGGGATTTTTCCAGAATTTTCCAGCGTTATGCATTAAGTGGTAAGCGACGTTCTCGTCGACGACGAGGCGCCAATGGTGACTTCGAGAATCTCCAGATCTGTCGGGTGCTCAGCGTTGTACTGTGTCATTCTCAAAAAAGAAAAGATATATACTACTACTATTTACACGAAGGGAAGGTTAGTTCCTTCCAATTAGGGAAGCAATTGCAGTGACATTCAGTGAACTCGGAGATATGCATAATATTTTTGCAGCCTACATTGTGTGGTCTCTATGTTTTGCAGCCTACATTGTGTGGTCTCTATGGTCACTACTCCGTGTTAACAGCTTTACAGCACCTGGCAAAAATCCACTACAGCTAAGTCACAGTAAAATATTAGGTCTTGTTTAGTTCCCATGCAGTTACAATTGCATAGTTTGGCTGAAAAGTGCGAGACAAATATTTTAAGGCCAGTTAGTTCATGGTTGGATAATGATTACCAAATACAAACGAAAGTGCTACAGTAGCCTAACTTTCACCAACTAGTTTTGTGCTACCGTGGTTTCTTGAAAATTATTACGTCTGGAATTTTTTATGGCGCCATTTCCTGCTAACTGTGTTAAGTCTAGCTTTCATTTTCTTGGCCCAACGACAGGCCCATGATGAAAAATTAGTGAACGAAAAAAAGTCTCTCTCTACCTCCCAATTAGGCTTGGGCATGGTTCGGGTCAGCGGTTCGGTTCATCGAACCGGACCATGAATACAATCCAAATGGGCCCCTTAACTAGTCCAAATAATGACATTGGGTCACTGGAGCGGATACCTAAGAACCAAAGGTTCGAGAGGTTCGATCCACCCCTCTTCGTCGAGGACGGGGCAGCGGCATCGCCGGCATCGCATGGTGCGCCGCAGAGTCTGTCCTGGAGCTCCCTTGACTCCCACGACGTCCATGGTATGGGGAGGGAAAAGGAGAAGCAGCTGCTGCCGTGGACGAACTCCGTGACGGCTGGATCTTAGTTTGCAGCACCGCAAAGTAGGCACGGAAGGACGCGAGGTGCTGCTAATCCGCCGGATCTCGTTCGATATTCTTGACCAGCACAGGCTCACCTCGCTGTAGGAGAGTGGGCGGCGTGGCGGAGGAGGCGGCGGGGGGCAGCGACACTGCGGGAGCCGCGCGATTCAGCATCCGCATGCCTTCGGCTAGGGAGAGTGCCTAGCCGCTATGCAGGTCGACGGGCGCCGGCCTTTGGGACCGGTGGAGCCGGCCGGGTGGCGTTCCTTGTGGGGGGAGCAGGACGGGTTCTCCCGGCTGGGGCGTGGTCGGGTCAGCCACGGAAGAGGCAAGAGAGCGGCACCGGCGCCGCCTGGGCTGCCGTGGTTTACCTCGGGGACGGGACGATCACGGGTTTGTTGGGTTAGGGTCGACCCAAGGGGCCCACGGGCGAGAAGGTGACATAAAATGGATTAACCACTGCACTGTTTATGCTAAATGGATCGATGGATCGACACCGGTTCGGTCCAAGGTTGAACCATCCCCATCGTGACTCCCAATATTATTGACATGATCTGTTACCACCTGAATTCTTAAGATCATTTCGATTATCTCCATGTTCTCGTTTGAGGTGGTTTTTAAGGTTCTTTCATATGTTTTAGCCAAAAAAAAAAATCCAGCAATACTTTTTTAGCATAAAAACTGAGTAATACTTGATAAGGTTTTAAAATCATGGAAAGATATCCATATGAACCTAAAAGCTTATGGGAAAAAAAATCCTAGAGACAGACTAGGATATGAAAATCCAAATAAAATCTCTAGATCTCATGAAAATTTTACTAAAATATTTTTTTTTAAAAAATAGATTTATTTAACTCTAGAAAAAGAGAAAATATAAAAAGAATCTAGAAATTTCTTGAAACATTCTAAGTGACCCCTAAATATTTTTTTCTAGAAACATAAATGCAACCAACAAAAATGCAACATAATCAAGAAAGTGTCTTTTCAATTTACGACAAAAACATAAGACGCAACCAGCATGAATGCAACATACTTAAGAAAAACATAAGATGCAACCAAATATTAGAAAGCAAATCTGGGCCTTCTTTGGGCTTTTCCTTTATTTTCATTATTAAACAATTTTGCCAAAAGCATGCATGTTATAACTTAAGAAAGTCTTTTCAAATTTGTGATAGATTGCTTCAACTCAACATACACATCATCATCAAAGCACAGAGTGTCTTTCTTTGCCGAGTGTTGCCTTTGCCAACTGCTCGACAAAAGGCGCTCGGCAAAGAGCCCTTTATGTGAAAAAAATTGCCAAGTGCCCTTTGCCAAGTGTAAAATAGGCTTTGCCGAGTGCTAGAATCAGCCTCCGGTAGTGTCATAGAAGTCATCAAGCCTGTACTGGCCACTAGCTGGACTGAATTCCTTCCTCGGCAACATGTACGCATGAAAAGCTCCTTCAGTTCATGAAGATATTGGGGGCTTGGCCTGTGACCAAAATTTACCATGTCAAAATTTTGGGAGCCAAAATTTGGATAAAAAAAAAGTTGACATGTCAAATCTTTGGTAAGGCTAAGTTTTGGAAGTGAACCTCTCGTGGTTTTTGACGAAGATGAGACGGCAGTGACAGTGTGAGCACCAGAACTTTTTCACCTCATATAGATGGCTGTGATTTGGCTTGTTAAATCATCGCCTGCGGTTTCCAAAGAATCTTTGTTGTTTATTTGGTTCATGGAAGGAACGAAGTTGTTTCCTTCTTCAGTGATATATACTGTGTGCTGTCAAGTTGGTTGGTGGGGTTATTCTTCGTCCCCCAACTTGCCAATTTGCCAGCATCTAGAGGCTAGAGATGCTGAGACGATGCATGGCTGTCCAGCATTGGAAAACCGCCGCCAACGACTCCTCCTCGTCTCCTCCTGTACCCACTCACGTTTGTACTTAACAAATCTGTAGTGCGACGAGAAAGGCGTCGTCTTGACGTCGTTGGGGATCACGACGAAGCGTGCACTCGGTTTCACACACGCATCCATGCCAACTTGCGTCCCTTATTGCTAAAATAGACATGTGTTTCTACGCCTGGCTTCTACATGAAGTCATTCACACCTCATGACCGGTTTTGGTCTCTTGGTCTTGGTTTAGTTTACTGCAGGGTGGCATGTGTGACCGTGACTGTACATGAGAGTGTGACATACCATATCCTCCTCGATCTATTTATACCATCCAGTCTCTTGTCTTGGTAGCCAATGCAAACCAAACTTTGCATGTTGATGTTGGTATCCATTTCTCCTCCTCATGGCGAGAGCAATAAACCTGATCTGCTTGTTGCTGTGCTTCAGTTCCCATGCTCTCCTGTCCCTGGGGAGCAAGAACAGTGGCTCTAGTACTTCCATAGACGAGCTTGCTCTCCTCTCCTTCAAGTCCATGGCGTCTTCAGGCCAGTCCGGCAGCTTTCTGGCTTCTTGGAACACGTCCAGCCACTACTGCAGCTGGCCAGGAGTGGCCTGCGGCAGCCGGCACCAGCAGGGTCGTCACCCTGCGACTGGCCTCCTCCAACCTCTCCGGCTGAGTCAGCCCCTTGCTTGGTGCAGGGCACGGTGACTCTTCGCCGCGGGAGGCCCTGTGTGGGGGCGTCCGAGGGGCTGACCGTTCTCGGCCATGGTGGTCGGAAGGCGGTGTTGGCGGACATCTGCGGACGGGCGGCGGGTGGCGGTGTGTTGGTGGTGCCCCCCTCTTCTTCCTCGTCGGCTGCGGTTTCGGCGTCGCCTTGGTGGCGGGGTTGGGTGGCCAGGTATGTTCTCTCGGTGCCGTGGCGGCATTGCGGTGACGTACCGAATCATTTCCTCAGCTGGGGAGTTGCGGTGGCGGTGGGGAGTCGCTGTTGCTTGTCTGTGAGCGTGCGTAAGGTGCGATGTCGATCCGGGCGAAAGCCTTCACCGACAGTCTTGCCGGTGGTAATGGTGGTGGTGCCCTTGGAGCGTCGTTCTTCCCGCTGGGGACACCATTATGGGACATCGTGTCCTGATGCATGGAGTCTCGGGGTGAAAACCCGGTCCAGTTCCTGGACAAGCGACGGCGGCGCCTTCGGCGGCGCGTCCTCCTTGGAGGCGCCGCTTCTCGAGACTCTTCACAACTTGTGACTGTGTGGTAGGTGGACTGGTTGGCCCGTGCGCAGCAGCTTTGGAAGTGCGCCTTGGTCTTGGTGTTGGCGGCAAGGAGCAGAGGGCCCATGGGTGCTGGAGGTCTTGGGCTGGAGTGCATGGTGCAGTGGTGATCTCGGTGATGGCGGGGCGGAAGCGGTGCTCCCGGAGCGGTTTCAGTTATCTGAGTCCTGGGCAGTGGATTAGTGGAGTGTGAGGCGATGGGTGAGGTGAGGCCCCCACGCAGAGTAGCCAGGATCAGTGGTTTCATTGGTGCCGGGACGGTTGTTCTGCTGATGCAACGCTGGAGCTGGGGGAACGACGACCATGCGTGTGCAGCTTGGGGGCGATGGTCCCCGTGGTGGAGGAGTGTTGGTAGCCACTCGGGCTTGCAGCGGGCTGAGGCACAGCGTTGGTAACGACGGCGCAGGCTCCGACGGCCTGCTTTCGTCTCCTCTCCCAGGTGGTGGTGGTGTAGTTTGTGTTGTGTGCTTTGTGGGTCGATGTCCCAATCCGACCAGTTGCTGTGGATGGAGGCTCGCGTTGACGACCCAATCCAACCGAGCGGAACTTCATGTTTATTTTCTCCCATCCGAGTTGTATAGCTGTACCAAGTGGTAGGGGGAATCTCCCCTAAGTCGAGTCGAGTGGGCGCTAGTGACGGCGCGAGTTGAGTTGATTTGGTACCTGGGTGTGCTGATGGAGTAGGGTACCCTCCGCATTTGTTTGGTTTTTTCGCCCGTTCCGGTCAAAAAAACTGGCTGACACTTGCCTTTTTCTTTTTTGTCTAATAGAAATCGCGGCAAAGCTTTTGCCGCCCCTTCTAATTTTTTTTTTTTTTTTTTTTTTGCAGCCAACACTGTGTAGTCTTTATGGTCACTACTCCGGGTTAACAGTTTTACAGCACCTGGCAAAAATCCACTACAACTAAGTCACAGTAAAATATTAAATGAAATAACGCCTCTTTTCTGTGGTTTCAGAATCAGGTCCTGACAACTAGTTTTGTGCTACCGTGGTTTCTTGAAAATTATTATGTTATTATTCAAACATCCTATTTACCGACAGCATGGACAGCTGGAATTTTTTATGGCGCCATTTCCTGCTTTTTTTTTTTTTTTTTTTTTGAGAATACACACCTGTATTACTTAGATAAGGGAAACAAGTACATCGTCGGCACCATACGTACACATATACAAAAGCACGTGAGACAGCTACCCCGACAAAATTGCACTTAGGCCCCCGACAAGAAACAAAATCACGTAAGACGCCTCGCCGCCGTGCTCATCGTCGGGCATCACCATCTTCCCCTCGTCGGGCGCCGGGAACGCCCGGCGCCGCCCAGATCCGGAGGTCCTCCATAGCTTGAAAGCGTTGTTGAGCCGCAAGCCTCGCTCGACCCGGAGATCGAGACGACATCACCGCTTAACGAACATCGGCCGGGACCTTGCCCCAAGAACCACCGAACACGAATCGAACCTCTCAATCGGCCGACGCCGAAAGGGGAAGAAGCTCGATCCGCTCTCCAACACACCACGAAAACCAGAACCATCTCCATACCGTGACAAGGTGCGCCGAAGGGGACCTCCGCTTCATGGGCGGCGAGATCCACCGAGAGCGAGAGAACTCCTATACATGAGTCGGCGGCCGACTCGAGGGAACTCGTCGACGATGCCGGAGCGCAGCACCACCGAGACGGGGTCGAGATCGAGAGGACCTTATTCCATGGCACCGCCGCCGCCTCCGCCTCAGCGCCGCCGCCGGAACACTAACCCTAGATACTCTAGGACCTAAACTACACCGCCGGACAGAGAGCCGTCGTTCCCCCTCGCATCCGAGGCCCCGAAGGCCGCCGGAGGCGGAGGGGAACAGCAACCTCGCCGGCGGGAGCACTCGTCGCCTCCCTGTCGCCTCTCTCACCTGTAGCTAGAACGAGAGAGTTTGAGAGGCCGACGTAACGGTCGGCCGAGTACTCTGGCGCCATTTCCTGCTGACTTTGTTATGTCTAGCTTTCATTTTCTTGGCCCAACGACAGGCCCATGATTAAAAAATAGTGAACGAAAAAAAGTCTCTCTACCTCCCAATATTATTGACATGATCTGTTACCACCTGAATTCTTAAGATCATTTCGATTATCACCATGTTCTCGTTTGAGGTGGTTTTTAAGGTTCTTTTTTAGCTATAAAAAAATCCAGCAATACTTTTTTAGCAAAAAGTTGAGTAATAATACTTGATAAGGTTTTAAAATCATGGAAAGATATCCATATGAACCTAAAAGCTTATGGGAAAAAAATCCTAGAGACTGACTAGGATATGAAAATCCAAATAAAATATCTAGATCTCATGAAAAATTTTCTAAAATATTTTTTTAAACAGATTTATATAACTCTAGAAAAAAAAGAGAAACTACAAAAAGAATCTAGAAATTTCTTGAAACATTCTAAGTGATGCCTAAATATCTTTTCTAGAAACATAAATGCAACCAACACAAATGCAACATAATTAAGAAAGTGTCTTTTCAATTTACGACAAAAACATAAGACGCAACCAGCATGAATGCAACATACTTAAGAAAAACATAAGATGCAACCAAATATTAGAAAGCAAATCTGGGCCTTCTTTCGGCTTTTCCTTTATTTTCATGATGAAACAATTTTGCCAAAAGCATGCATATTATAACTTAAGAAAGCCTTTTCAAATTTGTGATAGATTACCTCAACTTAATATACACACCATCATCAAAGCGCAGAGCGTCTTTCTTTGCCGAGTGTTGCCTTTGCCGAGTGCCCAACAAAAGGCGCTCGGCAAAGAGCCCTTTACCGTGAAAAAAAATTGCCGAGTGCCCTTTGCCAAGTGTAAAATAGGTTTTGCCGAGTGCTAGAATCAGCCTCCGGTAGTGTCATAGAAGTCAGCAAGCCTGTACTGGCCACTAGCTAGACTGAATTCCTTCCTCGGCAACATGTCATACATGGTCGCAGCTCCTTCAATTCATGAAGATATTGGGGGCTTGGCCTGTGACCAAAATTTACCATGTCAAAGTTTTGGGAGCCAAAATTTGGATTAAAAAAACAGTTGACATGTCAAATCTTTGGTAAGGCTAAGTTTTGGAGGTGAACCTCGTGGTTTTTGGCGAAGATGAGATGGCAGTGACAGGGTGAGCACCAGAACTTTTTCACCTCATATAGATGGCTGTGATTTGGCTTGTTAAATCATCGCCTGCGTTTCCAAAGAATCTTTGTTGTTTATTTGGTTCATGGAAGGAACGAAGTTGTTTCCTTTTTTTGGTGATATATGTATGCTGTCAAGTTGGTTGGTCTCTTCGTCCACCAACTTGCCAATTTGCCAGCATCTGGAGGCTAGAGATACTGAGGCGATGCATGTCTGTCCAGCATTGGAAAACCGCCGCCAACGACTCCTCCTCGTCTCCTCCTGTACCCACTCACGTTTGTACTTAACAAATCTGTAGTGCGACGAGAAAGGCGTCGTCTTGACGTCGTTGGGGATCACGACGAAGCGTGCACTTGGTTTCACACACGCATCCATGCCAACTTGCGTCCCTTATTGCTAAAATAGACATGTGTTTCTACGCCTGGCTTCTACATGAAGCCATTCACACCTCATGACCGGTTTTGGTCTCTTGGTCTTGGTTTAGTTTACTGCAGGGTGGCATGTGTGACCGTGACTGTACATGAGAGTGTGACATACCATATCCTCCTCGATCTATTTATACCATCCAGTCTCTTGTCTTGGTAGCCAATGCAAACCAAACTTTGCATGTTGATGTTGGTATCCATTTCTCCTCCTCATGGCGAGAGCAATAAACCTGATCTGCTTGTTGCTGTGCTTCAGTTCCCATGCTCTCCTGTCCCTGGGGAGCAAGAACAGTGGCTCTAGTACTTCCATAGACGAGCTTGCTCTCCTCTCCTTCAAGTCCATGGCGTCTTCAGGCCAGTCCGGCAGCTTTCTGGCTTCTTGGAACACGTCCAGCCACTACTGCAGCTGGCCAGGGTGGCCTGCGGCAGCCGGCACCAGCAGGGTCGTCACCCTGCGACTGGCCTCCTCCAACCTCTCCGGCCGAGTCAGCCCCTTACTGGGCAACCTGTCCTTCCTCCAGGAGCTGGTCCTCGACGACAACAAGCTCACCGGGCCGATACCGCCGGAGCTCGGCCGTCTTGGCAGGCTTCAAGTGCTCAACATGAGCAACAACCTTCTCCAAGGTGAGATCCCACACGAGATCGGCGCCTTGGAAAACTTGGTCTCCTTGAGTTTGAGTAAGAACAGTTTGGCAGGAGAGATACCTCCATCTCTAGCAGGACTGACATCCATCAGAAACTTATCTCTGTACGCAAACAGATTATCAGGCGACGTACCGCCTTTTCTCGGTAACCTGACCAGCCTCCAGATTCTTGAGCTACATGAAAACATGCTGTCAGGTACCATCCCTTCCTCCCTGGGCGTAGCTGGGCATGCTGCCCAGTTTGTCTTGGCTCAGTTTAGGCTTTAACAATCTGAGTGGCCTGCTCCCAGATTCCATCTGGAACATTTCCTCGCTTGTTCGTCTCTCTGTGAATCATAACATGCTGAGTGGAGCAATTCCTCGAGATGCGTTCAATAACGTTCCCCGTCTGCAAGAGTTGTTCATGGATTTCAACCAGTTTGATGGCCCGATCCCGGCCTCGATATCAAACGCTTCTGACATGGTGATGCTTCAGCTCATCAACAATTCTTTCAGTGGTGTTCTTCCGACAGCTCTGGGAAGACTCTCAAACCTCAGTTTCCTGCAGCTCAGTGTGAATTTTTTTGAAGCCAAAAAACCAAGAGACTGGGAATTCATAACTGCTCTAACAAATTGCTCTCAGCTGCAGGTTGTGGAAATGTACCTGAACAGTTTTGAGGGGGTGCTTCCTGATTCACTATCCAATCTTTCTGCTTCGCTACAAATTCTTAATTTAGCAGCCAATGACATCTCGGGAAGCATTCCTGATGACATTGGCAACCTCGTTAACCTGCAAACTCTGGCTCTCGCTGAGAACAACCTCATAGGATCTCTCCCTCTTCTTTGTGTAGCCTTAGAAACTTGGTCAGGCTTTACCTAGTCGGAAACGGCATATCCGGGACAATCCCACTGGCCATAGGAAATCTTTCAGAACTGTCTTTGCTGGACCTTAGTTTTAATGAAATTAGAAGTACAATACCAAGCACGCTTGGAAAACTCACAAAGCTGTCGCAGCTGGATCTTTCACAAAACTACTTGACTGGCCCAATCCCTAGAGAAATATTCAGCATCTCCACACTTTCCATTGGTTTGGATCTGTCTAACAACAACCTGGAGGGATCATTGCCACAGGAAATTGGGAATCTGAAAAATCTCATAGTCTTCGGTGCAGAATCGAACCGCTTGTCAGGGGAAATCCCTAGCACCATAGCTGAATGTCAAGTTCTCCAGTATATCTTTCTTCAGAACAACACCTTGAATGGCAGTATTCCATCCTCATTGAGCCAAATGAGCGCTCTAGAATTTCTTGACCTCTCCAGGAACAATTTGTCAGGCCAGATACCCAAGTCCTTAGGGAACCTTACCATGCTCCAGCACCTCAACCTTTCATTCAACCACCTAGCTGGACAAGTGCCAGATTTTGGCGTTTTCGCAAACTTCACTGCAATCTCAATCCAAGGCAATCACAAACTTTGTGGTGGCCTTCAAGGTCTGCATTTGAAACCATGTCCTGTTGATCCTGTACAATTATTGCCAAAGAACAAACATAAGTTCCTAGTGATTCCTATCATTATTTCTATATCAGTGACAACACTAGTCATACTAGTCTTGCTCTGTATGTTGCTTACTTGGCGCAAGAGAACACAAAAAGCTATTCCATCAGCAGAGTCCAAGTCCAAGGAAGGCCACCCATTGATCTCTTATTCACAGCTGCTAAGAGCAACAAATGATTTCACAGAAGCAAACTTATTGGGCTCAGGATCATTTGGATCAGTCTACAAAGGAGAATTGAATTTGCAAGATTGTGAAAGTACAAACCTTGTTGCTGTGAAGGTACTGAAACTTCAAACTCCGAAGGCGCTCAAGACTTTCACTGCTGAATGTGAAGCGCTACGAAATATGCGGCACCGGAATCTTGTCAAGATAATTACAGTTTGCTCTAGCATTGATGCCATGGGGAATTATTTCAAGGCAATTGTGTATGACTTCATGCCCAATGGAAGTCTAGAAAGTTGGCTACATCCAGATAGAAATGGTTTGGAAGAGCGAAGGTACTTGAACCTCTTGGATAGAGTGACTATACTCCTTGATGTGGCTTATGCGTTGGATCACCTTCATTGCCATGGACCCACACCTATTGTACATTGTGATCTCAAGTCAAGTAATGTGCTCTTGGATGCTGATATGGTAGCCCATGTTGGGGACTTTGGGCTTGCTAAGGTTCTTGTTGAGGGCAGCTCGTTGTTGCAACAGTCATCAAGCTCGATCGGATTTAGAGGGACAATTGGATATGCTGCTCCAGGTTAGCCAATTATATTTTTCATCATTTTTTCCTTGTGTTCAGTTTCCTTCATTGTTGCCTAGATGTTTATAGATTGCAGTGAAAAAGTTACGGTGTTTTATAGGGGGAAAATACTTTCTTATATATATTTAGAATTTTATGTTTTGCAAAATCTAATATTCTCTAAAATGCCCAATTAACTAATGCAACAGAGTATGGTGCTGGAAACATGGTGTCGACACATGGAGACATTTACAGCTATGGAATTTTGGTCTTGGAAACAATAACTGGAAATAGGCCTACTGAAATTAGATACAGACAAGGAGTGATGAACCTCCGTGAACACGTTGGTCTAGCCCTCCGTGATAGAACAATGGACGCCGTCGACACACGCCTGTCTGTGGACCTTGAAAATGAGCTCCACAGCATGGGTGGTGATGATTCTTCATACAAGAGGAAGATGGATTGTGTTGCTGCACTCCTGAGTCTTGGAGTGTCCTGCACTCAGGAACTGCCATCAAGCAGAATGCCGACAGAAAGTATCATCAAAGAGCTACTTGCAATCAAAGATTCGCTCCTGAGAGAACACTGAACATGCCAGGTGGATGATAAGCTAATGCTGATATATATAGTTTCATGTGCAAAAGGTGTTTCCATGGAAAATATGAATGAAGAAGCTTACTCCATTTTATACAAGGTAGTAATATGAGGTAGACAGTGGAATGGTTTCTTTTTGGATCTTTTCAGAAGTACCACAACTGAGTTCGTAAGACTCGAGTAACTTGATGCTACATGGCCATGTAGAGATGCTACTAATATAATTATGCCAGCAGATCATTGCCTGCACCTGTTGTGTGATAATGCAGAAAAACTATACAAACTTATGTTCTCCCTGCGACATATCACAAACTGTACAATAAAAAAAACACACATAATTTATAAGCTGAGCCATATGCATACTGAAAAAGATCAAAGAGCTGCAGCCATATGCCTAATATTCCTATGCATACTGCATAAATAATGTTTTGGGCAATTGTTCATTTCATTTTATCATTCCAGGAAAAAAAACAGAGATCACAACAGGAACCATATGGACAACATTTTAATTTTACACTGGTTGGATCCAAATCGGATAGGACTAAAAAAAACATCACCTCATACAGTAGCACAGTAAGTAGGCCACGCCAGAGAAGCAATCTCTCGATGAAATCTCACACGATACCATATTCATTAAATCCCCAGTGTACTTGCCTAGAGCAGGGCATGCATTTGATGGATTTGTACACAGGGCATGCATGTGAGTTTGGTTGGTTTCTAGATTGAGATTTTTTAAATTTTGATTAAGTACAAATACAAATTTGTTTTCCAAGCTAATAGGAATAAATCATTTAAATCCTATTCTCTACCTGGACCAAATCCCCTTAGACAGCGTAGCCCAAGTCCCTAACATCGGGCCTAAACTATCCAACCAAAGCCCAGCCCCGTCCCACGCCACCGATTGGACTTGGGATTCCTACACGGCGCGCACGGCCTGGGTACAGGCTTCCAGTGAAGTCGATGGGGTCGGGATCCGGGTCCCTGCCTGGAACGGGCGGTCGCCGCGCTGGGCGGCAAGCCGGCAACTTCCATCGCTGGCACGCGGCGTCGTCCTCATCTTGACTCGTCGTTTCCGCGTTGGAGGTGAACTCTTCATCCCGTAGGCATCTCTATGACTACTACTCTGCTAGGGAAGTGGTTGATTTGGCTAGCTCTAGACTTGTAGCGGATGGAATGAATTTGTTACAACAAAATGGAAAAAAAATAAACTAGAAAAGAAGGGATGAAAACCAGCGTGTTCTGGATTCTAGTTTTGCAGCTAAACATTCACTTTTACTGGATAGAACTAGAGCTTTGTGAGGGACATAGTTGGAGCTAGCCTTCTGGATGGCGAGGAGCTGCATAAATTTCCACCCTCTCAAATCTTAATGCTGATTGTAATGTTTCAATGGTCTTGAGTCCTGCTAAGCCTTGGCACTCCTTCTAGGAGCAAGTCCTTGTGAAGCTTGTCTCTGATTGACTCCAACTCCTTGAGAGCATCTCCGATCCATGGACGATCTGTTGGCGTCTCTGCCGAGCAGGAAGTTCCAATGCGCAGAATCGATGCGATGCAAGAAATTTCCATGTCCATATTCCTGTGAGAGGTTGTGCTCCTTTCCTTGATGTCCTCTGCTTCTTGCAGTAAGTTTTTGTCGATGATGCTAGCCACCCTTTCTGGCAGCACCATTTCAACGTACTTGCGAAGGCCAAGGGCTTCTCCAAATTCACTGCCTGTTGGTCTTTTTCCTGTGAACATCTCCAACAATTCCATAATAGGATTCCGTAGCTATAAACATCACCGTGGATTGAGACTTTATTACCCTCTCCATACTCTGAAATCAACAAATAAAAAGAGGTGCAAATAAATGATAGGCACAAGCATAGGTTTTTGCAATTGGCGATTGCTTTTAAAAAAGCCGATTTTCAGAACGTACTCGGTGTTAAGGTGGAAAATGTGATATAGTTCTTCTATATTGTAGATAGAATAAATTTCTTGAAAACGTATTATTCCAAGTAACCTTAGTTGATTGAAACCAGTGAAAAAGGATTCATAACAAAATCTCACCTGGAGCTCTGTAACCAATTGTTCCTGTCATTGATACCCAACTACCCGACTGCTGCAAGTCTTGATGTAGAAACCTTGCTAGGCTAAAACCACTGTCAGTATTGAGGAGAACCTTGCTTGGCTTAAGGTCGCAGTGAACAACTGGGAACATGACATTGATAAACGGAGTTGGGAAAAATAATGGCCAAAATAACTACAAAAGGGATAAATTTCTCAAGAAAATTGCATAATTTGTCTTCATCAAGGCATAGGGAGTATCTGGAAACTGATAGATCATTCGCACGCACAGTGCAATCATTTACAGTACTGGAGCAGTACATACGTACCCTTTGTAGAGAACAACAAGCTGCTCTTTACATATGTATGGCACATAAATTTCACACCCACAATCACACAGCTAGCAAACTTAATCACACTGCACGATTTGAATGCATGCAGCTAGCTTGCTAGCTGTATTATTTTCATATGTAGCTATATATAATAATTATATATATTTTCCAACAAACTTGCGTTTGATTTGCTGCATCTACTGGGCGGTTACGGTGACGCCGTCGGCTGCTTGTGTCCCAAGTGTAGTTGCAGCAGGTGCCCAGAGGATGTCGTCCTTGGTGAGGAAGTGGCAGACCGGGGCATCCCCGTGTTTGACATGCAGCGGCATCTTCATGGGGTCGAACTCCGCCGTATTGAGGTGGCACACCACCAGCGCTTCTATCTTCTCCTCCCCCTTGTCCATGTCGTCGCTCTCAACCATCACTGAGTACACCTTGGTTGGCCCCGGCAGGGAATGGCACACGAACACCTTATACGGGAATGGAATGCCGTGGCAAGTCATGGTGTTTCCTGGGCTGGCCATCGCCCTCACTGCAACTACGGTGTAAACCTTGGAAGCGGTGGTACAGCCTTCCACGGGGACCCTTGGGGATGACAAGGCTCGAAGGTCGCTCGTCATGAGCACGGACGCTGCCAAATCGATCATGGACTCGATGGATGTGACACACTCCTTCTGCTCACCCTTTGTAGGGTGGGGGTGCTCACACAGCTCTACCGAGGACCATATCCTCTCCATCATGGCGCGCGATACCGGCGCAAACCTTTGTAAGGATCTCCATGAAGCTCTTTGTGGACAAGGGTATGGAATCGGCCACATCACGAGGCAGCAAAGGAGCGCCTGGGCTGCTAGCCGGATGGATGTAAGGGGAAATCTTGGATCCAGGTGTGAAGGCGTCCTCTAGGAAGAAGACCATGTTCCTCAAATTCACATGGTCGTGGCCACCGTGGAAACGGCCATTGTTGACACTCAAAAATGTCCTAGAGAGGTTCAAGTGTTATAGATGAATTATAATGATGGCTTGGCAATTTCTCCAACAACTTGCGACCTCTCTAGCAGCTCGGCGATGGCTCGCTAACCAGTCCGAGAGGATTGCCGACCTCCCCGAGAAGCTTGGCGATGACCTCTCCGTATTTCGGTGACCTCTCCGATATATATCTCAGCGACCTCGTTATACGGTTTGCTGGCCTCTTTGCACATCTCGCCGACCTCTCCGTGCAGTTTGGCCATCTCTTTATCTAGACATGATCAAGACCAAATGGCATTGCAAACCGGGCAACAAAGTATGCGGAGAAGATGGTGAGCCATGATGTTTTGCCGTGCTAAGCTGTTAGAGTTTGGACAGAGAATCAGCTAGCATCTCGTACGTATACACACACTGGTTTTCGTGGCATGCATGCGTATGTTACGTTTTGGGCAGCAGCCGGACCGGACTTCATTGCAGACGAGAAAAGACAGGCGTATGTGTGGCACCAGACTTGCATATTCAGATGGACTCCGGATTCCAGGCTGCGTACAATCTGAACGGCATCACGAAGGAGAAATACGGAAACCAAGAGTAGATACGAGCCCAGAGTATACGCCGGAAGGGAGCTTCTGTGAAGACCACGAAGGCCTTTTGGAGAGGTCAAGTAGGAATAAATAAATAATTATATTTATAGATACCTAAAACAAAATAAGCAATCTTTAGTCCGTATGGGAATAGAATTCGATTTGTACACGGCAAGACCAAGCTGGCCCGTGCGTATATAAACGGGGCTGCGGCATTGTAAACAGGGACAATCTATCCAATCAACAAACAAACCAATCTACTACTCTTTACCCTATTTTCTCTCTTGAACCTTCTACATGCTGTTCATCGCTTGATCTAACGACCAAGGATGGCGTCCTAGGCTTGCCGGCCAACCTAGGGCAACCCGACGACGTCCTTGCCCTGACGGGGTCCCTCCCGGGCGAGAGCTTCGGCGGCTTCTTTGCTAGTTTGCTCGAAACTAGCCGTTCTTCGTCACGTAAGCGCGATTGTTATCCCTTTGCTGGTTTGCTTGTAAACTCGCCGCTCTTCACCGCGAAAGTGTGTTGGTTATCCTGCTGGTCCATCGTGACCTTCGAGTGTGTTGGTGCGAACCCTAATTTGTGTCAACATACTTTTTGACGACTCTGCTGGGGAACGATTGCTTCGGCTCTACTTTGCAGCTGAATCTCTCTACCCTAGCAATATTCATAACTGATCTATTACTTGTTTCACGTGATCGCCGCTGCATCGATCTGGCCTCACGGCCGATTGTATTTATTTCCGTCAATCAGTCAAGCATAAGGCCGATCGCGCTCGTTGGGTTGCTGTGCCCACAATCCTATTCAAAGCGAGCTGAAAGTGGAGAAAAGTCATACACGAGTACGTAACATATATACATATATACGTGCATCAATTTTGTGTTGTTGTCATCGGTGCATGCTTGCTTGGCTCTCGTACTGCCTGCCACACGCTGCGTTGCTAGCTGTTTTGGAAGTCGGCGTTCCAAACTAAGATGGAGGCATATCAGAGTACAAATTCAGCACGCTACAGTCATCCTAAGGTACAACTTGCAAATTCATATGATAATTACAATAATTATTTTCCAAGTGATAATTCTCATGTTGGTATTGCTAGTTATGATAATACTAGATATGTTGCATCGGCTAATAATTTTAGTGACTATTATAATCAAGAGCCGATATTTGCTACAAATTCATTTGGTTTTAATGCTACTAGCAATATACAACATGTAAATCCATATTCATCGGTCGTAAGCTCACAACCCGCGGTTCCGCCACAAGACTAGCCGATGAATGAGAGAATTGGCTATGATAATGCCAACTATTTTGCCAATTACTCTCAAAATTCAGCAACTTATGTCAATGCTTGTTCTCATAATTCGGCTTCCTATGTTAATCATAACTTAAGCCGAATTAATGAAATTTCAGCAAGGCATTCAAGTGCTAAAACTCATGATTCGGCTTCATCTACTGCTAGCCGAATTCAAGAAGATTTAGCACATGCTAGAAATCCACCTGGTTCTTTTGATTGGAAGGTACCCACCTATCATAGACCGTATCCATGGTATTTTGATGAAGTACAAGCTCCTGATGAATGGAGGGTACCTGATTTTCATAAATTTGGTGGTGAAGGTAGTACATCCGCTGTACAACACATTAATGTATATCTTTCACAGTTGGGCTACTATGATAATATGGACTATGTGAAGGTAACGATATTTTCCTTTATCCTTAATTGGTATTGCTTTTGCATGGTATACATTGTTGCCCAAAGATACTATTGAATTATGGTCTGATTTAGAGAAGCAATTTTGTAAATATTTTGAAAAAGATCAATAAAAAAAAAAAGGCCGATCACAATTGGGTCATCAGCCAAAAGTGGATTACTAACAAATCCTCGAAATCAAGTCTTGCTACAGAAAAACATGAAAAGCGCCGTAAAACATGCTGTACTTGACTTTTCAGGAGCTAAAGGGGTTGTGCGCTTATCTAGTGATTATTATATTATTGATGGAGATGAAACCCCAACAAGCACAAAGGAAGGGCTGCTCACCTACCCACAGACCAACTAAGCCGATTTCCAAATCGGCTTGGTCGACCGCCACTACACTTGCCCACAAATCGGCTAAACCGACTCTTCATCGGCCAAGCCGACTATTCCTACCACGCACCTTGAATCGGCTAGGCCGGTTGTCCAATCGGCCGGGGACGATTCCTGTTGTTGCTAATGATGTTCGGGGCGGTGGAACCGACATCCGTCGGTTGAGCTGGCTTCTTCGGTTCGCAAAAGCTGCCATGTGTCTTTGGATGATTCGCACCTGATGTTGATCGTTCCTTGGAGGTGAAAAACCACATTATTCAAGTCAAGGATGTTCATCTCTCCGACATGATCAACAAGGTAGAAAACACAAATATTTTGCTTAAATTCCAATCCGGTCATACTATCTCAATTTCTACAGCTATTAGAGATATCATTGGAAGTAGGAGACCGATTGGTAATAGCAATTTATTTGTTTATGATAAAATAAATTCAGATTCTATCGGCCAACGCATTATGTCGTATGACAAGGCTGATAATTCTAGTTTGTCAAAGCTACGACCCTCAAAGAGCAATTGTAAAAGCTGCGGCCGAATGGACTGATAATAAATCTGGTCCTTTTCGTTTGCCTAGCTTTGAAGCCGACTCCGCAAAAGAAGCGCTTGATAAATTAAAATATAGCTTTGACTTTACTTTTTGTGATCATGTCTTTGATATCTTGCTTAAGAATAATTTTATTAGAATCATTGATCACAATGCTTTGCCATCAATTAAAAATTTAGAAGAGCTTATATATTGCAAGTGGCATAATTCTTTTGATCATAGTACATGTAATTGCAATTTGTTTCGTCGTGTGATCCAATCGGCCATTGACAAAGGCCGATTGAGATTTTCTCGAAGCTTCAGCAAATGGACCGATTGGATTCAATCGGTCTTGATGGCAAACAGGTTTCAAATCAGCTTGTATTAGCCGATTCACTCAAAGCTCAAAGCTCTAATGCCCAAGAGAGAGATGTGGAGGCCTCAAGTGGAGATGAGATTGCTGTCCAAAAGTGCAAATTGAAGAAATTTCAGAGGACAACAATGTCACCCAATTTCAGAACACTGGGGGGCAGGTGAAATCTCTCCGGCCAAAACAAATGCCGATTGATTTTATTGAGCAAAAGAGAATCGGCTGAGGATCCTTCTTTGGAGCATATCAATCAAGATGGAGAAAATGAGGGTACTCGCAAAGCTAATGGAGACAAAGGTTCTTACAAGCAAAAGCATAGAAGGCCGAAGCTTAGCTTCAAGAACTTCTAGCTAAATATAAGAAGATAGGTGAGGCAAACATTGCCATTCAATCAAAAGAAGGTCCAGCCATCAAGATTGTCTCCAAAGCGTGAATCTCAAGAGTGGAATTGGCAAGGAAATAGATCTCAGTCAGCAGCAACATATTCTCCTTTTGAGCAGCCAATTCCCATGTCTTATGAATCATAGCCCGCATATTTTAATCCTTATTCGTTGTGGGGCTGGTTTGGTGAAGAGGCACATGTTCCGTCATATTTCAGGCCACAGTATATAGAGTACGCAGCTCCAAGATATTCAGTGGGATCATCATCTTATAATGACCGTTTTAATTTAAATCGGTCCGAACTCAACAAAGAAGAAAGTGGTAAAGCAAGTTTACCGCGTGAAGTATGATGGCCGAAAAAAAGAAAAGTTCAGATCTGAATTCAACTATTTAAAACCCGATTAATTTGTTGAAAAATCCGCTATCAATCGCAAAGAAGTGGGGAAACCATCTATTGATGTTGTAGGTGCCAAATCTGAACAAAAGAAGGTGAAGGTGCCTAAAAATAAGAAAGAGTTGCCGCTGTCCAAAACAAAAACAAAACTGAGATGCTCAATCGGGTTTACAAGCGGCAAGAAAAGAAGCTACAAAAGCTTAGCGCAGAGAAGCTGCAAGAAAAAGGCTTAGCATGGGTTCCTAAAAATAGTATTCAAACTCAAAAGGATGATATTGAAGCTAGTGGTGCAACAAAGGCAAAGAAGAGAACAAGGAGAATCAAAAAACAATTTCCGAATGGGAATGATGCATCGCATCATCAAAATCATTGGTCATGGCATCATCCATATTCTCTCGCTATGCCTATGTGGAATTTATCTTATGGGGTGTATGGTCATCCCTCATTTTTTTATTTTGATCCTTGGTATGGGTCTTTTATATTATGGAGGGTTGCCAAATTTTTATAAATGACCAGAAGTTTAAATAAATATTTCGCTATCCTCATTCATGTGGATGAATTCATATGGCCGATACTTGGTTATCGCCCTTAGAACATATATGGCCGATGTGTACATCGCCCTTAGTCGCTAGATAGCCGATGGATTGAGCATCGTTGCTATTTAGTATTTATTTTGTTTTCAGGTTCATCTACAGCTTCACATGAAAATATTGGAACATTGTATATTTGTCCAAGAAGAAAAAGGGAAGAAAAGATGGAGCTTCTGTTGGCTGCACTATTGAAACAGCTATAGATGTCCAACGGGGGCGGCCCGGTGCGCCCGCGGGCCCGCTCAGCCGGGCCGGGCTGGCCCGCCACGGGCCGCGTCGGGCTACGGGCCGCACCGGCCGCGCCTCCCACCGTGCTCGGGCCGTGACCTCGGCCCATGGCCCGTCCGTGGGCCATTTTACCGGGCCACGGGCCACTCGGGCCATATTTCAACGGGCCGGGCCACAGCCAGGTACCATTTTTTCCCAGATTTCCAATTGTTGTCCAAATTCAACATAGATTCAACACAAGTATGATCAAAATGTCCCAGATTCATGTATATGTCACAGATTCAACAAAAGTATTCACAGATTCAAAACAAGTATGAACAGATTCAACGTAAGTATGACAAGATGATTATCAAAATGAGCTGTTTGTGCAATGTGCCTCATTAAAAATCTTTCTAGGTAAACCCACCCTTGTGGGAGAAACCCTAGAAGAAAAAAGAGTACAACCAAACTCAAAACTATATTCAAGTTTCAAGTTTCAAACAGCTAGCCCTATTACATTAGCCAAACAAAGTGGCAACCAAGGCAACAGTACCAACATACAAGTCACAGAGCAAAAGCAAAGTCTCAAAATCACATAGTCCAAAGACTATCACCTATTGCTCTTAGGCTTGCAACCAAATGCACAAGTCCAAGACTGCAACATAACAAAACAAATTTGTTAGTGCAAATTGAAGTCAAGCACAAAGTCCAGCTACATTACATAGGTTGTATGACTTACCTTCCCGGTGCTCTTCTATCCACCTCTCCCTGCCCTTTCGGCCGGGTGCCGCCACCTCTCCCCCGCTGGTCTTCGGGTGTCGTTGCCGCCACCTCTCCCGCCGCCGGTGCCGGGCCGCCGCCACCTCTCCCCCGCCGGTGCCGGTGGTCTTTGCGGACGCCCAACAGATCCAGCTTGCCACCACCTCTCGCCGCCGGGAGTAGGATCAAGAAGTAGGATCTTCAAGCCCGTGCTCTTGAATAGCTGAACCAGTTCTTTGTCCACAACCGTGGTTTGCGCCTTTCTTCTAGCTTGGTCCCAGTCTTTGATGCAGGTCAGCATCTCCACATGCTCAGCAAAAGGCGACGATGCTTGGTCTTCAAGTATTCTACCGCCAAGCTAAAAACAAGATTCGAGGAGGACAAAGAGAAACAGGGACAGCCATGATATCTCGAGCCATAATAGACATGATTGGATAGGATTGCTTATGATCACGCCACCAAAGAAGTATGTCAAAGTTGGGGTCACCCCATGGCACATGGTCACTGTCCGTAAAGTTTGTAAGCTCATTTACAAAGCACCGGATGAAGTAGATGGAGTAGAGGAGGAACTGTCAAAGATCCTCCCCCATCTCGATACGAGAACGGTGAAAGGTCCCTTGTGGTTTTTGGTAATTGAGTGTCAACATTAGGTGAACTAATATGTGTGATTGAGATAATACACAGGAGATTAGTTCATATGTGATGATGCAATGAAGGAGCTTATTGCATATGAAACATGACATGGAGTCATGTGACCGAGGTGGTGAAGATCAAGACAAGGCTTGGCTTTATGGACCGGTTGCAAGTGTGAAGGGCAAGTCGAGGCAGTGAAGCGATGGACCGCGAGGCGGTGAAGCTTGGGCTAGACTTGGCGCCGATGGACCGACGCAACGGTGAAGAGCAAGTGAGGTCAAGATCGATGGACCAATAGTGTCACGTGATGATATGAAGTGAATCATATCATTTGGTGATCGTGTTGGTGCATGTGTTGCATCGGCACTTGGAAGATGGAGCGGAATGAAAATGCGCAAGGCAAAGGTATAACCCATAGGGCATTTCATTTCGCCGGTCATGAGGAGCTTAGAGAAGTTTATGACCGGATTTAGGATAGATGGCCGTACTATCAAGAGGGGCAAACTTGTTTGCATATCGGTCATCTAGTGCCACTTGTGCGATCTAACTTTGCGATGTGTTAGGATCGAGTGGCGTGGTGAGATCAAGAGAAAATTCCTTTGAAAATGATTGTGAAAATGCTAACACACATGCACATGGTGATGTACACTTGGTGGTGTTGGCACATTTGCAAAGGAGAAGTTGTTTCGGTGTTTCTCGGACACTAGGACTGAATTAGAGTGGAATACTGCTTTGATCCATTGAGCTTTGGATCAAGTAACCATGTGGGTTGTGTATCCCTCTAAGTTAGCTTTCCATAGAGTCCAAGATCATCGAAAATGGAGTTCGGATGAAAGAGTTATGGACGTTTGATCGGGCGTTGGTCGGGCTGTCAACAACGACGGACGCTGAGACTAGCGTAGGACGCGTCCAGCGCGGAAGCGCCTGGCGCGTCCGGCGCTGTTCTGGGGGTGTTTTGTACAGCGCCTGGCGCGTCCGGCGCTGTGTTTTTTTGCGGCCGGGCGGGTCGGTTGGTTTACACCCTCTCGGGATAGCGTCGAGGGCTGCGCGCTGGGCGCTGCTGGCGCTTTTGGGCGGCGTCCGGGCGCCAATAAAAAGTTTGCCAACGGCTAGTTGCTCGGGGCTGTTTTGTGCATCGCCTGGCGCGTCCGGCGGTAGCGTCGCGCACGTCCGGCGCTGTACGGAAAAGTGGGATTTCGTCCCCAACGGCTCTATTTCGATGGGGAGCCTATATATACTTGTTTGGCCGGCCTTGGGAGGTTGGTTAGCACACTTGAGCCTTGGTGGCTGGCATAGTGGTGCTTGGAGAGCCCTTCCACTCACTCTAACTTGATAGTGTTCATTCGATTCAGTGAGTGAGCGATTCTAGTGCGATTGCTTTGAGAGATTGCATCGTGTGGCACTAGGTGATCGTGTTGCAAGCCGGGTGTGCTTGTTTCTCTTGGAGGTTGCCACCTCCTAGACGGCTTGGTGGCAAGAGGCTTCGTGAAGCACGCAAAAGAAGGTTGTGCGGTGTGCTCCGAAGAAGAGATTGTGAGAGGTTCGTGCTCACCTCGCGGGGATCGTGAAGAGCAACTCTAGTGGAGCGTGTCATTGAGCTACCACACTTGTGTGTGGGTTCACACGGTACCCTCTGAGGGATTGGCTAGAGGACTCACACTGTGTGAGGGACTCGATCGAGCTCCCAGCTGTGGGATTTGGCATTGGCCATTAAGCTTGAGGATCATCACTGGGTGATTCGCCAAACTTTGGAACCACTAAGGTGTTGGTCGACACAACGAGGAGTAGGGGGAAGTTGGCAAGCTTCCCGAGACCTCGGTAAAAAATCACCGGTGTCATCTTGTGTCCACACTTCGCGGTGGTTTGCATTCTCTTGTTCTCAAGCTTTGTTCTTACATTCATTTATATATCTTGTGCTTGAGATAGAGAAGTAGTTCTTGCAATTAGTAGCTTGTGTAGCTCTCTAATTGCCTTCTTGCTCGTGTAGCTAGAAGTAGAGTTGTTGTAACTATCTAGCTTGTGTAGCTCGTTTAGTTACTTTGCTTAGCTTGTGTAGCTAGGTAATTTGAGCCTTTGGGTTAGGCGTGTGTCGCCTTGTCCATTGTGCATCTAGTGAGCTTAGGGGCTTTGTGCTTGTGCTTACTAGAATTGTGTAGGAGCTCACCCATGCTTGAAAGTACTAGTGCTTAAGTTTGTGTGACCTTGCATTAGAATTGATTAGGAGCTCAGGCTAGGCTTATCACCTCACTCTTCTTGTGTAGGATCTTTTGTGAGGTGATTTAGAGTCTTAGTTAGAGGGGTGAAGTCTTGGCTAGACCGATAAGTTTAATTCCGCATTTGTTTCGGTTAGCCGGTGCGATTAGTTTTTAAAAGGGACTATTCACCCCCTCTAGTCCCCATCTCGACCCTTCAACCAGTAATTGGAATCACAGCCTCTCGAGCCCTTCTTGTATCCGTACTAGAACCATACTTTGCCCGATACTTGGAAAATAATCTGGTTAGCTCATCTTTCACATCACCATAACATAAACCGTAATCAGATCTAGTTGCCTTACCAAGTAGATCTAGGGTTATCATGAACCCTTTCATCTTACCTCTAGGATCAAGAATGGTTGCAAATTGCAAAAGAATAAAAGCAGAGGAATGTTATCCCAATACTTAAGGAATTTCATTTTCATAGGCCTTGCAACATGTTTAAAATGTTCATTATTCTCAGCTTCTTTCAGATGTTCAAAGAATGTCAATCATTTGATGCAAAGCAAGTGGAGCAGTAGGATAATACACACTTTAAAAAGAACTTGGTGGACTCATAAAATACTTTCAAGAAATTAAACATATGTTCAGCAACATACCAATGATTCACAGTCAACAACTCAGAACCATAATTAGAGTTAATGAACACAGTAAACACTTCTTTGTATGGTAACAAATGCTCAAGCATCAAGTAAGTAGAATTCCATCTAACATCCATGTCCAAGCCAAATTTCCTAGGTGTCATACCTCTAGCAATACAGAAATCTTTGAATCTAGCAATCCTAACATTAGAAGAATTTAAAAAGTTTATAGCAGTTCTCACATCATCAAGCCACTGTTTACAGACAGCCAAGCCATCTTTCACAATCAGATTAATTATATGAGTAGCACAGCGCTGATGCACAAGAAAGTACTTAACTTTATTAGGATCATCATGAGTAGGTGCAGGATAAGAACCCATATAACCAAACAAATCAGGACCCAATAGATCATAAGCCTTAGAATTAGCACTAGCATTGTCTAAAGTCACAGCAAAAACTTTATCAAGCAAACCAAACTCCTCAACCACTTTAACTATAGAATCAGCTATGTTTTCACCAGTATGCTTGCAATCAATCAACCTAAAACCAACAACCTTTTTCTCAATCTCCCAATCTTTATTAACATAATGGCAAACAACAGAGATATAGTCCTCCTTAGCATTACCAGACCAGATATCAGATGTCAAAGAAACAGATGATGCAGCAGGCAACACATCTTTCATAAGCATGTCACGTTGTTCACCATACAATTTAGCCATATCTCTAGTGGTGGTCTGTCTAGAAACCTCTTTAAACAGAGGGTTGTGAGCATTCTTAATGTAATCAATCCAAGCCTGTGTAGCACCTATGCCTAATGGAAGATCCAGCTTAGCAATCAAGCGGCACAATTCAATACGAGCAACCATAGGATCATATTTCCAATTAGCTAAACCATTAGCATTCAAAGCAAGCCTAGACTGAACCATATCAGAATGATTCTTCAACTGCATACATTTTTTCATGTGACGCCTCAAATGACCAGTGCCATTAGCAGATATAGCAGAGTATCTAGCAGAGCAATGTTTACAGATAGCACCAACACGAACGGCCTTCGGCCCCTCACCATCCTTTACCTCATCAAAGTATGTCCAAACATCAGATTTCTTACCACCGGTGGGGGAGTGTCATCGGCGTCGCCGCCATCGACATCGATGATCGTGATCGACATCAACGCCGAAGAAGGCTGCATCCTCACGGATGTCGTTGTCGTCCTCCAGCTCTGCCTCCCGGTCGTCGTCCGAGCAGCGGTCCGGGTCTTGGCCGTCGACAGTGGCCGGACGCCGATCAACCGGCGGCCGGCCCCGCGTTGCGTGACTACCGCCACGCCCCGCCGACCGACCACTGGGGCTGGCTCGACATGCACCTCCAACACCGCCCCTCAACGCCGGACGGCAGGCGGCGGCTTGGCCATGTCCACTCCGCAGAGGAGCTGGACTCGGCGTCGTGCACGAACCCGAGAGGGAGAAGGAGAAAAGAGACAGAGTCAAGGCAGAGAGAATAGCTAGAACAGGGGGGAGGCGAGGAGAAGAAAGAAAGAGAGAGGAAGGAGGAGAAAGAACTTACCAAGGGCGGCGGAGCCCGTGCCGGATTTGCAGAGGTGGCCGGAGGAGGAGACGCAGACAACGGTGAGATTAGACGGGGGGAGGGGGTGAAGGGAAGGGATGGAGCTTCAAGCTTGCACTCACATGTCCATGGAGAGAACAGGCGGGGAGAGGAAGAGGAGAAAGGAAAAGAAAGAGGAATAAGGAGAAAAAGAAAATGTCACCGGATCGCCGGGCGCAGAAAGATCCGACGGAGGCACCGTCGGCGCCGCACCCCAGCTTGACGGTGGGAGGGGACGAGACACCGAAAGCAGATCCGCCGGGCGAGGGACGCAGATCCCGCCGGGCGCTGACGCTAGATCCGCCGGGCGAGGACGCAGGATCCCACGGCCGGAGGCACCGCAGCAGCGGGCGGAGTCGGGAGGGAATGGGGATTAGGGGTTTAGGCAGCGCGCCGCGGGGACTGAATGGGGAGGGAGGGGATTAGGGTTGGGGCGCGGCCGGCGACGGGCGTTTTATACGCTTTGTTCAGGCCGGGCCGCTAGCGGGCAAGCTGGCCATCGGGCCGACCGCCACCGTGCCACGGGCCGGAGAGGCCGCCCATGGTCCGTCCGCCACCGGGCCGCGCCGCCCGTAGCCCCGCCATAACGGACCGGACCGGCCAGGCACCGGCACATTTGCCGGGCCACAGACCGGGCCGTGGACCACGGGCCATATGGCCAACTTTAGAAACAGCCTGATCGGTTAGCCATCCAGCCAAGCCGATCCATCTACTGGCTGTGTGCTGCTGTTATTCGTCCAGTCGGTCAACCTGCTGCAGCATGCAACTAGACGGGCGATGCGGCTATGAGATGAGGATTAATTAAAGAAGATGGACATCGTCGGCTTGGGCGTCAACATGCCATGCCCGCATGCTTGCTGTGCTGCCCAACCAGCTTAGCCGGTTTGGAGATCGGCTAGGCTAGTTTGCAAGTGTCTATTTTTAGTCCTGCAATATCGTCAAGTTGTGCAGGCTGCTGCCATGTTGTTGCTTGCCAAATTTAGCCAAAGCTGGAATCTAAACGTGCATGCAGGTTGACTATCGGATTAATAAATTGAAGGGTGCATGGCATGATTTATTAAGAGGCCAAAGACTTGATTTGAGAACCTACGTGCTGCTGCAGCTGGAACTGTCTCGCCGATTGACACATCGGCTTGGGCGGTTAAAACTGCTGCAGGTCGGCCAAGCCGAGCCCAATCTGGCTAGGCCAGATACGTGCATCGGTGTCAGGCGTTCAGGTAGCTAAGCTAGCACTGAGTAAATCCAGCTAGGCCAGATTCGCCCTCGAGGCAGCCAAGCTGTTTTCATAGGCGGCCAGGCTGACTCAGCCCCGGATGGCCACCGATCGGCTAAACCGATTGTTGAAATCGGTTCTGCTGGTTTTCTACTGGCCATGCAATTTTATCCAAGGAAATTTCAAATCGGTCTAAATTATTTCTGATAATTACTACTACCGATTTCGAAGACTACAGATTCCTTTGATTGAAATTGTTTCAGGATCCAAGCTCTACAACTGACAAGTTTGGCGGAGTTTGTATAAGATGAACTCTAACAAGGATCACCAATGGTTTGTTGCTGAAGCGCCCGAGAACTGATCAAGTCAATTAAGAAGAAAATTGAGGATAATCCAAGAAGAATAGAAGGTTCAAAGCTTGTGCAAGAGCCTGCAAAAGAAACTCAAGAGCAAAAGGCAACCAATTCAGCAAAGAGTTCACCTAATTTGGGATCTTTACAATATGATCAAGGTGATCTCCGGGAACTCATATATGCTAGAAGTATTAGAAAGTGAGTATCTCCAGAAGGCTTTTAAACCGGAAATATTTCAAAAGAATTTTCCAAGTGTTTGGCAAGAGGCCTAGTGTTCTCCAAACAGTGGCCGGTACATGTATCGCCCTTAGAAAAAAATGGCCGATATTTAATATATCGCCCTTTAGTTGTTGAACAGCCGATATGATGGGTATTCGCTACTGTTTAGTTTTCTTGTGTTTGTTTTCAGGTTCGTGCACTCCCGCCTGAAAACAGAGAGGCATATGTTGACACTCAAAAATGTCCTAGAGGGGTTCAAGTGTTATAGATGAATTATAATGATGGCTTGGCAATTTCTCCAACAACTTGCGACCTCTCTAGCAGCTCGGCGATGGCTCGCTAACCTGTCCGAGCGGATTGCCGACCTCCCCGAGAAGCTTGGCGATGACCTCTCCGTATTTCGGTGACCTCTCCGATATATATCTCAGCGACCTCGTTATACGGTTTGCTGGCCTCTTTGCACATCTCGCCGACCTCTCCGTGCAGTTTGGCCATCTCTTTATCTAGACATGATCAAGACCAAATGGCATTGCAAACCGGGCAACAAAGTATGCGGAGAAGATGGTGAGCCATGATGTGTTGCCGTGCTAAGCTGTTAGAGTTTGGACAGAGAATCAGCTAGCATCTCGTACGTATACACACACTGGTTTTATTGGCATGCATGCGTATGTTACGTTTTGGGCAGCAGCCGGACCGGACTTCATTGCAGACGAGAAAAGACAGGCGTATGTGTGGCACCAGACTTGCATATTCAGATTTTTTTTTGAGAATTAACTTGCATATTCAGATGGACTCGGATTCCAGGCTGCGTACAATCTGAACGGCATCACGAAGGAGAAATACGGAAACCAAGAGTAGATACGAGCCCAGAGTATACGCCGGAAGGGAGCTTCTGTGAAGACCACGAAGGCCTTTTGGAGAGGTCAAGTAGGAATAAATAAATAATTATATTTATAGATACCTAAAACAAAATAAGCAATCTTTAGTCCGTATGGGAATAGAATTCGATTTGTACACGGCAAGACCAAGCTGGCCCGTGCGTATATAAACGGGGCTGCGGCATTGTAAACAGGGACAATCTATCCAATCAACAAACAAACCAATCTACTACTCTTTACCCTATTTTCTCTCTTGAACCTTCTACATGCTGTTCATCGCTTGATCTAACGACCAAGGATGGCGTCCCTAGGCTTGCCGGCCAACCTAGGGCAACCCGACGACGTCCTTGCCCTGACGGGGGTCCCTCCGGGGAGAGCTTGGCGGCTTCTTTGCTAGTTTGCTCGAAACTAGCCGTTCTTCGCCACGTAAGCGCGATTGTTATCCTTTGCTGGTTTGCTTGTAAACTCGCCGCTCTTCACCGCGAAAGTGTGTTGGTTATCCTGCTGGTCCATCGTGACCTTCGAGTGTGTTGGTGCGAACCCTAATTTGTGTCAACAGCCATGTTCATGACCATCAGAATCTGGTAGATAGATAGATATATAGAGAGAGAGAGACACGATGTTGGTTAGCCTGTGTAAGAATCATAATTGTTTCACAAGGACATTTTGAATAAGAACTACAAGTCAACTTCCTTGTCAATAGCCTTCAAAATATATGCATAGGAGATGTGGTTTACCTTTCAAAATATGCATGGCTGGGATGTCTCCGTTGTTTGCTTCTTTCCCAACGTCCACGGTTGGGTTCAACAGGGGTGGGTCGTTCAGATTTACTCTTTTGCTTCTTTCCCAATTTCGATGGTTGGGTTCAACAGGGGTGCTGGGTCGTTAAGCTTGACTCCGTTTGCTTCTTTCCCAATGTCGATGGTTGGGTTCAACAGGGTGCTGGGTCGTTAAGCTTGACTCTGTTTGCTTCTTTCCCAATGTCGACGGTTGGGTTGAACAGCGGTGCTGGGTTGTTATGCTTGACTTTGTTGGCTTCTTTCCCAATGTCGACGGTTGGGTTCAACAGGGGTGGGTGGTTCAGCTTGACTCCATTTGCTTCTTTTACCATAAAAGAAAATCAAAGTATATCACATACTTATATTAATGATCAAAGAATCACAGGTTTTCAAAAAAAAAAAAAAGTTTAGTAAAATTTGCTCGACGTCCACACAGAGGGGAGTTTTTGTTACATATATTTATAACGTCAGAGAGTGTTATAATTCTTTACAACTAGATACATCTGAGGAAGGACTTTTTGATATATCATAATTATATTGATGTCATAAATACAGATATTTTCATATATCTAGGTGTGTATTTAGAAAAGTAATAGTGTACCGAAATTTTGAATGGGCGAGTAAGTAATAATTAATTAAAAATAAAGGGTGGGACAAGCTCACCAGCATTGGGGCTCAAAATGTCGCGTACGGCTGATGGCATGGTAGTAGAGAGAGGTAGCATTGTTTGCCAGTATGCAATGACAGCAGAACCAGTATTGGGCAACATAGTACTGCGGCCGTCGTTTGTCGCCAAATTTGGACGCAATCCAGCGAACTACAAAATCATCCGTCAGTCATTAGTTTCAACTACTTAAAGAAAAAAGCTCTCATTTTGTGACGGTGGTGGTTAATATGTTCACATGTCCGTTCTTTTTTTGTCTGTATAGCAGAGCAGAATGTTAATCCCAACAAATATATATACTACTCCCCTCTGTTCAGGAAAGAATGAAATTCTAGCACGGTGTCATGATTAGTATATTAAGTTTGATCAATTATAGATAAAAAGTACCAATTTTTTATATCAAATAAATACCATCATTTTTTTATAATAAATTAGTTTGGAGTCATAAATGTGAATTTTAATATAAAAATAAATGGAGATGTCTCCTGAAATCTTTTTCCATACTATGAAGGGGTTTTGGATCCTCTTAATTCCCTTCAATCCTCTCCAAAAATATACTCGGACAAGGGATTAGCCGAACAAGGGCTATTGACAGCATGGGCTGGTAAGCACCCACAACAACGCTCCACGCTCCTCCCAAAGTGCGTCCATATGGATATTTGCTTTTTAATCATTTTTTTGATGTGGTTATCCTCCCAACCATATACCTCAAGAAATAGCACATTCAGATATCAATTGAACCACTAGGATTAGCCATATAAAAAACCTGAAAGCAAGACGTACCAACTAAAACTTGATATGATGATGAAGTATTGGTGGGAGATTGAATGATATATATGGCCAGCGACAGCTAGCTAGCCACTGGCGTGATAGCAAACATTGGCCGTGCATGTATTTCTTTCCTGCTCTACATGTGAATTATACTAGATTCAAAGCAAGATAGATAGAGTAGTACTTGATAGTTTTATAAAATAAAAGTCTTCACAAGCATGGCGTTCCACCAATTTACAGCGCTATGGTACGTAGCAAGCCAGCAGCAAACAAAATCAGTGCTGTGTGTACATATATATAAAGCTTTGACATATGCATGTACTCACCAGGAGAAATGTGAGAAGTGACGACATATGAAAACTCATATTGCCTTTGTTCATCTAGCAGCTGTAGCTTGTATTACCCTTTAGTAGCTTGGCTCTCCAAAACAGTTCACTTGTATTTATAGGCTTGAGGTGGCCTATTAAGTGCTTACACCCTTTGCAACTTTGGTCAAAATTTAGGTGGTCGCTATCATAATCACCAATTATTGTTTGGGGCAACAACTTTTTGGGGGGGTGGGGGTGGGGGGGGGGGTGGGGGGTGTGTCAAAAGAAATCATATGGTGTTTAAGGTCGACAAAAGAGTTTGTTAGCAGGTTCTTTTCAGGGACACTGTCTATGATTTGGAGTCTATAATAGGACTCCGATGAAGACAAATAATACATTCCTGTGGCCTATGGCTAGCAGAATCAAGAGCTATGCAGTGATGCCCAAATGAACACTGATGGTTTCACCCTCCAACGACCGGCAGTGAAGATTGGATCGGTACTACCTGAACAACCGCTTTTGAGTTCGAATTTGTGGTTATGGATTTGATAAAATGAGTGCTTGGTTATGTGGTTCATGTGTGAATTTGAATTTTAAATATTTCTATAATTCAATTTGAATATAAATCTGTATTTGAATATGAATGTAAATCTATTCTCTATGATATAATCTTTCCCTAGAGTTCTAATTCCTAGAAAAAGACTCCTAAGGAAACTACTTTACACGTTGGCCTCTTTCCACTTAAGACCTGGCAGTGCCATCTGAAGAAGTTTGTCTAGGGGATAAAAAAAGATTATTTCCCTACGGTTTTCACCAAACTAGGGGAACGGTGTCTTTCCCGTCAAATTTTTTCTTAGGGAGCATTCCCTACAAAAATACCTTAGGAAAATCGTTCCCATATTTCAGTGTTTCCCTAGGAGTATTAAGGAAACTCGTTGATTGGATTAGTGTCGTGTCACAAATTGGCAGTGGTGCCCAACTAAAAACTGCCAATTTCAACATCCAACCGTCAGTGAAAAAAGGAACAATCACACTGCCCAACAATGTTGGCTACACATAACACTGTTAACAACGCATGCGGTGGGAAGGCTTTATTGCCTTAACATCCATCAATAGTTTGCTATCCTCATTTATTAGTTTCAGTTTTGTTTGGATCATCAGTGCGTTTAATATTTTTTCAGGGATCTCGATGTTTGCTAAATGGTCAAAGAGAAGATGTGCAAGATGCTCAGTGTTATGTATATAGAGATATGAATGAATCACATGTCATTTGTCACGTCAGCTAAAATTTATTAATGTTGGATACTTTAGCCCCATCTCCATCGGCTTGTTGTACGTCTTAATGGTCATAGAATAGAATGTATTATTAGTCTTGCTCTTGATGATTATAAGGTCTTTTTTTTACAACCTTTTCTCAGCCTACCCATACAGTAATATTAGCTCTACACTATTAATATAGGGTTCACTTGTTTCTCTCATAGAGTTTTTTTTTCTTATTCTTATGCCCTCCATCACCTTAGTATTTAGCCGGCTTAAAGCCTGCTATTATACTTGCTTTTTTATATATGGACTATTCGGAAGAGCCAAGATGACGTACTAGCTGATGGAGATGATATCCAACATAAATAATCTTTGGCTGTAGAACGCGATATCTAACCTGAGACCTGTGATTCATGATTCGATTCGATATATATAACTAAGCATCTTGTATATCTTTCTAGTGGCTTGATTACACCACACTGTGCGTATGTGCCAATATTGATTGTTGCTATTGCACGTAGACATGCAATATGTGATGCAGCAATGGGTGATGCAGCAAAGGGTGCAACTTCCACAGGCTGGTGAAGGGGCTCCCTGGCCCCACTCGGCGCTGCACCGGAGGGCTCCCTAGCCCCACCCCGCCACCCTCTCGAGCCGTCGCTAGGTGGATATCTTTGAAACTAAACATGTGTTTTGAAAACTTTACTTACAACACAAAGTCATGCAACGAAACATCACATCAAGGAAACCAAAAGTCTATCAAATTAATTTAGAAAAGTTTTAAGATTTAAATTTTTCCTATAACTAAACTCATGCTTGCTCAACTAAACTTGGTAAATCATCCAAATATTAAAACCATTCATTTCATTTGTAATTTAGGACAAAGTATCATCTATTGCTTTGATTGATGCATAGATCATCGGACAACAAGCAACAATATTAGACCCAAAAAATATATATTTGGTCGCTTTTTTGTGATGAGAGAAAAATAAACCAGAAAAGTTTTTTTTTGAGAAGGAACATGTATTAATGTTGGTGCATTACACCGACCCTTTTACAAACAGAAATCCCAAGAAAAAAGAAAAAATTACAAAGAAGTACAAAACTCTTGTTCATCTTCCTCGAAGCCTTGAGAGATCCGTTCGTCACCGCCGTCGAAAGCCGCTTCCCAATCGTCGTGGGGCACGAGCCAAACTCCACAAGGTGGAGGCCGCAGAGGAGGACCTACTTCTAGGGCGAATCGGTAAATAAACTGCCTCCCAGGCGCATCGGCCAACTCCATAACCATGACGCGCATCCTTCGATTCCACCGCCGGCAACCCGAGCAAAGCTCAGATTTTCACCAAAGAACATCTTCCTTGACATTAACAGGGTCAACAACATCATCACCTGAAGAAGACGACGATGCGCCGGCCCTCGACTCCTGGACAGGTCTCCACAGCCTCTCCGTTGACGTCGGAGAAGATCGCCATCGGAGAACGGAAGAAGCTGCGAGAATTTATTCCGCTGCGTCGTCGTCGCTTCCGCATCGCCGGCGTCGCCAGGAAAAACAAACCGCAGAGGAGCCACGCTCCTCCGGCAAAACCTAACTCCACCGCCGAACATCGACGGCGAGCAAACCCTAGACCTAGGTGGACTCGACTAAGACTCTATGAAAACAGGAGATCTGTTGAAGAGACGGCCCCCGCTCCTCGTCACCGCCGGCAGCGAGGCCGGGGCGAGGGAACGGGGGCCGTAAACTGTGGCGGCGGCGGCGGTCTCCGCGGTCGCAAGTCGAGGCTCCCTCGCGTGCGGGGAAAAGATAATAGTATGCGTGAGTTGCATGCTATCATATCTTAATGTTCTGATTAACAATAGACTGTTCTCCATCCTTGAATTTATTTCTATTTTGGGTTAGCGATGTGGGCTTTCACTACCAGATGTTGGACAACCATGTCAATTTTTAGATTTTGAAGCAAAGAACCTACAGTGAAGGGTTATCAGTGGCGGTTTAATCAGTTCTGTAGCAGTGACATATGAAGAAGTTTGTCTAGGGGATAAGGAAGATTGTTTCCCTACGGTTTTTCACCAAAACTGTAGGGGAACGGTGTCTTTTCCGTCAATTTTTTCCTAGGGGGCATTCCCTATGAAATACCTTAGGAAAATCGTTTCCCTACAGTATTCTAGGATCTCAATGTTTGCCAAATGGTTAAAGAGAAGATGTGCAAGATGCTCAGTGTTATATATATAGCGATATGAATGAATCGCATTTGTCGCGTCAGCCAAAATTTATTAATGTTGGATACTTTAGCGGCATCTCCATCAGCTAGTAGTACACCGTCTTGATGGACATAGAATAGAATGTATTATTAGTATTGCTCTGATTAGGAAAATCGTTTCCCTATGATATTCTGGGATCTCGATGTTTGCCAAATGGTCAAAGAGAAGATGTGCAAGATGCTCAGTGTTATATATATAGCAATATGAATGAATCATAGGTCATTTGTCGCGTCAGCCAAAATTTATTAATGTTGAAAACTTTAGCCGCATCTCCATCAGCTAGTAGTACAACGTCTTGATGGACATAGAATAGAATGTATTATTAGTCTTGCTCTTGATGGTTATATGGTCCTTTTACAACCTTTTCTCAGTCTACTTATACAGTAGTATTAGTTGTTCACTATTAATATAGGGTTCACTTGTTTCTCCTCATATCTAAAACTCCAATAAGCCTATCCCCCACTAGGGGTTTATTTGGGAGTTCTCAGCCTCCTGATTGGCTCACGTGAGTAGTAACTGAAATATAGGTCATGTGCTCACGTTGATTCAGCACGCCGCTCCTTTAATTCGGAATCGCCACCGCGAATCGTCACCACGGCGGCCGCTTCCCCTACCTCGGTCTCTTCCCCTACCTCGCTTCTTCCGGCCGAAGGAACACTCGGCGGGCGCCTCCCTTATAATCCAAGTCCAAAGCCACGTTCCTCGCGACGTCCTAAGATTAGGCATATCTATCGCCACTCAAACCAAACCCTAGAAGGTTGACGGATCGCCGCTCCATGGTGATCATCTCCGACTTCAAGGAGGACGAGGCCCCGCGAGCAGGCGGCGGCCTTAGCGACCGGGCGCCGGTGTCGAGGAGACCCTCGTAGCGGCGTTGGACAGGACCGGGCGGCGCGCTCCCCTTCCTCCAGCGGCCATCGATGTCGCCCACCGCAGGTCCGGCCTGTTCGCGACCCTTCGGGCGGTGAGCAAGGTCACCTCGATGGCAGCGGCCGTTCGGGCGCAGGTGGATGCCGAGGAGAGGGCGGCCAGGGAGGCTAAGAGGAAGGCGGAGGAGGCCGGAAAAGGCCGCCGCCTCGGCGCAGAAGGGGTCGCGGCGGATCGTTTCCGTCGACGATCCGCATCCGTCGCGCCCGATCCGTCGCAGACCAGCGCCCGGCTGTCATCGTGACGTGGACTCGCCCGTCGAATCTCTCGCCAAGGCCGGCCCGTCGTCGTGACGTGGACCAGCTCCTCGCCGGCCGAATGTCGTGTTCCGCCTCTTCGCCATGACCATCGTCGTCGCGGCCCCGCCTCTTCAGGAGCCACCTACGTCTAGGAGCTACTACGGTGCACCCACAACAACTCCCGTGTGAAGAAGCGAGTGGAGAGGTTGTCGGAGGACTGCCGCATGGTGATCACCACCTACGAGGGCCGTCACATGCACTCCCCCTGCAGCGACGAAGCCGAAGCCGCCGACGGCGACCACACTGGCAGCTGTGCTTTCACATCGCTCTAGAGATCGATCGATGCGGGCGTGCAAACGACCTTAATCTAGCTGCCGCCCATATTAATTTATACATACTGTGTGCATGCAATGCATAGATCGATCGATTGATTGAGTTTCTGTAGTGAACTGAGAGCCTGATAATGCATAGCTTTGTGCATCTGAACGAAGCTATTAGCAGCATTGCTGTAGAGAAGATCAATCGATGCACCAATATATCCATGCATGCACGTTTGTTGTAAGTAATCAATCAATGAATCTGCAGTGGCTGCAAGGTCCATCCTAGAGAAGCCGGAGAGCTCGGTGGGGAAGGACAGCATGCATGGAGGTGGATAAGGAGGAAGGCAACATACGTGAGACGTGAGTGCTTTATTCCCTTGCTCCCCTGTTTTGAAATTGTTACTTTGCTACTACGTTTCAGGGATTTTGGTGCTAAATGTGATTCTGAGCCCGATCTAGGATATTCTGGTGATTAGGCATGTGGAATTAGTATAAGCTATATAGATTAAGGTTGATACTCTTGTCAACGTATGTGGTTTGATTTCTCACCTGCAAAAAGTGATTGTCCTCAAGAGCTAATTGTGATTATAATTCTTAGTGATTACAAATGAATTCTTTAACAAAACCTCCTTACTTCCCGCAGCAACGCGCAGGGAATTCTACTAGTAGTTTTTTATTCTTATGCCCTCCATCACCTTAGTATTTAGCCGGCTTACGACCTTTGCTATTATACTTGCTTTTTTTTTTTTATGTATGGACTATTCGGAAGAGCCAAGATGACGTACTAGCTGATGGAGATGATATCCAACATAAATAATCTTTGGCTGTAGAACGCGACATCTGACCTGAGAACATGTGATTTATGATCCGACATATATATATAACACTGAGCATCTTGTATATGTTTCTAGTGGCTTGATTACACCACACTGTGCGTATGTGCCAATATTGATTGTTGCTATTGCACGTAGACTTGCAAATGCCACAGGTCACGCCGTAAGGCCACTGGGCTAGAGCGCGCTGCGAGCCCGCACTAACCCGGATGAGAGCCCACCTATGCGAAGCGGGTATATGCGGAAGAAACACAAACCCAATCATGGCGCTCCAAGTGGTTATGGGCGATGCAGGAAAGGGAGCAACTTCCACAGGGGACTAGTGAAGGGGCTCGATGTTTGCCAATTGGTCAAAGAGAAGATGTACAAGATGCTCAGTGTTATATATAGCGATATGATTGAATCACAGGTCATTTGTTGCGTTAGCCAAAATGTATTAATGTCGATACTTTAGTCGCATCTCCATCAGCTAGTAGTACGTCGTCTTAATGGACATAGAATATAATGTATTTTTAGTCTTGCTCTTGATGGTTGTAAGGTATTTTATAACCTTTTATCTTATAACCTTTTATCAGCCTATCCATACAATAGTATTAGCTCTTCACTATTAATATACGGTTCACTTGTTTCTCTCAGAGAGTTTTTGAAAAAAAAATTCTTGTGCCCTCCCTTAGTATTTAGCTGGGTTATAGCATGGTATTATACTTGTTTTTTTTTATATATATATATGGACGATTCCAAAAAACCAAGATGACGTTCGATGGAGATGATATCCAACATAAATAATCTTTGGCTGTAGAAAGCGACATCTGACCTGAGACATGTGATTCATGATTTGCTATATATAACACTGAGCATCTTGCATATCTTTCTAGTGACTTGATTACACCACACTGGGTATGTGCCAACATTGATTGTTGCTATTGCACGTAGACTTGCAAACGGTGTGGATCACGCCGCAAGGCCACTGGGCTAGAGCTCGCTGCGAGCCTGCATGCACTAACCCGCACGAGAGCCCACCTATCCGAAGCGGGTATTGCGGCAGAAACACAAACCCAATCGTGCCGCTCCAACTGGTTATAAGCGATGCAGCAAAGGGCGCAACTGCTACAGGCGACTAGGGGCCCCACCCGCACCGCACCAGAGGGCTCCCCTGCCCCACCCCGCTACGCTCTTGAGCCGTCGCCTGGTGGAGATCTTTGAAACTAAACATGTGTTTTTGATTTGGAGAACATTGTAACTGTAACTATCCCCTCTCATGCATGTACTTTGCTACCAATGTGATTCTTGATGAAATATGAACTCTAGATTCTTGAGATTATTAGCATAGTTGGATATATGAATTTTGAGCATTTGAATTTTGAGCATACTTGGGATTATGAGCATTTGAATTTGGAGCATACTAGGGACTTATAAAAATTGGCTGTTATTAGATGGCTAGACGTGATCTTCCACCCCGGAAGTCATAGGTTTCTCTGGCTATTTAACTTCTATGGGATTTGATCATCCAAGGTTGCGAACGTACCATGTGATCATCCATCAGTAGTAAGCAACCCTATATGTTTCCAATAAATCAATTTGTCAAATACATTTGTATAAGTATACATACATTTATGTTGACCAAATCACTTGGCTTAAAGACACACTCTCATATTCAGGTTTCAACAAGTGTACACTACTACAGAATCGAACTTCCGTGGCGGGCATTTTTCGATTTTCCGTGGCGGGCATTGGATCCGCCACGGGCTAGGGTCACGGTTAATCGAACGATTAACCGTGGCGGACTCCATGCCCTCCATGGAAAATCGATTAACCGTGGCGGGCGCTTAACAAAAACCGCCACGGTTAATTAATTCAGGATTAATAAAAAAAATAATTCAAAAAAAAATTATAAAATTATAAATTATGATTTAAACCACATATTAAATAATAAAATAAGAGAATATTCACATAAATCTTAAACATGCATCACAATTTAACATTCAACTAACATGGACATTCAATTAAAGCACTTAGAGTTTAAAAGTGACCACCACACATCAGAATTTACAAAACTTCGATCGAACGATCGATTGCTCAATCACGTTTAGCTAGGTTACAAATCAAGGTCATCCCACATATAGTCCTTCATGTCTAGCTTATTTCTCCAGTCCCGTAGTTCTCATAAGTCGTCGTTTTACGCAAGGTCGCTCTTAGGGTCGAAGAAATTGCCGGTAGGTAGCACTAACGTCCTCAATGACGCCCCTACGGATGGCGCCAACTAGTTTCTTGAGCGTCATGTCGCCCAAGCCTTTCGTCCAAAATTGTGGCGTGGTTTTCTTCGTCGGCTTCCGCGCCACGTAGTAATGCGGTACACGTCAACTGCGGGATATGAACGTACAGGGCATAGAAACCACACGCAGTTCTTGCCAAAAAGGTCGCTTACCGACTTGCATGCACGATATGTACCAGAAAATGGTTAGAATATTATGAGACCATTCAATATGGACGAGCAAACGAGAGTAATGCTGCATATACCTCGTAATCTCGCCTGATCTTCATTTGGTCCTTATGTTTTTCTTTGCGTATGCTCTGCCTCCGATCGAGTGACTCGGGGTCTTTCAAGTAATCCTTGTAAGCCCTGTACGAAATCCCACAGTGTCATGACTTACAGAAGTTTGTGGTATGAAATAGTATACAAGTGTCGTGACTTACAGCTGCAGGGCCTCTTCAAAATGTCTATAGAGGCCTTTTGGCGTATCATACAACGAGTCCAGCCTAAGGGCCGCTCCATCCTGAGGGAAGATTAGCCAAGTAATCCAGTGGCCAATGTGTGCTGTTGTTTCTATACCGGCCATGCTACACCATTTTATTTGATTAGAGATAGATTCCAAGTGTTCAAAAAATAAAAAGTATTGCTTTTGACTTACTTGATATGTTGGGCCGCAATGAGACAACCGGCCTCCATTTTGATCTTCTTCATGCACTTACAGATGTAGTCTGCCATCTCTCTAACTTTTGCATTGGCCAATGTTTCATAGTGTTTATATTGTTCGGCCTTGCCCAGCTTCTTGAGCTCTGGGTTCCTCTGGCTCTCCATCCAGTAATGAGAAAAATCGACCACGTCTATATACGCTGGACATAGAAACACAATTGGCTCATTCTTCGTTCGGGCTATCAATGCTTGCATCCTGCAAGCACATGTGGTCACGTCATTATAGGATCGGAGAGCTAGAATTAGTGGTGTACGAGCGCGTAATGCATAAACAAACTCACGCAGCATAGAGGGTGACAATGGATTGGTCGAGGTCCTGGCGCCGTAGCAACCGCCACATTTCGTCGAAGCCTATTGGCAGTGAAATGTCCTCCTCCAAGTTAAAGAGCTCTTTAGGAACCCTGAAATGGAACTCCGTCACCCCCCGATCAACTGCATGCTGATATAATCGGTGGAACCTGCGAGTGTCCCACTCCTCTTCCTCGATTAGCTGGCCCTTGGGCACCATGAACTTGCCAAGCTCAAAGTAGTGCAGGCGGCCGGGCTGACCCATTGGCCCCGCCGATGGGGTATATAATTCCTATCTGTGAAGGAGATGTACGTTAGCATCTTCTAGCTACGCACGCATACGTAATATGTCCGCTAAGTTTGGTTGAGATTATCACGCATATACATACCTAGTACTTTGCCGGTCTTCACGGCCCCCGGGTTACCTTAGCCAATCGGAGGTCCTTTTCCTTCTCCGCTAGCTCCTTCCTGGCCTCATCATCTAAGTATTTATTGGTCAGAGCAAGAACTTCCTCATCTTCTTTTGATAGCTTCTTCTTCTTCGGCGCTTGGGGGGAACATTCGACCTCATCGTCCTTCTGACTGCTCTGAGGCGGTGTTGACAATCCTATGCATGTGGAATTGAACTACATTAGCCACCAATTAATGCATAGTACAAGTTAGCCATGTATTTTTGTTTCTATACGTCACATTTTTGAAACCTCCTCGACCATTGGGCGCTTGAACGGCGTGGGAGGGCGGCGAGCCCCCTTGTCACGCTTAGGAGAAGGTGTCCTCTCGCCGTCGCCGTAACAGGGTGTCTTGCCGCCGTCTCCTCCTTCCGGTTCTTTCGGAGGTGGGTTCGGACGAGGACTTCCGCCACCTCGGCCACCATCGTCGTTGTTATCATCATCGTCATCGCCACCACCACCCGGGGAGAAGAAGGAGGAGGGCCTGCTTGGGCGTGTAGGGTCGAGATGGGGACTAGAGAGGGGGTGAATAGTCCTTTCTAAAACTAATTGCGCCGGCTAAACAAATATAATGCGGAATTGAAACTATTCGTTTAGCCAAGACTTCACCCCTCTAGCTATGACTCTAAATCACCTCACAAAAGATCCTACACAAAGCAAATGAGGTGATAAGCCTAGCTCGAGCTCCTAACTGTTTCTATTGCAAGGTCACACAAACCTATGCACTAGTACTTCAAACAATGGTGAGCTCCTGCACAATTCTAATGAGCAAAAGCACAAAGCCAATCCTAAGCTCACTAGATGCACCAAGGACAAGGCGACATACGCCTAACCCGAAGGTTCAAACTACTTAGCTACACAAACTAAGCAAAGCAACTAACAAGCTACACAAGCTAGTAATTGCAAGAGCTACTTCACAAGCACAAGCACAAGCACAAGGTATATATGAATGTAAATACAAAGCTTGTGATTTGGAGAATGCAAACCACCAGAAGAGTAGACAAGTTGACACCGGTGATTTTTACCGAGGTATCGGGAAGCTTGCCAACTTCCCCTACTCCTCGTTGTGTCGACCAACACCTTGGGTGGTTCCTTTGGTGTTTCACCTAGATGGTTCTTGATTGTGATTCTCCGATCACTTGCCCCTCAAGGCACGCCCCAAGGCACCGCAAGACACCACTCTCAAGTGAGCCTCTCAAGGCACCGCAAGACACCACACGCACAAGGGAGGTACTCACCGACACGCTCTAGTAGTGTCGCTCTTCGCGATCCCCGCGAGGTGAGCACGAACCTCTCTCACAAATCCTCCTTCGGAGCACCGCACAAGCTTCCTTGCGTGCTTCACGAAGTCTCTTGCCACCAAGCCGTCTAGGAGGTGGCAACCTCCAAGAGCAACAAGCACACCGGCTTGCAACACGATCACCTAGTGCCACACGATGCAATCTCTCAAAGCAATCGCACTAGAATCGCTCCTCACTTTGATTTGGCTGAACTCTATCGATCACATGTGAGTGGGAGGGCTCTCTAGCACCACAACACAAGCCACCAAGGCTAGAGTGTGCTCAGCACCGAAACAAGTCGGGTATGTGGTGTATATATAGCCCAAACCGAGAAACTAGCCGTTGGGGACGAAATCACAGCTTACAGCGGCGATCGGACGGCACCGACCGGACTCACCAGCGAGTCCGGTCGCGAGTCCGGTCATAGCGTCCGGTTGACGCGTCCGGCAAAATTCAGGCTGCGAGCTCTGCGCGGACGCACTGACCGGAGCCTCCGGTCGGTGCGTCCGGTCGCGCCATTGTGCGTCCGGTCACCGACGGTCGGACCCTTTGCTTTCGGTAAAAGCGGCGATATCTCCTTCATCTGAACTCCGTTTTCGATGATCTTGGACTCTATGGAAAGCTAACTCAGAGGCCTACACAACCCACATGGTTACTTGATCCAAAGCTCAATGGATCAAAGCAGTATTCCACTCCAAAGTCAGTCCTAGTGTCCGAGAAACACCGAAACAACTTCTCCTTTGCAAATGTGCCAACACCACCAAGTGTACATCACCATGTGCATGTGTGTTAGCATTTTCACAATCATTTTCAAAGGAATTTTCTCTTGATCTCACCACGCCACTCGATCCTAACACATCGCAAAGTTAGATCGCACAAGTGGCACTAGATGACCGATATGCAAACAAGTTTGCCCCTCTTGATAGTACGGCCATCTATCCTAAACCCGGTCATAAACTTCTCTAAGCTCCTCATGACCGGCAAAATGAAATGCCCTATAGGTTATACCTTTGCCTTGCGCATTTCCATTCCGCTCCATCTCCAAGTGCCGATGCAACACATGCACCAACACGATCACCAAATGATATGATCCACTTCATATCATCACATGACACTATTGGTCCATCGATCTTGACCTCACTTGCTCTTCACCGTTGCGTCGGTCCGTCGGCGCCAAGTCTTGCCCAAGCTTCACCGCCTCGCGGTCCATCACTTCACTGCCTCGACTTGCCCTTCACACTTGCAACCGGTCCATCAAGCCAAGCCTTGTCTTGATCTTCACCACCTTGGTCACATGACTCCATGTCATGTCTCATATGCAATAAAGCTCCTTCATTGCGTCATCACATGTGAACTAATCTCCTGTGTATTATCTCAATCACACATTATTAGTTCACCTAATGTTGACACTCAATTACCAAAAACCACAAGGGACCTTTCAATCTCCCCCTTTTTGGTAATTGATGGCAACACTACAAAGATATGGAATTGAAGATTAAAATCCAAGTTAGCACTTCATACAAGTATAAATTGTTAACTTGGTTTGGATTTCATGTCACTTATCCAACATTTAAGCTCAATGTCAAGATTTGGATAAGCACCATAAAAACCCGACTTGGTAGTGGTAACTCCCCCTACATGTGTGCCAATTGATTTGAATTCAAGGTTTGCACACATGTATAAATATAAAAATTTTGGGAGGGTTAACACTACAAAGTGATGCTAAGGTGTATAGGATAAACCTTTGAAGCGTGATACCAATCGGAGTTGCTAATTTGAAGTTCATCCTTAGCATCATCTATGTAACTAGACATACACCAAAACTCAAGATACCATGTGAGATCAACATTATATGTAATGGCACTTGATTCATGTGAAACATATATATGTCTAGCTACAACCTATGCATGCTAGTTACCATATCATCAAGCAAGTTCTATAACTAGCATACACCACACAAGCATTGCATATAAGAATTTTTAAAACTTATGCAAATGCAAGCAAGCACATGAATATGCACATATTAAATGCAAACAAACAAGTTCATGAGCTTGCTCCCCCCAACTTGTGTGCTTCTCATATGTCCAAGAATTTTGATCCTCCTCTAATCTTCAATCTTGCTCCCTCATGGTCCATGTCCATGTTCCATTCTCCCCATATGTCCAAGAATTTTGATCCTCCTCTAATCTTCAATCTTGCTCCCTCATGGTCCATGTCCATGTTCCATTCTCCCCATGTTCATATCTTTGTTCCAATCTCTCCCCCTTTGTCATCAATTTCCATAAAAGGTATGCCTCTTTTGATACAAAGGGTGCGAATTAGGATAGATGGTTGATTGTTGAATCTTCATTTTTGATGGACACCACCATATGTTGGAATGACACCACTTGTAACTCTCACATGTGGAAGCATGAAAACCACCTTGAAATGCCATATGTAGGTCACTTGTAGGATCTTTGACCTTGATAACTTGAGGTGGGGCACCTCCCCTATGTCAAAGCATATGTCAATCCACTTGAATTTTTGAGGGTAGCTTCCTTGAGTTGAATTGATCACTTAAAGTTGAGGATCACTTGTGGAACCACCATTGATACGCTAAGTACCACTTGTGTGTGAGCAAGAATACCACATGAATGAAAAATACCACTTGTATGGATATGATATATCTTGCAATGTGGTAACCACTTCTTGAACTAGATTGTTTCCATGAGCATCTTTCTTGTTGACTTGAACTAAATGATTTTCTTAAGTTTCCAAGTCCGGTTTGATCCAATGACAAGCTTCTTCACACCTTATACAAGGGTTATCTTGCCAATGTTGTACTTGTCACTTATGAGCAATCCAAAATAGATCAAGTACTTGGGATCACTAGCTCATGAACAAATTCATATACAAACCACTAGATCATATAATCATTCAAGCAATAGTGGTAGCAATGAATTAAAACTTTCATTTGTTATGCATGACCCTATTAAGCATGTACTATATGCACTAACCGCATACTAGTAAGGGATGAAATGATCATGCACATTACAATAATACCTTTACTATCTTGGAGTAGAGGATAGTCAATATGATTCCAATTTCTCTCCGCAATAGCAATGTGAAGTCCAATTAGATAGCTTGGTGAAGGCCAAATATACCAATATGAATATCATGCTTCACCCATATGAAATGAGAACCACTAATGATCAAGTGCACTTCTTGTTGTGGTTGGCTTGCTTCTATTATTGATCTTCGCTGCTTGAGAGAATACCATTTGAATTTGCATGAAAGTCTCTCTACTTGGGTGTTGCTTGCTTTCTTTTGATCAATCCTTTTGATTTCTTCAACTAAGCATCTTGAACATCCCTAGATCATCACTTCCATGTTGGCCCCTCCAAGCATCCCAACTTGTCAATCCCACTCATGGGCGGCATGCCCCTCTCTAGGGAGAAGTGATCTCACCAAGAACTATCCTTGACACTCACTTGAATTGAATTTGATTGATTGATTCAAGTGATGGACTCGATATGATGAGTAAGCTTGATTCTTCTTTAAGTCCTTTTCTTTCTTCTTGAAGAGATATGATGATCATTTGAACTCAAACTTGTCTCTCCATCTTGAGCTTGGTCTTGATCTCAACCTTGAGTACCAAAGATGTACAAAGTACACTCCCCAGATCATTGGCCTTTGTACTCATTGCTTTTAACTCAATTCAAAACCAAACTTAGGTGCCTCAAACACTTATAATCATAATTCCAACTTGAGGACCTTTCAATCAAAGTGACTCTTGATCAAACCAATATTTATCACTTTTCTAGCAGATTTTGTACATTTCAAAGAATAGTCCATAACTCTCAATGTACATGTTGAAATGCCACGAAATTTGGTGAAGATGTGCAACACTAAGTCATCTAGCAGCCACAAAAATTTGAGCTCCATAGCCCTTATGTATTGCTACCAGATTTCACACATTTCCACACTACTACATGCTGAAAACTGCTGCAACATAGCTGACAAGTTCCACTCCAAAACCGAAGTATCCCTTATCTTCTCATCATAAAATTTTTACAGAAACTTCTACCATAAGTATTGAGCATGCATACCAAATTTCAAGTCATTCCAATAAGATTTGATCTTTCAAACATGACTAAGATCACATCTCACTCAGATTTTGCAATAGTGGACAGATTTGAGCAATTGAGCTATGCTTCACCAATTTGAATCAAACTTGATGCTAACTTGTTTGAATACTCTCACAAGACATAATTCCATTGAAATACATACCAAAAGTCATCTCATGATCATATCCATTCAAACCAACTCAAATTTGACTACTAAGCATTTTAAACCATTTAAGCATCTCATAGCAAGCAACATATGCATATATATATCCAATTCAATCAACTCATATGCACCCAAATATGTGTGATCAACTAGAAGTATACCTTTGTAGCCTATGATCATCATGCTAGCAAGCTTCATCTCAAATATTTTGCAAGCCTTCAAATATCCAATAAATCACCACAACTAGGATCATTGCACTTGTATGTTGTAGCTCATTTGGACTTCACTCATCATGACTTGGCATTGGGATGAGATAGCAATAAGCTTCAATACTTGACTCAATGAAGTGATGAACAATATGAATTCAATTGAATCAAGCCTCCAATGCCATGGTACCTACAAACAATCATCCACTTTTTGATGGTACCCAAACTTGTTTGGGTCCTCTCAAGTTAGGTGCAACATACTTAGGCATTGCCTTAGTATGAATAGCGGGAAGTTTTTGCAATAGCAACCAATGAGGTACCATTGTCATCCTTTCTAAGCATATTATTGTCATCAATTGAAATAGGCTTAGAATTATCACCTAGGGGACATGAATGAGCCATGTGTCCCCTTTCCCGGCATAAGTAGCATCTTCTCTTTTATTGAGCCAATTCTTTCTTGCTCATTTGATGCTTCTTCTTGCCTTGCCTCTCATGAGTTGCTTGAACCTCCTTCTCAAGCTTGTTAGGACACTCCGAGGCAAAGTGTCCCATGTCTCCACATTCACGGCACTTGATGTTAGCAAACTTTATTTTCTTAGCTTGACTCTTGCTCATCATCTTGGCATCTTGGATATGAGTTGGATGCCTTGCTCTTGCCTTGCCACCCCTTCTTGTCTTCTTCTTCGTCATCTTCAAGTCATCAACTTTATCATTAAGATGGACCTTGACTTGATCTTGGGGCTTGTTTTCTTGCTCAATTTGTTGCTTTGGTTGAGGCTCTTCTAATTGCGTCACCAATTGCTTGGTTGGGCACTTTGAGGTGAGATGACCCCATGTGCGACACTTGAGGCACTTGACATGCTTGAGCCTCTCTTCTTCCTTCTTCAACTTGAGCTTTTCTTCATTTGGGCAAGCCTTAGCAAGATGTCCCACTTCATGGCACCGATAGCACATGGAGTGAGATAGCTTCCTTTGTTGAAGCCTCTCCATCTTCTTTGCTTCTTTTGCTTTGCCCTTTCTTTCGGCCTTTGTCATCCTCCTCTCAAATCCAAGGCCATGCTTGTCACCATAGTATCTTTGAGACTTCAAGATTTGCTCAAAGGTGACCTTTGAATTGTAGCACCTCTCAATCTTGGCTATCAAGTTCTTCACTTCCTTTTTGAGCTTTTTGTTCTCCTTCAAAAGGTTAGTCTCACAAGACATAGAAGTAGAACAAGCATTTAAATGTGAAGAGCATGATATATCAATAAAATCATCACAAGAGGTGGATACATGCTTCTTGCCTACATCACAAGGGTTAGCACAAATTTGTGATTGATCATTTGACCCAAGTGATGAGCTCTCACTAGTTTTAAATGTTTCAATTGAAAACTTCTTAGTGAGAAAAACATGGTCTTGTACCAAGATATCATGAGCAACACTAAGTTCCTCATGAGCCAATTTTAGCACATCATGTGAACAAGTAGTAACATAAAGTAGATGCTCTTGTTGTTCACATGTTTTCTTTAGAAAAGAGATTTCATTTTCCAAATTCATTGTTTTTGCTTTCTCATTTTTTAAAGTCATGGTCATGCTAGCAAGTCTACTAACAAGCTCATCATATGAATCAACATGATCAACCATATTGCTACTTGATACCTTGGTGTCACCTTGTGACATGAGACAATATGTTGATGTAGTGGATGGACTTGTAGTAGCATCACCAACCGAGCATGAACCATCCTCATTGCCATCAAGTGTGCTTGAGGTAGAGTCATCGCTTGCAACACTTGAAGCATCATTATCATCCTTGTCAAGTGAACTTGGTGTAGAATGATTATCATCATCATCACTTGACCATGAGGTGGAGCAATCTTGCTCAACATCCTCATGAACTCCCTCCTTGGGTGCCTTAACCTCAAATTCACCATCATCCCATGTCGAGGCATCTCCAAAGGTGCTCTTGATGGATTCCCACAACTCATGTGCGGATCCTTTGAGGTTTACCTTGCTAAGCATATCACAACTCAAAGCATCGGTTAGATAACAATATGCTTCACAATCATATTCCATCATATCTCTTTGAAACCTAGCACGATTTTTGGGATCAAAACAAGTTCAAGACGCTTTGTGACAACCCACCAAGCTATAGGTCCCATGGCACGCAAATCATCAAGAATATGGTGTTTCCACCGTGCAAAGTGTGTGCCATCAAAACTATGTGTGTCACTCAAACAAGCATGATCTAGCCCACTAGTCGCCATCCTCTCGGGTCGGTAAAGACCACTAAATGAGAGACCACGGCTCCGATACCACTTGTAGGGTCGAGATGGGGACTAGAGGGGGGTGAATAGTCCTTTCTAAAACTAATTGCGCCGGCTAAACAAATATAATGTGGAATTGAAACTATTCGTTTAGCCAAGACTTCACCCCTCTAGCTATGACTCTAAATCACCTCACAAAAGATCCTACACAAAGCAAATGAGGTGATAAGCCTAGCTCGAGCTCCTAACCGTTTCTATTGCAAGGTCACACAAACCTATGCACTAGTACTTCAAACAATGGTGAGCTCCTACACAATTCTAAGGAGCAAAAGCACAAAGACAATCCTAAGCTCACTAGATGCACCAAGGACAAGGCGACTCACGCCTAACCCAAAGGCTCAAACTACTTAGCTACACAAACTAAGCAAAGCAACTAACAAGCTACACAAGCTAGTAATTGCAAGAGCTACTTCACAAGTGCAAGCACAAGGTATATATGAATGTAAATACAAAGCTTGTGATTTGGAGAATGCAAACCACCGAGAAGAGTAGACAAGTTGACACTGGTGATTTTTTACCGAGGTATCGGGAAGCTTGCCAACTTCCCCCTACTCCTCGTTGTGTCGACCAACACCTTGGGTGGTTCCTTTAGTGTTTCACCTAGATGGTTCTTCGGTGTGATTCTCCGATCACTTGCCCCTCAAGGCACGCCCCGCAAGGCACCGCAAGACACCACTCTCAAGTGAGCATCTCAAGGCACCGCAAGACACCACACGCACAAGGGAGGTACTCACCGACACGCTCTAGTAGTGCCGCTCTTCGCGATCCCCGCGAGGTGAGCACGAAACTCTCACAAATCCTCCTTCGGAGCACCGCACAAGCTTCCTTGCGTGCTTCACGAAGTCTCTTGCCAACAAGCACACCGGCTTGCAACACGATCACCTAGTGCCACATGATGCAATCTCTCAAAGCAATCGCACTAGAATCGCTCCTCACTTTGATTTGGATGAACTCTATCGATCACATGTGAGTGGGAGGGCTCTCTAGCACCACAACACAAGCCACCAAGGCTAGAGTGTGCTCAGCACCCGAAACAAGTCGGGTATGTGGTGTATATATAGCCCAAACCGAGAAACTAGCCGTTGGGGACGAAATCACAGCTTCTGCGCGCTGACCGGACGCACTGACCGGACTCACCAGCGAGTACGGTCATAGCGTCCGGTCGACGCGTCCGGCAAAATTCAGGCTGCAGAGCTCTCTGCCGGATACACTGACCGGAGCCTCCGGTCGGTGCGTCCGGTCGCGCCATTGTGCGTCCGGTCACCGCGACCGGTCAGACCACTGCTCGGTAAAACGGCGATATCTCCTTCATCTGAACTCCGTTTTCGATGATCTTGGACTCTATGGAAAGCTAACTCAGAGGGCTACACAACCCACATGGTTACTTGATCCAAAGCTCAATGGATCAAAGCAGTATTCCACTCCAAAGTCAGTCCTAGTGTCCGAGAAACACCGAAACAACTTCTCCTTTGCAAATGTGCCAACACCACCAAGTGTACATCACCATGTGCATGTGTGTTAGCATTTTCACAATCATTTTCAAAGGAATTTTCTCTTGATCTCACCACGCCACTCGATCCTAGCACATCACAAAGTTAGATCGCACAAGTGGCACTAGATGACCGATATGCAAACAAGTTTGCCCCTCTTGATATTACGGCCATCTATCCTAAACCCGGTCATAAACTTCTCTAAGCTCCTCATGACCGGCGAAATGAAATGCCCTATAGGTTATACCTTTGCCTTGCGCATTTCCATTCCGCTCCATCTCCAAGTGCCGATGCAACACATGCACCAACACGATCACCAAATGATATGATCCACTTCATATCATCACGTGACACTATTGGTCCATCGATCTTGACCTCACTTACTCTTCACCGTTGCGTCGGTCCATCGGCGCCAAGTCTTGCCCAAGGTTCACCGCCTCGCGGTCCATCACTTCACTGCCTCGACTTGCCCTTCACACTTGCAACCGGTCCATCAAGCCAAGCCTTGTCTTGATCTTCACCACCTTGGTCACATGACTCCATGTCATGTCTCATATGCAATAGAGCTCCTTCATTGCGTCATCACATGTGAACTAATCTCCTGTGTATTATCTCAATCACACATTATTAGTTCACCTAATGTTGACACTCAATTACCAAAAACCATAAGGGACCTTTCAGGGCGCTACCTTCGGAGGTGGTGTCGTCGGTTTCCACAGGACAATGTCTTCCTTGTTCCATAGTTACTCCCTCTCCACCCGAAGGTCCTTGAGTATTGTTTCTCCTTGTTCACCTGGGATATCGATCTCCTCATCACCAAGGCCTGGTTCTATGGATTCCAGATAAACGAAGCCATAGTCGGGTGGGACCAGCTCGTTATTGTACAACATATCTCTCCGTGGTGCAGACACCACGGCAGTGGCCACCTCCTTCTTCTTTCCCTTCCTGCCAACGGGTATATAGAGTTTGCCCATCGCGGGTTCGGACGAGATCGTCGATTGGGTTCTTCGTAGCTCCAAGACTTTCGTACTCACACCTTGGATGTTGGAAAGACCTCTTGTCGTTAATACCTCTTCTATTTTCTTCTCGACTATGTCCTTTATGGCTTCCTCATAGCCTTGCATCTTAAGGTTTTCCTTGTACCTCTGCCTCGTGTGGTAGTTGGCCGCGTCGGATGCCCAAGAATCCACGGTCTTCCAGCTATACCTCGAGCCCTGGCCCCGAACTCGGCTACGGTGCTCGGGTCTTCCGATTGCCTCGGTCAGCTCGTCGTGCTCCCTCCTAGGTTGGAACTCCCCACGCGCCTTGGCCTCTTTCACAAGCATCACCTTCTTCTCCACCTCGTCGACCTTTGGGTCATTGTACTTGGACGTCTTTGCCGGTTTGGGCTGACGGGCATAGAAGAAGTCACGTGTCCTCTCAGAAAGGTCTAGCAACGGGCATAGAAGAAGTCACGTGTCTCGACTTCCTTGATCTTGGTTGGATGATCGGTAAAGAGCGTAAACTGCGTAGTTGTTGTACTCTTCGGGACTCGCACTCCATCGGCTCCCACGATCCTTTGCTTCCCTCCCACGACCGCATGTAGTTGCTTTTTGCCCCTGCGATTTGGGCACCGGGTAGTAGGCTACCCGGGCCACGCGACTTGCGAAAGTACCCACTCATCATTTCAAAGTACTTTCGAAGCTGAACGGTGGTTAACCCAACCGTCCACGTCAACCGCCATTGGCTTGACCCAATCGGCACCGGAAAAATGGGTATCTGTAGCTCTCGCCATAATCAAGTTCCCAAATCTCTTGGATTTGCCCATAGTATATGTCTTGAGTTTCTTGGTGGCCATGCAATGCCCTCATACCAACGCCGGTCTGTCTGTGGACGCTCTTGTTGTCCTTTTCTTTTCGTGTGGAAACTGTATCCGTTGATGTCGTAACCTTGCCATGTGATGATTTGGCTAGATGGGCCGTATGCAAGCATCGATTCTTCAGTCTCCGCGTTTAGGGGTATCCCCTGTTCGCGGATCCACGTTGTGAAATTCATCTGGTGTTGTCTCAGTACCCACCCCTCCGTGCGCCGGCCAGCCGTGCTGCGAATTTCCTCCAGATGCTTCTCAACCCACGTTTCCATTGATACTAAGCGGTTGAGCGCCTGTCATGGGCTTCTTCAATTGTTTCTTGGTCTATATCGGTCCGTACTTTCCTCCCCGCGCAGCCCATCCCCGCGGTTCTGCCTTCGTGCGGGTGGTCGGGTAGGCCGATTGCATTTCCATCCCGGATGTATCTAGTGCAGCAGTTAACAGCCTCCTGTGTTGTGTATGCCTCGATCATAGAGCCCTACGGGTGTGCATGGTTAAGGACGGATCTGTTAAGAGAGGACATGAACCGCTCGTTCGTCCACATCTCGTGCGTAGAGAGGCCCTAGTTCTTCTATCGATCGACCATGTGTATCATGAGGTGTGGCATAATATCGAAGAAAGACGGTGGTAAGCATATCTCGGTGGGCATATAGTCTCCGCGATGAACTCTTTCGGTGCGGGAGAGGTTTTCAGCGATGACCTTCTCGTGATGCGATTAAAAAGTAGCACGGGCGTGTAACGACCATCTTCACGAACTCGGGCCGATGCACCTAATCACAATTGGAAGGAACACCGTCGGCATGACATGGCGGTCATGGGCCTTGAAGTTTGGCGGTGTGAGGTCTTTCATCGATACAATGCTCTTCATGTTGGAACAGAAACCGGTCGGCACTTTGACATCCCCGAGCCATTTGCAAAAATCCCTCTTTTCATCCCGTGTCGATTGTAGCTCGCGGTACCTGGAAGGTCGACTTTTCCGCTATTCCCGAGGGTATCGAGTGAAGTTCGGGCCCGATGCCCATGTCGGCAAGATCCCGACGTGACTTGACACCGTCCCTTCGTCTTAGTCTTGATATCTAGGAAAATCCGACCAAGCTCTCGAAGACATTCTTACGTAGATGCATGTTATCGATGGCATGGGGTGTATGGAGCATCTTCAAAGTATGGCGGTGCTTGAAGAAAATCGACCGCTTCTTTAATGGGACTTTGGGCGGTGCCGGATTGGGTTCCGCTTCTCGCTTTCTTCTTCTTCTTCTTCTTCTTCTTCTTCTTCTTCTTCTTCTTCTTCTTCTTCTTCTTCTTCTTCTTCTTCTTCTTCTTCCACTTTTGCCGTTTTTGTTCGCTTTCCGCTTCTTCTTTTGCCTGTGGCCCACCGGCTTTCTTCTTCTTTCCGAACTCGTGGTTTATGTTCTTCACCATTTCAAACACCTTTGGCCCATACTTTACCCTTTCCGGTTCCTCCGTTTCAGCCTCTGGCTCGCCGTCAAAGTACTCATCCATCGAAGTTTCCCGGTACCTGTGTTCTTTGCAGAGGAATTTACGATGCTTCATGTACACTGTCTTTTGGGATCCGCCAAGGTAAGTGGAGCAGGTATTCTCAATGCAAACGTGTAATTTGTCTTCCCCTTAATCTGCCCCGACAATGAAAAGAGAGCGGGGTAATCACTGATGGTGACGATTATCATGGCCTTTAAAGTGAACTTCTTCTTCTCGGACGCATCCATAATCTTGACCCCTTTCCACAGTTCCGCCAATTCCTCCATTACTGGCTCAATGAGAACATCTATATCATTGCCGGGCTGCTTTGGTCCGGAAATGAGCATGGCCAGTAGAAGATATTTGCGCTTCAGACACTCGTAGGGAGGCAGGTTGTATATGGTGAGGGTGACCGGCCAGGTGCTGTGCGAACTACTGAGGTCTCCGAACGGATTCATCCCGTCAGTACTCAATGCGAACCTTACGTTCCTGGGCTCGTCCCTAAACTCCGGGAACATGTCATTGATGCGTTTCCACGTTTTGGCATCCGAGGGGTGTCGCAGCTTGCCATCGCCCTTCGTGCGTTCCGCTGATGCATGCCAGGACATCAGCTTGGCATTCTCTCGGGTTCCCAAAAATTGCACGCAGCGATCGAGCACGGGTAGGTACCACACCGATAGGGGCGGGGATCTTCCTCCGGGGTGTAACCCTCTTCTTCCTCGTCCTCAGGAGGTGGCATCTGCTTCTTCTTGCCGGCCGTCTTCTGCTTCTTGGGCCCTCTCGACGGTCCCTCCTCATCGGTGGCACGACACCCAGCATTCCTCTTGTAACGACTATCGCCGCAACGCGGACAGTTCTGCAAGTCCGCATAGTTACCCCGGTATAGAATGCAATGGTTAGGGCACGCATGAAACTTCCTAAGCTTCATCGCCACAGGACGAATCAGCTTCTTCGCCCGATAGGTATTGGCGGGCACCTTATTCCCCTCGGGTAAAACAGTGTCACCGAGGACCCAGAACAGTCATTGAAGCTCTCGTGTCGACCACCCGTGGCGAGCCTTCAACATCAACATCGTTAGGTTAAAACGTAGCACCGTGCAATGCTTCGGACATTTGCCGTCGTCTTTGTACAGAGGGTCAATTGCCGCCTGCTTCATCTGTCTAAAATTCTCGAGCCATCTTGGATTGCCAAACAACACGTCATCTTCATCTTTGAGGTTAGCAATATCCTCGAAAAGATCAGCATCCTCGGGCGACATGTCATCAACTCGACCGTTCACCATCATCTCCACCCGCATTGTCTTCCCGGCATGTCTTCAAGCGGTTCATCTACGGTGATGTAATCACGATTATCAACTTGTTCTCGCCCTTCGTCCACCACCGTTGTTTCCGTCGTTGCGATCGGCGGGGGTCCTCCGGATGAACCGCCGCGACACTCGGTTCTTTTTCACCATGATACTTCCACACGGTGTACCTCGCCTCCCTGATGAAACCATACCGCAGCAAGTGCTCCACGACGTCGTCATCCTTGTGTAAGAACATATGCTTGCACTGATAGCACGGGCACACCATTACTTCGAACCACGACTGATTCGATGCTTCTACGCGACGGGCATAAACTTCTTTTCGCACATCATCAACGAAATCCAAACTCATCCTCGGCCCTGTACATCCAATCCCTATTCGGCGCCATGACGGCCTGCTCAAATTAATTAAACCAAAGCAAAAAGAGAGCGATCGATGATTAGAGATCGAAGTATCGATGATTAGAGAGAGTTAACTAAAGTGTAAAAGAGGAATACGAGAGGGAGTACGTAGAGAGAGAGAAAGAGAGAGCACGTACACTCAAATGAGAGGGAGAGAGGGGGGAGGAGAAAGAGGGAGAGAGAGGGAGAGAGAGAGAGGGGGGAGGGAGAGAGAGAAGGAGAGGAGAGAGGGGAGAGGAGCTAGCTTGAGAGGGAGAGATCAAAACTAGATCTCAAAAAGAAAGGGGAGAGAGGGGGGGAGAGAGGGGCGAGAGAGAGGGGGGAGAGAGATAGGGGAGGGAGGGGGGGGAGAGAGAGGGGAAGAGAGAGAGCACAAACCACATTCAATTAGATCTCAAAGAGAGGGAGGACCATGCATAGGGAGAGAGAGGGAGAGAGAGAGGGAGAGAGGGAGAGAAAGAGGGAGAGAGGGAGAGAAAAGAGGGGAGAAAGAGGAGAAATACCCCCTAGCGGTGCCAAACTTTAATCAAACCAAAGGCAAAACCTTCCCCTGTAGAAATGGTGTTTTCTAGAGTTTTGAAGCTCAAAACCCTAGAAAATGGCTTAAATCCGTGGGGAAGAAGAAGGTTGGGGCTGTATTTATAGCCCAGCCTTTTCCGTGGCGGGCATTGTAATAAAACCGCCACGGTTAATGGGGATTAACCGTGGCGGTTTTATTACAATGCCCGCCATTAACCGTAGCGGTTTTATTACAATGCCCGCCACGGTTAATCGATTAACCGTGGCGGTTTTTTCCCTGGCCGGGGGGCTGCCAGGCCAACTATTTTCCGTGGCGGTTTTCTAAATGCCCGCCACGGAAAATAAAAACTAAACACCATGCAAGTTCAATTCTGTAGTAGTGGTATGTCCAGAAGTTTCATGATTTTAATCATCAATTAGGTCCACGAGTTCAATGTCGAACTAGCTTTTTCAACGCCCTAGGAGAAGAGGTAGAAATCCTCTATAGATATCAAGGGGTTGGAGTAAAAGTACCTGTGGAGCAACAGGTGGTTGCAGAAAAAAATGTTGTTGTCATGGCATGTGTACACTCTACCTACATTTTCCTCATTGCTGATACTTGATAAAAGGAAGAACATACGTCATGATGTTGCGGGACTAGAGACCCACTTTACATCCCGGTTTACGAAACCGGGACTAGAGGGGGTTTCTCAACCGGGATTATATCCCCATCCTGTACTAGTGTACTGTATTTAAGTAAAATGGAATTCCACAAATTTATAGAACCTATGATAAAATGCTCATTAGTTTTAGAGCTCTCTAGAAAAGGAAAAAAACACAAAACAGGAAGAAAAAAACACAAAAAAAACTTTCAACGACAGATACGATAACAGCACCCCACCGCACCGCGCTGCGCACGACGGACCGCCACGCGCCACCCACGAAGACTGCTTTGCGTTGGGTCGTTTTCTAGTCTTGTCATGTTGGCGGCCATAAAGTATGCTTTGCAGGACACACAACGGTTGGGCCCGATCGTCGACCGTATACGTGGAAAGGCGTATAGGACGTGAAACACGACGGCTGGTCCCGAGCCCGATCTAATGCATAGACGCTAACGCTGATCGTCCACAGAGATAAGCTCTGTACGTGTGGTTGCCAGGGGTTGGACCCAGTATATGGATACAGATGTACACCCAATAATTTTGAGGAAAAAATGAGATATATAATTCACCATTCATACATATACTTATATTCTAACCAACCAACATATATTTTGTGACATTCACGCCAAAACAAGTTACTTGGAAATTAGTTTGCAAATTAGCAATGAGTTTATATATAGGACGTGAAACACGACGGCTGGTCCCGATCGAGCCCGATCGTATGCATAGACGCTGACCCAAGAGAGATAAGCTCTGTACGTACGTGTGGTTGCGCATTGTTCAGAGCATCTGTAAATTGCATTGTCCAACCCGCCCGCCCAGGTAGGAGTAGCTAATTGTACGTCAAGATGTTTAACCTGCTGGTGTTGGCCTCCGCACAAACATACATTTCTTGCCGATCAGACCTTAACAGCAAGTACTTGCGCTGCGTGCACACCAAGGACATGCACCGCGTGCATGACCAGAGCGGCCGAGGCGTCGTCTACATGGAGGCGAGTGCTGAGCGCGTCGTAGGGAGCGCGCGCACTAGGTTCATACTGGAGCCGCACGACGCCACGGACCTCGTGCGCGTCAGGTGCGCCTACAACAAGACATACTGGGTGCCCCAGGATATCGAGGGCGGCGGCGGCGGAAGCCGTTGGATCGTCGGCACCACAACTGGACTGGATGGTCTCGACCTCGTCGAGTCGTCGCGCACCGTGTTTAAGATTGTCCACCAGGGCGACTCCATCAGGTACTCCCTCCATACTGGAATGAAGTTTAGGACATCGACATATATGGTTTGGTCTTCGAAATACAATTTTGACTAGCACTACTTTTTACCATAAAATATTTTATGTATATCATCTACCATGTGATGAGTTACAAGTTAAAACATTATCCTAGGCTGTTTATTTAACATGAAACTCGGTATCGTCATTCATTTTGTTATATATGTATATTAGCTTTAGATGTTGTATACTTTTGTTGCAATTACTCTATTTTTCATGTATAGTCTTAAATATATTTAGTTGAAAATTACACTACTACAAAAAAATCTTTTACAAGGCACTTCGATTTTACTAACCATGACGGTTATTTAAAACACCTCCAAAATTAATGCCTCTATTAACCACGACGGTTTTTTTTAAAAAAATTTACTGTGGCGGATTTTATAACCACCATGGTAAATCAACTAATCATGGCGGCTTTTATAAAATAAGCGCCATGTTTAATGATAGACCAAATCAGACCCCAGAAAGCCCATCCAGGCCCGATATCAGGCTCCTAGTATATAAACGAGCACACCCACCCTATCTGGGCACTCCTCTCTTTTCCCTCACTTCTCTCCTTTCCCCACGCCACCCTCCCTCTCTCCTCAGTAACCCACGCCTTCCTCCCGACGGCACCCAAACCCAAGCCCAACGCCGCCCCCCACCCCTCCCCTCCCGACGGTGGCCCCCAAATCCGGCGTCGCCCCTCCCCGAAAGCAGAGGACAACGACGGGCGGTCCCTGCACGTCCCCCGTGGCGGCATCCGTGAGTCCGCTCGGCGGCGGCGGGTCCTGCACGCCCGGGTGGCGGCGTCCGAAGCTCAGCGCGCCGACGGAGAAGGCGAGGACGGTGGGGAACCGGCGTGGATCCGGTGAGGGCAAGCCCGGATCTGGTGAGGCCGACACCGGATATGGCGGGGCGGAGCTCCCGACGCGTGTGCTCCCGGGCGGCCGACCTCCTCCCCTTCCTTTAGATCTCCCGGTGACGCTTTGGTCAGCGCCGGCGCACATGTATATATCAATCCGAAACCCTAACGAGCCCGGCGGCCCCAGACCGGGGCCCGTTAGGGTTCCAAAACCGCCACCGAAAATTAAGAAAACCGTCACCTAAAATCAAATCTGTAGTAGTCCATGAAACAAATAGCGCTATAGCGCCGCTATAGCGCGCTATAGCGCGCCATTTGAAACACCGCGACGCTATTGTCAATTTCCACGCTATTGGCGCTATTGGCGCTATAGCGCGATATTGCGCCGCTAAAGCGCTATTTCCACGCTTATTGGCGCTATATCGCGCTATTTTCACGCTATTGGGTTATAGTGGCAGCAGCGGCTGGTGCTACCGCGATAGTTTGCCGCTATTGCGCCGCTATAGCGACGCAATAGCGACGCAATAGCGGCGAATAGCGTCGAGAAAAAGTCCGACGCTATTTTCCATAGCCCGCGATCAAAAACATGGGTAGTAGTAGTGTTAAGTATAAAATTTTTGCATTTACACAAAAATTGATATGCCTTTTACTCAATATACATGTATATATATGTGATATATATGATGACACATATGGCACATGTATATATTTATATTTTTAATATTAGTTGAAGCGGAGTGGGCAATTTAGAAACATATGTAGAATATCTAGGGCAACGTATCGTATGGAAACCAACCGTGTGCAAACTATGGAAACTCTGATCTTGATTGCAGGATTCTCATCCGATGGCCATCGATAGAGGTGGGTTATTTTTACACTTAAATCCCCCACTCATCCAACCATAATCCTATTTTTTTTTGCACCGGGGCGGCTCCTTTGGTCCAGGCTACTTCATGAGCGATCAGGCAGCGACATCATAACCTTGATAATAATAAACCATAAATATAAAACTGTTATGCAAACCCAAAACCAAAATACTAAATTTTGAAAGAAAAACAATTATATAAATCCTATGAATTTCCTGGGACTAGTCGTCCATCTAGCAGAGCAGTTTTTTTAGTGGAGGAGCTAGGGGGATAGAAGGAGAGGTTGTTGGATCTCCCACCCTTTGGCTAGCTATTTATTTATTTGTACTTGGTCATTTAGCTAAATTTTTTAGCTAATCTCTTGGGGATTGGAGATGCTCCCATATATATTTGACAAATTATCTTTACATATGATATTGGCCAAACATAAAAATGTTTGACTTAATTAGGACCAACCTAGACGTAACTAGATTGCGGCACATAGGGAGTCGTTAGCTGGTTAATAACTACTCCTCCATATTGAAATAGAAGACGTTTAGGACAGCGACACGGTCTCCAAAACACTACTTTGACTTCTTTTTTTCTATAAAAATATTTATTGGAAAGTTATATATGTATATTTTATGAAAGTAATTTTCAAGACAAATCTATTTATATGATTTTCACATTTCTAAACTCAATGACTTAAAAAATTATTCACCATTTATATTCCCAATGTTTGACCCAAACCTTTTCCAAAAACGTCTTCTATTTCAATACGGAGGGAGTAGCTATTTATCGATTAGCAGGGATTATTTGGATCCACATGCTAATAGGTAGTCTTAGTTGGTTCTTGTAACAAAACTATTGCAGCGCAACCGACGCACCATGAGTTTCATACTTTAGTGATGCAGAACTCATAGTAAGCAGGTCCTGATGAGCTTCCTTTTATTTAGACAGCTACTTCTACGGCACTCCTATTATTGCTCTGCTTTCATCTGGGTCGTAGATTGGAGTTCTAGTTACATCCGGCAACGAAATCAAAACCATCCTTCGGTTGTCGGAATGACATTCCCTTCTCAGCTCCATCGACCCAATTTCAACCGACGCATTTTTGCGCGGCCTTTCCATCTGGGTGCAGGTGTCTTGGACACCAATGCGTATACCCCCACCGTGGAACAATCTTAGGATGTATCGGAGTCGACGCTGCTGTCTCCTTTTCTGGTCTATGGACTGTGATGTACTTCAAGTCTTCTTCGAAGACCCATGTAATTTGGTTGCTTGATATATAATATATGAAGTTTCTTGTCAAAAAAAAAAAAAAATTGGTTGATTTATAAAAATGCACATTTCTTTTTGAAGAATCACATATTTTTAACAGATTTTGGAATCATTTTTTTTTTTGCATAGCACAGGTTATACCATCCTGACCTCCGAAAGTATGCTTGTATTATTGTTGATAATGGAAAACCCACCTTGCAACTAAGAGATGAGGGATCCATGCAAACAGATGGTTCCGATTCCTTCACAAGTCAATCCCGTGTCGCCGTACAAGGAATTGCCTGAAAAGTCATGTTCAAAGGCGACAATGGCCGTTACCTTTATCCAAAATAGATCTTACGGCTTCATGTCCCATTTGAATTGAGTAGTTACCCCGGATTTTGGGCCCAGATTCCCTGGCACCTACAGTTTGGAGAAGATGAAAAAAGCAAAGCATCTGTGCTCCACACCACTTACACGAATGATGAAGGACAAGTCCGTATTAAAAGCGAAGGTAACGGGATGTTTTGGAGGCACGAGGGAGATTTTGTTGAGGCAAAATCAGGAGACTACAGCTTCAACGATCGTAATACGTTGTTTAAGGTAAACTCGTGTATTGCCTTACCATGATGCTTAGTATTGATATAATAAAATTACTTAATCTGCTATACATTGTTCAAGGTGGTCCCTGGAAACGGCTTCACTGCACTTCAAAACGTGGGAGCCAACAGGTTCTGCAAGAGGCTCAGCTCTTACGGGCACCGCAGCGGTTGGGATATTTTCAGGGACATTATGGGTGGGCCTGAGGTTCCTTACAAGGAAAGTTGCCTCAGTGCTTGCAGTGAATCAATTGTGGATCCGTGTGCACAGCTACACGTGGAAGAGCCGATTCATGACCGAAAGATATTTGACATCGACCTACATGTTGATGAAGCTAGGTATTACAGCATGGGGATTGACGAGGAAGTTGTCGAGAATCATCCAAATATAAGTGATTCAGAGGATAGTATCAAGATTTCCCGGGGGACACAAGTAAAAAGAGATGGTAAATGGGAAACTCTTGTTACAATGAAGAGATTTGAGGATCTGAAGGAGATCGCTAAAATGGGTGTCGACATTCCAATACCAAAACTAGGCGGAAACATAACACTTAGCAAAGAAGTTATTAAACATAACAAAAGTGAGTCTTTTGAATCACACAATGAGGGAGGGAGTGTATCTCTAACGGAGCAAATACAGAAAGAACACACATTTAGTGTGCCTCCAAAGACACTGCTGAAAGTCAGAATTGTGCAAAAACAATATCAGTGCGACATTCCCTACTCATACAAGCAGACGGATATTGGGTTCGATGGAAAGGATAGTAGGACCAACCACGACGATGGCATCAGAATCCGTTTTCTTTTTATAAGGGCTAAAAACGAATCACTTATTTTTGGCTTTTGAGAAGTTCGAACCTCTCAAATGAAGATAAATCTGCATGCAAGCAAGGGTCGCCGTCTGAATAAAGAAGCTTCACGATCGAATCCTATTGTCCTACGTGGCATTTCATATTATACATGATTATGTGTGTTTGTAACTGTGTAAGTTAAAATAAAGATCCACGAGAATAATGTATGAAATGTGGATCCTATATCGTGGCTTTTCATATTATATTTATATATATACGTGAATGAACGGTTATGTATCCATGTTGTCGTCTTCACTGGGTGTAAGTGTCACTGTGTATCAGTGTACATTACTGCACTTTGCAGTTTATTACGTCTCTTGGTTATTTCGCATACTAGCCACAGCCTGTATAGTTGACGCAGGAAATTGCATCTGCACGGCCTGCCTCCGCGCGCTCTGTTGCCCGCCGTCACGCGGGCGTCCATATATGCAACCACAGCTTCAATTCCATGTCCTATTCCTGCGAGAGCATCTCCGATCCGTGGACGATCTGTTGGCATCTCTGCCGATCAGGAAGTCCAATGCGCAGAATCGATGCGATGCAAGCAATTTCCATGTACTTATTCCTGCGAGAGGTTGTGCTTCCTGCTTCTTGCAGTAAGGTTTGGTCGATGATGCTAGCCACCCTTTCTGGCAGCGCCATTTCAACGTACTTGCGAAGCCCAAGGCCTTCTCCAAATTCACTGTCGGTTGGTCTTTTTCCTGTGAACATCTCCAACAATAGGATTCCGTAGCTATAAACATCACCGTGGATTGAGACTTCATTACCCTGTCCATACTCTGAAATCAACAAATAAAAGAGATGTGAATAAATGAATAATGATAGGCACAAGCATAGGTATGTGCAATCGGCGATTGCTTTAAAAAAAGCCGATTTTCAGAACATACTTGGTGTTTAGGTGGAAAATGTGATATAGTTCTTCTATATTGTGGATAGAATAAATTTCATGAAAACATATTATTCTAAGTAACCTTAGTTGATTGAAACCATTGTGGTGGAATATGTAAGAATAGAAAAAGGATTCATAAAAAAATCCCACCTGGAGCTGCGTAACCAATTGTTCATCTCATTGATACCCAACTACCCGACTGCTGCAAGTCTTGATGTAGAAACCTTGCTAGGCTAAAATCACCGACATGAGCAACCATGTCAGTATCGAGGGAGAACATTGCTTGGCTTAAGGTCGCAGTGAACAATTGGCAAAGGCTTGTGTTGGTGGAGATATCCAAGTGAGGATGCTACATCAATTGCAATCTGTAGTCTCTGAATGAGATCTAACACCCTGCATTCTTCATCTTCATGGAAACTCTGGTGTAACCATCGGTCTAAATTTCTGTTTAGTAGGAACTCGTATACAAGGGCCTTGAATTCTTGACCCTGATGATCAATGCTTGAACATAGTGTCATTAACTTCACTAGATTCCGGTGTCGAACATTTCTCAAAGTCTCACATTCTGCAATGAAACTCTGAGATGTACCACGTTGTGTGAGATTGAGGACATTAACAGCGACAACTTGTTGTTGGTCAGTGCTTATCATTATACCCTTGTAGATTGAGCCGAAGCTTCCTGCACCGATAATGTTCTCAAAAGCAAAACCATTTGTTGCCCTTACTAATTCACCATAAGAAACCCTCGTATATTGCTGGAGTGATCCTTGTAGGAGTTACAAATGGGGGAATTCAATCTACAACAGTAAAAATGCTTATAACATTCTGATTGACCCCTACCCCTCCTCTCTGTTCAAGTGGATGTGGAAGTCATGCTGCCCAGGCAACCACAAATTTTTCTTCTGGCTTTTGCTATGGGATAGATTAAACACTAGAAACATCCTTAGAAGGAAAAATATGCAAGTAGACTCCTACAACTGTCTTGTGCAACAAACTTGCTTCCGTCTCTTTTCTGAATGTCAATTTAGTAGCTCTTCTTTGGGACTTCATAGGCATCAACTGGGACATCATCCTTCCCATTTGGACATGGTACTTACAAAGAAAGTCAGATTTTGAAAACATCATTTTTTTGGAGAAGTCATGATCACAACTTGTTGGGCCATCTGGACTCTAAGGAACAAAGTGATCTTGGACAATGGCGGGGAGTTGACTTAGATGACTGGAAACACTCCTTCTTCAAGGATTTTGGCATGGTTTGTACCAAAGCCAAACCTAGTAGGAAAACTCTTTTAGTTTCTTGGAGAGAGAACCTTTTGTAACCTTAGTTCCTGCTTTTTATTTGGGCCTGGCTCCCATGTAATTTTTTCTTTCCTTTTTGTAGACACCATTCTTTAATTCAATTGAAAATAAAAAAAAAGGTAGGGGATTCCCCTACATATTTGGTCAAAAATATGTGGGAAACCAAAATGGTTTATGGGCACAAGTGACAATGGAGTGAAGTGGTAGAGGAGTTAGGGCGCCAAGAGCAGCTCCAACAGTTTTACATTTACACTGACGTTCTCTTATTTCGCCAAAACCTCAAGATGCAGTTTTGCATTTGAGCTTGGCAATTTGGGCAATTTAGCGAAATTAGCTGAAGCTCCTCCCGACACATTTTTGTGAGCGGCGTGGCTTTCGCAATTGCCTTGTTTCCCCGCAGCAGTTTCCTCCCGCGCCGCACGTACTCCTTCCCTCACCGGGGGACCGCCGCGACTCGGATCGCAGGGCAAGTCTGGCCGTGCTTGAGGAGCTGGGCGACGGCGATGACCCACTGGTTGAGGTTGGCCTGCACGCGGGAGCTGGATGACGGCGACCCACTGGTCGGGGGGTTAGCTGCTTGGCGTGGGGAGCAGGAGTCCCAGATTCGGTCGTGGACGCGGCGAACGCGGAGGAGCCGCGCGATCGTGCGATTGATTCGGGCGGAGCAGGATCTGCAACGAGCACCGTGCCCGCGGATGACCCCATCGATGTCGAACGCGATGCCGAAGGATGGCTGTGCCGGCGCCAACGTGGTGTGAGAAAACCTTTGGGCGAGATTCTGATCACTGTCCAGGTATACATCCCCCTATCGATCGAATCGCTAGTCTATAGTTCGAAACTCCGCTACCCGTCATGTCCTCTTCTCGAATCGATGGTTGGTCGTGATCTTTCCTGGATCCTGTTTGGTGTTTGTAGGCATTCAGACTTTGAGAGGTGGAATGGGGAAATAGATGAAACTGGAGCGTGATTGTTGGTTTATACGTTCTAATGTGTGGCAGATTAAAAGCAGATAATAATCGGTGCAAACTAAGAGCATCTCTCGAGTTTTGTATTCACGTTTGGCATTTGCATATTTTTTCAAAGACCTCAAAAATCACCCTCCAACAGTTTTGCATTCACGTTTGGCATTTGGGAAGAGTTGGCATTTTCTCCGGCAATTGGCGCATTTTTTTAGCGTGAGCTCCTTTGGCATTCGCGCATGCAGGTGCACATGTAGGTGGCGGATGGGTTGCGCGGGACGAGAGGAACCAACAACCGCTCCCTCCTGGCCGCACTTTTCGCATATGTCAAACCAAAAATAGCAAACTATTGGAGGAAGCTTTTTTTGCCTGGGCATTTGGAATGTGGAGTTGGCAAACAAGTCAAATGCCAAATCAAAAATACAAAAACTGTTGGAGATGCTCTAAGTACTTGCATGCTGGTATGTAACTTTCGGGCGCTGGCGGCTGCAGTAAGTCACGATCAGGAATGCTTGTAGCGGTGGCTGCTCTTCACGCGCGCGATCAGGAAGTGAACTGCCGGTCTCTCCCTGGGACCATTTTTTTTTCGTTTGCCAAGCCCAAATTGCCAAACACTTGGAAAAAGTCTTTTTTAGTTCCTATTTGGATTTGGGAGTTGGCAAACAAGGGCAAATGCCAAAACAAAGTTGCAAAACTGTTGGAGTTGCTCTAAGAGAGGTCACGGGTTCAAATGTTGGCCGGCGTGAATGTCAAATCATGGACAAATGGTAGTGACCACAAATTAGTTGGTGACTGTCTAGCACGGCCTTCTCAGATTATTTTTTTAGCTATTGTTTTGGATTTTTAATAATTTTTAAAAATTGATTGACAGGGACTTGTAGGGCCCTTACAAGCAGGACATTCGTAGCCGCAATTCCTCAGGGGCGATGGACAAAACCGAGGTTACAAATGCCCGTTAGCCACCCCTAAAAGTCACTTTTGATCTACTGACGACTTAGAAGACGAGTTAGCTTAGCGCTAGTGTGCCGCTATACAATGATGGAAAACTACTCAATAGATTCATCACATACATGTACATTGTACATATATATCAAATCAACCATGAAAGCAAATTCAAATCTAATCAATTGATGATTGCCTTTCATATTTCAAGGTATAAGAAAGTACAAAAGGTGGCCTTTGCTATGCAACCTAGCGAACACTGGGAGCCGGGTCAATAACATATCCCTTGTAGTTTTGGTCGACCTTGAAGTACATAATTACGCTTACTTGTTTTTCTTCGAGTGGAGGTGGCACCTGGCCCGCTGTTAGATAATATATTTCTGTTACATCAGGTCGCTCTGTAAGGATAGTACTCGCTGCCACAGAAGGTTCCTTGCCAACTAGTTCGGGCCATGATTGCTTTCCCGGAACAGCCATGGTCAAGTAGTATACTTAGCTTTTCTCTCTTTTTGAAACTGTTATAATACCAACAAGAATAAATAATCGAGCAACATTGACATAATTAATAGAAACATCATGTTGTTTCAAACTGCTAATGCTATCATACTTTCATAATAAGCACATGTCTTAATGAAATGCGCAACATACCGGTCTACTAAAATGTTAAAAGCAAAAATTTTGAAAGGAATAACTGAGAAAGTAATACATGACCACCTGAGAAGAAGACCGCACGCAGTAGGCTATATATGGTGACTATACATGGTGTATGCTTGTATGTGTATATATACACACTAACATTTGTATGGTAGCTTGGCTCTTTTTGACGAAAACCATGTGAGTGTTTTGTCCATTAATTAGGAAACACCGTCGTAGTTTCATTTTGCTAACAACAATGCATCCAATTTGTTCGTTTTGACTTAGTAAACATCATAATATGGTCCTAGCTACTTAGTCAACATCGTCTGATCTTGTCCTTGTTCGTAGGGAAACAGCCGAATGACGTACAATAGTTCACATAGGTCGTCACTCAAACAATATGTCATCCACTACCGAGTTCTTGGTTGATACGCTTATCATTGTACCTGCTCTCATACTGCAGCTGCCATGGTGAGGCTTTCAGCTCATGCGCACCATTTTATTCATCGATGTATGTCATCACTACTTCAACGAGTATGTGGTTGAGTCCGCCGTACGTGGTCCCATCATTCCTGTGCGGATGCTCCCAACTGAAACGCTGGAGGAGGAGGGCTGCTCGACGTACGACAACAGAGGGAGGGAAGCTGGGTAGTGGCTGATCGGACAAAGACTTGGGCCACATCGCTTCCGTCTCGTTGGGCTTCGTCAAGCTTGGGCCTTAGGCCGTTTCTTTTTTTTTCGGTGTTGAGTCACTAGTACACGAATGACATACAATACTGGCTTGTAACCCCCTTTAGTCCCGGTATCTCAGCTGGGATTGCTCATCCGTCCCGGTTTGGGCAACCGGGATTAAAGAGGCACTTCTTGTCCCGGTTAATAATACGAACTAGGACCAACTGATTTACATGCCAAACCTCCATATCCACATTTTTGTTTTGGTTTTAATTTCCAATATTTGATTTTTTTATTTCAGTGTTTTTTTGAAATTACAAAGTTTAGACCGCTAATTCACGAGGTATCTACACAAATAATGGTAATATATATAAGAAAGTCATTACACACAAGACATGTCCACCTCCAAAGTCATTAATCCAAACAAAGTCATTACAAATAAGTTTTAAACAACTAAGAACAGTTTTATTACAACTAATAACTACAAGACTAACTCAAACTCCTAAAACTTCATGACGTCGTATCACGTACTCCGAGAAGTGTAGGTGTTGACACCGGATTTTGGTAAGCTGAGAAAATGACAGGTGGGCTAGTGCAAGATGCTAATAATGGGCTCATTTGGCAAGAAAAGCATTTGGCAAAGACGAGGCATTCGGCAAATACTCGGTGTGGTCAGCAACTCAGGGAGGATCGGCAAGCGGATATGCGGTCGGCTATTCTAGGAGCAATCGGGAAGCTTGCCGAATAGAGAAAGTCTTCCCTCTGACGGGATTGTTTAAGATTCGAGACAACTTGGAGCCGAAGTTATCTTATTTTTAGGATTGTTTTGTGTAATCGTAGTCCTTCAGGACAAGTGTAGAGACTAGGGTATAAATATAGAGAGAATTAGGTATATGGCCCTAAAAAAAAGTTGTCTTAGGTATGTGATCCTTTTTTTTTTTGAATTTGGGAATATGGCCTTCAATCAAATTTCTTTAGGTATATGGCCTTCCGTCCATTTTTAGGGTAATAAAGTGTTAACTATGAGGATAAAAAGACTATTTTGCCCCTAAGTAAAAAAAATAAATAAAAACATAGTTTTGTTCATTTGTTAACACCGTTACCCTTAAAAAAATGAACGGAAGGCCATATACCTAAACAAATTTGGATTGAAGTCCATATTCCTAAATTCAAAAAAAATAAAGGGCCACATACCTAAGACAACTTTTTTGAGGGCCATATACCTAATTCTCTCATAAATATAAGCCCTTGGTCATTGTAAATATCTGTTCACAATCAAATACAACCAACCGCCCCTGTGCCACCTTCGAAGTCCTTTGTCGTGGTCGCCGAAGTTGCTTCGAGAGGAATCATCGATCCGTCGACCTCCATAAGTACCGGCAACCTTGCTTACTTATTTGAATGGTTGTGCGGCAAGCATTTGCTTAGTAGCAAGTAGTCTCGTTTATCCCGACCGCATGGTCGCGGCGGCAAAAGCGCCCGCTTGATGACGGGAAGTCTTCGCTTTTTTGTTTTATTATCTCGACCGATGGTCGTGCGCAGCGTCCGCTTTGTAGTTTAGCAGGAGCAAGATAGTTATCGTCTTTATTAGATCCGCAAATCTAGTAGATTCATTAAGTTACCATGTGTTATGCTTTTATATTTATTTTATATCTTTTGCAACACTATTTTGCCCAATCTAGATTGATAAGGCTCGGCTTTCAAATTTTTATAGATCTACTTGCTCTTTAATGTCTTTATGTTCATGTTCTTTGTGATGAATAGATTTGTTTTTCACAATATCAATTCATCTGCGGTAAGGTAAACATAAAAACACTAAAGAACAAATTGATCACATGCTTATAATAGCCAAGTTTAGATCAATCTAGGTTGTCGCATGTTACGGGTTCATGCACGTTAGATATAAGTGGGCCTTGACAGGACTGGGTATCGTGCGGCGGATGCAGGTCTTTGGGTTATTCTAGAGCTAGTCATCCGGTGGACTAGAATTCGGTTTGATCGATAGGTTTGTTTACGTTTACGTGTTTGCTCCTTCTTCATGGACCCCAATTCGGTAAACTTGCCGAATACGGTTAAGCTTTCACGAGTAACGAATGATTATAGATCTGTTTAGATACATGCATGCTTTTAGCTTTCTACTTCTAGGGTTGTGGTTGTGCGGCGGTATTTGGCTAGTTGTAGGAAGTGGTGTAGATTTGAATGAGTGGTATCATGCGGTGGATTAGCTTGCTTGAGTTTATGCTAGACGGGTTTAAGACGGCTAGACGTGCGGCAGACTATAGTTGGATTAGATCTATGCATGTGTTATTTAGATTAGGTTTATTTTCATGAGCTACTGTTTATTATTAATCATGTCTTGATGGTGTCATTGGTCTAAGATTATATGCTTAATGATACATGATATTTATGATCAATTTTCACTTGTTCAAACATGTCTTTATGTTCATTCGACAACTATATCTTGCATGTCTTTACTTTCATATGAGCTGAATGCTTTTCTTAAACTGTTGGCGCATGCAGTTTTTCATAGCTATATGTCATCGTAGTGGCTTCGGGGCCGTATATTTGGAGCTGTCATGGGCACACCGTGCACGTTCCCGCTCTCATGGTTTTTATCCCTTGTTAGTTTCAGGTCAAACCGACTACCACGCGTCGGATTCAACCGCCCGGGAACCCATTGGAAGTTAGGCTTTTCGACTTTCGTGGTGTGAGGCACAGTGCACTTTTTGTGTCAACACACTTTTTGGCAATGCCCGGTGGGACCCCCAAGTGATTCAAGATGCCTGAGATCAACAACCAAGAGTCTTTGGACATGACAATGGAGGATCTTCTAGAAGAGCTGAGACAAGTGGTGGAGAAGGCATGCGGCAGCATCGCCGAAGTGCTTGCCGTCCTTTTCAAAGAATAAGAGCAATAAGATTCTCCAGAAACAACAGCTGCCTAGGGTTCTTCTTCCGAACCAAAATGATTATTCAGATGAAGAAGATGTCCATAGGATGGAGCAGTTGATGCATAAGGTCATGAGGGCAACAATGATAGATCTCCATTCGGCTTTCCTCAACAATTTTCGTTCCATCATGAAGGATACTTTCGGTTTCTTTGTTGATAAAAGCGCTTTGAAGAAACTCAGCGACCAATCTATGGGGCTCATTACTTCAGCACCAAAGAGCCAGGAGGGACCTCTGGAGATATTGGAGCTGGAGGATTAGGAGAGACCAACAAGGAAGACACGACACCTCCTAATCCTAAGCAGCAACAGCCGAGTCCTATAAATTATGGACAACTTATGTTTGGCACAACAGGGAACGTGCCAGCATCGGCTTATAAAATTCATCCTATGAACTATAGGCGGCAGAAGAATATGTTTGGAGAAGGCTATAGTGAGTTCACTGATTACAACTCCCTCAATGTTATGCCTAACTATGGATACAACTATACAAGAGTCTTTGTCCGGGACGGTTGTCGGAGGACCAGCTCAGGGATCTTTGGATCCAATTGACCTCGTCATGCATAGGATGGCCAATATGATGCAGAATCATTTCGGTTTGAATCCCAAAGGACAATCATATGCCTACAAGTTTCCATACCCTGAGCGGTACAACAGGGTGGCACTCCGACCAAGGGTAAAGACCCCTACTGAAGTCACCAAATTCTCTGGCCAGGATGATACCAGCACTATAGAACACCTCAGTCAATTTTTGATCCAGCTGGGAGAAGCATCAACAGATGAGGCTTGGAGAATTAGATACTTCCCTCTGTCTCTTACAGGGCTAGCTTTCACATGGTTTTTCATCCTTGCTGGCTAAGTCCATCTACCTGAGCAGAGCTCGAGCAGAAGTTCCATTCATACTTCTTCACAGGTACCAATGAAATGAAGATGGTGGATCTCATGAGCCTGAGGCAAAGAACCAATGAGACCCCACAAGAGTTCCTCCGTAGGTTCAGAGAAACCAAGAACTTATGCTACTCTCTGAATATTCCAGACGATCAGCTTCGGGGGGATGGTCATAGCAGGCGTGCACCGAATGTGAGGGAGAAGCTCTTCGGTATGGAATTTGAAGATCTTGGGCAATTATCACAACACATGTCTTTGATGAGCAACCAGGCTCAAAGCTTTAAGAGAGATAATCGCTTCTAGAAGACCAACGCTGTTGTGGATATAAATGAGCAATTCCTAGAGCGGTAAGAGTACAAATATGAAGATGAAGTAGCTGCAGCTGAGATAGTCTAGGGCAAGGAGCCAACTCAGGTCCATCCACGCTGGACAAAGCAGAACAAGGGCTCTAATGACTTTGATGTTACTAAGGACAAGGAGCTTTTTGAGTTACTTGTGAAGGATAGGCGTGTCAAGCTACCTGAGGGGCATCCTATGCTTCGTCCCGAAGGAGTTAAAGACAAGAAGTACTGTGGCTTTCATAATACCAACTCCCATTCTAAAAATGATTGCCATGTGTTCAGAATGAGAATTCTGAAGGCTATCCAGGAGGGCATTTAAAATTTACTGGTAAGATGAAAATGGATGAGCAACATTTCCCAGCTGGTATGGTCGGCTTTGGCATGAATATGGTTTCATTCAATTATCCAAAAGGGAAGGGGAAGCTGAAAGTGTTAACTTCTGATAAGGCAAAGGAGAGTGGCTCTATTGACCCTAATCGGCAAATCTCTAATGAAGAGTTTCAGAGAGTTCGGTTTCAGAACAGCCGAACAAAGAGGGGTGAGACTTCATGGCCTAAAGCCAGAGTTACTTCCTGAATCCTTCTAAATAAATGGCAAGGCAGCAAGAGAAGGAGCATTACCAGCATGAGAGGTTTGTTGAGGAGCGCAAGAGGTATGAAGAAAAGATGTACCTCAGAGAATAGGAAGAGTACATGAAAGAACTGGAACAATCTCATTTGGGGTTCCTCTTTCTTCGGTAATTGTTGGAATGAGGGATTTGAAAGTCATCGGCCGGGGAACAACTATCCCGAATGCAAATTGATCAATATTTTGAATCTGATCGGGCTAGAAACAACCGCTGTCCCGGCCCATGAAAGGCTTGGAGTTCAATATCCAGAGGACGATCGGTGTTTAAAAACTCAAGTTTCGACAATCGGTGAGGAAAAAAGATATGCCAATGAAGAGTGGGAAGAATATGAGGACCATGAGGAAGAGGAGCTGGCCCAGGGAATATGTGTGGCAGAAGGGTCGGTGGTGCCCTCCGGGACTAAGGAAAAGCCAAAAAAGAGAAGAGTGCAACGATTAAGGAAAAAGAGCTCAAAAGGCAGCAAAGAACCGATAAGAAGGTGTTGCGCCCTAAGAATCCTGATGACTAGGGTCCTTCGGCTGATACATGCATGGCTTTCTTTGTCCCGTCAGATCTTATGGCTCCAGCAGAGCAAGATGTAATGGCTCAGCTGATGTTGACAAAGCAGCAGTATCTATGGACCAAAATGTTGACGTTGACAACGTTCCTAGCCTAATATAACACCTGCTACATCCGTCCAAAATGAAGCCTTCACATTCACTTTGTTTTTCAATTTTCACTCCTGTTGAATTGAAACTGGTACAGACTACAAGTCTAGTGATGGTTGGGATTCAAAAACTCGAGTAGAAAAATACCTCAAAAATAAGGCCGATGCAAATCGGTGGACGAGAACAGCAGCCTACCTGACGGCCTATGACTTCATGACAGAGATGTGCGCCGCAACGAAGCCAGTGTCAGGGCAGCACGTGATGTCACATCACCATTGCTCCTGGCCTGCACTATACCTCGACGATGTCGGATAGCCTCTCGCAACCAAGAGAGCCTGTTCTTGTTCCCCGGACGCTGCGGCCTGCTCCCGTGCATGGATTGGCTAGTTGGCCCCGGGGACGCCCGGCACCCGAGCGAGGGCTGGGGCAGCCACCATTGGGGCACTGGGGGCTGGGCAGCGGTAGGCGGGCGGGCGGGCGGCCGCAAGGCCCAAAGATCCGGTTGAGAGGCGAGGGTGGAGTCGCGGAGAGAATTGGGAGGTGGCGTCCCAAAGAAGCTTAGGCAGCGCCGACGCCAAATGAGAGCCCTATCCCGTGCTTAAGTTGGACTTTTTGTTGGGATAGTATCTATGGACCAAAATGTTGAACAACTGCTCCTTGGTACTTGGGCCATGTGGGCCATGGCCCCTATATGCTTTGTGTATGTGCACACTTTGTTAAATTTTTATAATACTCTCTTCGTGCTCATAAAACATGATGTTTAGAACAATGACACACACTACTACAGAACGTTACTATAGGGGCGGTTGGCAATGCTCAAGACGGATGGTTTTGCCACCGGCCCCTCGAGCAACTCCAACAGATTCCCCATTTGTGGTTTGGCAATTTCTCTTGTTTGCCAACTTCCAAATCCAAATGCCAAGTCAAAAAAAAAGATCACCTCCAACAGTTTGGCATAATTCATTTGCCAAATTTAGATCTAATTTACATCAGGGAACCCCGAGAGAGAAACAAAATTTTGTTTATGCTCTTTCCTCTCTTGAAAACTTACATCAGCAACCCCGGAGACAAAAACAAAATTATGTTTATGCCCTTCTACCTCTTCTAATACGCACGATGCACCTTGAATGCCAAACATCGTAGCGCGCGCATTTTTGCGCCAAGATGAAGGCTGGATTTGCCAACTCTCGCCAAATGCCAATCATGAATGCCAAACTGTTTGAGGATCAATTTTGAGCTTTTGGCAAAATATGAGAATGCCAAACCCAAACGGCAAACTATTGGAGCTGCTCTAACTCTCCGTTGCTACTTGTGTGGTTTTATAGTAGGGGCAGTTCCCACATTTCGTGCTTTCAAAATTCAAAAAATATAGCAAAACATTTTTATTTAATGGGGTGAGGCCCCCACTGATCAGCCACCCGCCATCCCGCCTCAAGCCGCAAGTCGTCGAATGAGATATCCAAGTGAGGATGCTACATCAATTGCAATCTATAGTCTCCGAATGAGATCTAACACCTCGCGTTCTTCATCTTCATGGAAATTCTGGTCTAACCACCGGTCCAAATTTCCATTTAGTAGGAACTCATATACAAGGGCCTTGTATTCATGATCCTGATGATCAATGCTTGAAGATATTGTCAATAACTTCACTAGATTCCAGTGTCGAACACTTCTCAAAGTCTCACATTCTACAATGAAACTTTGAGATACACCACGTTGTGTGAGATTGAGAACACCGACAACTTCTTGCCGGTCAGTGCTTATCATGATACCCTTGCAGACTGAGCTGAAGCTTCCTGCACTGATAATGTTCTCAGAAGCAAAACTATTCGTTGCCCTTACTAATTCACAATAAGAAACCCTCGTATATTGCTGGAGTGATGCTTGTAGGAGTTACAGATGGGGAATTCAATCTACAGTAGTAAAAAGTTTATAACATTCTAATTGACCCCTGCCCCACCTCTCCTCTGTTCAAGTGGATGTGGAAGTCATGCTGCCTAGGCAACCACAAATTTTTCTTCTGGCCTTTGCTAAGGGATAGATTAAACACTAGAAACATCCTTAGAAGAAAAAATACGCACCTAGACTCCTACAACTGTGTTTTTGTGCAACCTGGTCAATGAAGAAAGTTTTTCCATCTCTTTCTCGAATGTCAATTTAGTAGCTCGTACTCGGACTTCATAGGCATCAACTGGGACGTCAGCCTTCCCCACTTCACATGGTACTTGGAGCAAGGTCAGATTTTCAAAACATCTTTTTAGAGAAGTCATGATCACAGCTTGTTGCGCCATTTGGACTATGAGGAACAAAGTGATCTTTGACAATGGCAGAGTTGACTTAGATGACTGGAAACACTCCTTCTTTAAGGATTTTGGCATGGTTTGTACCACAGCCAAACCTAGTAGGAAAACTCTTTTAGTTTCCTGGAGAGAGAACCTTTTTAACCTTAGTTCCTACTTTTTATTTGGGCCTGGATGCCTTGTAATTTTTTTCTTTCCTTTTTGTACACACCATTCTTTCATTCAATTGAAAAGCAAAAAAATAGGTAGGGGATTCCCCTACTGATTCAGTCAAAAATATGTGGGGAACCAAAATGGATTATGGGCACAAGTGACAATGGGGTGGAGTGGTAGAGGAGTTAGGGCGCTAAGGGAGGTCATGGGTTCAAAGGTTTGCCGGCGTGAATGTCAAATCGCGGTGAAATGTTACTGACCACAAATTAGTTGGTGATTGTCTAGCGCGGTCTTCTTAGATTAACTTTTTGAGCTATTGTTTTGGAATTTTTTATAATTCTTAAAAATTGATTGACAGGGGCTTGTAGGGGCAGCTGGCCAACCCACCTTACAAGAAGGACATTCAGTAGCCGCAGTTCCTTAGGGGCGACCGACAAAACCGAGGCTACAAATGCTCGTGAGCCGTCCCTAAAAATGACTTTTGATGTACTAGACGACTTAGAAGGATGAGTTAGCTAGAGAGCCAGCGTGCCGCTATACAATGATGGAAAACTACTCAACAGATTCATCACATACATGTACATTGTACATATATATCAAATCAACCATGAAAGCAAATTCACATGTATTCAATTGATGATTGCCTTTCATATTTCAAGGTATAAGAAAGTACAAAGGTGGCCTTTGGTATGCAACCTAGAGAATTCTGGGGGCCGGGTCAATAACACATCGCTTGTTGTTTTTGTCGATCTTGAAGTAGATAATTGCACTTACTTCTTTTTCTTCGAGTGGAGGTGGCACCTGGCCCCCTGTTAGATAATATACTAGTATTACATCTGGTCTCTCTGTAAGGATAGTGTTCGTTGCCACATAAGGTTCCTTGCCAACTAGTTCGGGCCATGATTGCTTCCCCGGTACAGCCATCGTCAAGTAGTATACTTAGCTTTTCTCTCTTTCTGAAACTGTTATAATACGAACAAGCATAAATAGTCGAGCAACATTGACATAATCTATATCTATACTATAAAAGAGTGGAGAAAATGAAAATCATTGTCACCTAACAAACTTCTTACCCTCCTTGTCTAACACTCTTTGATCTTATTATGATGTGTGGACCCATCACAACCGGGCATCAGGAACATATGGAACACCCCCCGTTCCACACATCCACACGACAGAAACCTCGGTCTTTTTCACGCGCGTCGCGTCTACCCTCACGCGCGCGTACCCACCGCCGGCAAATCCTTGGTGGTCCTCGTGATCGTCGCGACGCTTCCCGTCTGCCTTCGGTTGTTTGGAGTCGCAGCGCTAACACCAGTAACGTCGCCCCCTTCGCTCGATCTCGACGCAACGCCCTGACCCAGGCCGCCGATCACAAGGCACTTCCCTCCCGGCGACGCACGTACGTACCCAGCAGCAACCGACGCCTGAAGTCGCGAGGCCACCCTTGGCGCGCGGCGGCGCAACAGCGGCATATCCCGTCGTGGTGAAGAAAGTTGAGGAAGAGGAGGATCTGCAACTGCACGCGTGCCTGCCGCATCGTAACTTCCTGTAAATCTCTCGCTGTGTGTTGGCTGTTACGGCTACGAGATTACTTGTACTAATCCATATGCATAAACCAATCTAAACGCCAATTCTTGTACTATAATCCATATGCATAAACAATTTGTGTCCTTGTTCGCGCAGGGGTAACCAGGACGCACACAGCGGCGGCGGTTGGATCGAGTCGGTCGCTCGGCGGCGGCGCTCTCCAATCCAATTCCAAGGCGTGCGGCTGTATACACACACGCACATGGTGGACGGGCTCCAGTGGTTGTATCGTATACGAAGAGGACTGCACGGAGGACCTTAGCCACGACGAGTTATGCGGCGGCCGGGCGGAAGAGAGGTGAGCGTTTGTTTCCAGTCTCTCTTCCTTGTTGCTGTTTGCTTTTGCTCATATGGTATGTACTACTGGATTGATGATTCTTAAACTCATGTCTGCTAATCGATCTAAATTTGTTAAAGTGGACGTATAGGATACGTACAAATATCTATGATTTTTTTCATCTTGCTTCTGCAAATAGAGATACACAAAAGAAGTTACCAACTGTACATATATATCATGTATACAGCATATCATTCTCATAAACACGTGTGCGATTGGAGTTTAGTAAAATTAATTTTGATCGAGCTTATTCACCTTTTTTTGAAATAACAAATTAAGAATACATAAGATATATACAATATAATAATAAATATGAATGCATAGCTAGACTGAAATATCGTTTAATGATGCTGGTACATATATGTAGTGGTCTGCCCTACCTTATATTTTTGGACTCGTCATTGGTCACCACATGCTGACAAGTGACACAAACCGAGGAAGCAGATGGTGGGCTTTAACAAAGTTTAGGGTATAGATGAACGGAAGGAGGAGCTTGTTGAGGTATACGTGTTTTTTTCACATTGCTTACTGAAAGCGTCAACTGAGGTCATCGGGCGGCTACTACCCTCCCTGTGGGAAAGACGACGGGGACGGCGGATGCCCCTAAAACTTAAGGAAGTAACTCGAACTTCTTGCCAGTTCATTAAAGGTATTTGAGCTCTCGATTGATCTCTTGGATCGTGTTCAATAATTTCTATTCTACTAGGACTGTTTCCAATGAGGTTGTGAGTCGCAATATGCAATTGTGGATTCTGATATGTGTAGTCTATGTTAGTTGTTGAGATCTCAGCTTAGATTGTTACCTGCATGTTCATAGAGTAGTCAACACTCAACAGATCTGAGTTGAGAGGAGGCTGTTCGAATGTGTTTACGATGCCAGTTTTCTTGTTGTCCTGTTGGGGAAACAAAAACAATACCATGCCCGTTTTAGACATGCAAAAATGCCAAGAGACATGCTGAGGTCTAGAGTATTTTTTTTTAAAAAAAATAATGAACGGCAATAGTTAAGCAAACTTATGGGTATGATAACATGAAGTGTCTTTGTCGTTTATTCTACGTTGTTGGTGCTCCTGATCAGAACATTTATAAATTCTCAATATGCAATGTCGTCTGAATTGTTTGCCGGTTTGTCATTGATACATTTGTGTAGATAATTCTACTTTCAATCGGTTGCTTTAAATTCAGTGCAGCCAATTTATTGCCAATGATACTTTCTGATAGATCGATCTACTTGATCTATCGGTTGACATTACCAATTAATATTTGGCACTTTCATTTCAATTCAACAGATGAGATCTTCGTCAAGGCCCTCACCGGCAAGTGCCCCACTCTGGAGGTTGATAGCTCGATGGGACACCATCAACAATGTCAATTGATGATATATATAAACGTGGCTTCCTATAATAAAAGCATGGTATTATATATCTCCATAAAAATAGAAATAATGGTATGTTATAATAACTTATCAATAAAAGCACTCCAAATGGGTTGCATCGGTAAATATATGGAGTACTATGAATATAAATATCAAATACTAAGTGTTTTAGCCTATTGAACTTCCCTGCTAAAGTTTGCTCTTAAACATGTTTATCGGCTATTAAGCTAAAATTACTTTTGTTGACAAACAATTTATTAAGTAAACATTTCATTCAAATATTTCTACGTATTATAAATTATTAATGATAATTAAAATTTTAAATATATTATCGTACGCACGTGCGTGTCGCACGTGCCTTTCCACTAGTTAATATAAACATAACATGTTGTTTCAAACTGCTAATGCTATCATACTTTCATACTAAGCAAATGAAATGGGCAACATACCAGTCTACTAAAATGTTAAAAGCAATAATTCTGAAAGGAATAACTTAGAAAGTAATACATGACCACCTGAGAAGAAGACCGCACGCAGTAGGCTATATATGGTGACTATACATGGTGTATGCTTGTATGTGTATATATACACACTAACATTTGTATGGTAGCTTGGCTCTTTTTGACGAAAACCATGTGAGTGTTTTGGTCCATTAATTAGGAAACACCGTTGTAGTGCCATTTTGCTAACAACAATGCATCCAATTTGTTCGTTTTGACTTAGTAAACATCATAATATGGTCCTACTTAGTCAACATCGTCTAATCTTGTCCTTGTTCGTAGCGAAACAGCAGAATGACGTACAATAGTTCACATAGGTCGTCACTCAAACAATATATGTGTAAGCACAAATGTGTATATACGTAATCTTGTCCCTCTCTTCCATGTCATCCACTACCGAGTTCTTGGTTGATAGGCTTATCATTGTACCTGCTCTCATACTGCAGCTGCCATGATGAGGCTTTCAGCTCATGCGCACCATTTTATTCATCGATGTAGGTCATCACTACTTCAATGAGTGTGTGGTTGAGTCCGCCATACGTGGTCCCATCATTCCTGTGCGGATGCTCACAACTGACATGCTACTAGACTCCACCTGACATAACCACCCTCAGGGTGCGTGGGTGAGTGGTGAAGGTCACGGTCCCATCCATTATAGCCGACGAGTGCTCCCAAATCTGCCCCCTTGCCGCCATATTTGTGCCTATATTTATTGGGAAAGAGAGAGGAGCCAGGAGATCACTTGTGGGACACAAACGCCACCATGTCTCTGCAATGTGCCTACATAACCCTAGGCCTCGTGCCACCGCCTCCCATGTGCTCGTGTCACTTGCCAACACTTGTTCTCACTACCTTGCGTATTTAGCATTGGAGCGAGGAATGAAAGGGAGGGATGAGGGGCTAATATCAAATTTATGTTATGCTTGTAAGTTGTGAATGTATAAATGAATGAAGACCGGAAGAATGGAGGAGTTGTGAGAGCAATATGTGTCGATATTTTGCACATAAACCCCATTGGGAATATACAAAATATGCCACCAGACATATTTTGTATCTCTTTGTCACCTATCACTGCCGGCTTGGGGCAACCGGCAGTGATAGAAAGACCCCTTCACTTAACATTTGTGTAGAAAGATACTATAGTTTTCAAAACAATATTTTTTCTTCCATCCAAATACTTCATAATGCTCCAGAACTAAAGAAGTTTACAGAAACAATGGTAACTCAAAAATGCTTTGCATTCAAACACCCCTAAAAGTGTTTTTAGAAATTGATAGTTAAAGTCTCACTTGTTTGACGATGATGTTATAATCCTATACAAACAGATATTATAGCCAGATCAGGCGATAAATAATACATAAGCTACCTGCTGGGCCAATCTGGCTTGGTCCTATGTGTTAGAAAGTTCCAAAAATGACGAGGCCGAGGCATCTTCTGAGCCCAGAAGGGCTGCTGGCGGCATATTTGCAGGGTGTCTTGGTACTTCCACCTCAGACCGCAGCATACTGACAACCTGCCGGATGGACGGCCTCATGCTCCGGTCAGGGTGAGTGCACCAGAGGCCAACGTACGACTATGACGCACTCCATCTCCTCGGCGTCGAACTGGCCGCTCAGCCGTGGGTCGGCCGTGGCAAGGACCTGTCCTGCGTGGTACAGCTCCGACACCCGCTGAGCCAAATGGACGACGGCGTTATCATCCGACCGGACCACGAGGGGCACCCGACCGCATACGACCTCCAGCAGGACGACAGCGAAGCTGTAGATATCTGACTCCGTGCTGGCTCTTCCAGTGACCATGCACTCTGGGTCCATGTAACCCATGGTGCCGGCGACCACCTTGGTGTAGGAGTCCCGGCCGTGGTCGACAAGCCTCGCCAGCCCGAAGTCTCTGAGCTTGGTGCTGAAGGACGTGTCCAACATTATGTTGTCATGCCCCAACCAGACCAGCGATCAGCGGCGTTCTGCTACCGGCTCTCCTAGTAGATGCCATCGTCGAAGGAGGAGGAGGTTGAGATCGCGGCGGCAGCAGCGAAGGCAGAGGGGGCATGGTGAGGTCGATCGGCTCACGTGCCTGGAACTTGATGTAGCATCTGAAATCCTTGATGTAACCGGCTTCGCTGTTGTTCATGGCGTTAGTGATGTAGAAGAGTTGTCCCCTGAGGCATCTGGTGCACTCGCTCGGCGCCAAGTACCGGGCGCACTGTGCAAACCCGTACATTGTCACCTGCTCGGCGCCAAGCCCACCATAGTAGTTCTGGCTCCCGTTCCACAGCTGAAAGGGATTGGTCTCCGGCCCTTGCCGCGAGCAGTTGCAGCAGTTGTGACCTGGCGTCATTCATGCTGGTCATGTCCCTCCACTTGACGGGCGGCGAGCTCCAGTCCATCGTGTAGCGACTGGTTTCGCCGAAGTAGGCGTCCATGAAAGGTGTGTCCATGTACCGCAGGAGACACCCGTCGTAGTTGATGTTCGTGTTCCGGGCGTGGCTGTAGTAGCATATCTTTGTGAGGTTGGCGAGGCCACGAGCGGCCTTGCCGAGGCACTCCACGCATTTGCGTCGCGCTCCAGTCGGCGTAGCACATGATGAATCCCCAGACCTGGTCAGGGGCCTCGCCGGTCGTGCCGTTATACGACCACCCGCTTCTAACGGCAGCGGCGGACTGGTTGGCGACAAGCTCATTCAGGTTCTTCGCGTACTGGCTTCCGTCGGTGTAGTTGCCGTGGTCGGTGGCGCAGTCGGATCTGGGTTCGTCAATGCCCTGGCTGACTGTCGTGACGATGAGTGAGGCGGCGGCGACAGCGAGGAGCACGAGAAGACGAGCAGAGGACGATAACAAGCCTGCCGACGAGGATGGCGCCGTAGAGACGCCGATCCTTGCCTGATTCAATTCTGGAGCAGTCAGGTTAACGTATATGTCATGGCACTGGCCAGCCTAGGAAATGAAAATGCATGTATAAAGGCTTCAGGAATAAGTTAGTTGACCTGAAAAGCTATGGACGATCAAGGATGCGCACCCAACCAAGGTTGGTTGACACTTCTATTATGGACTATGGAGTGAGTCCAATGCATGGACCTGGTTGACGCTTCTAGCTGGCCAGGAATCGGGGACAACGACGGCAGCGGAGAACGAGAGGACTCTGCCTCCGGCTGGGGAAGATGCCAATGGAAATGGGATAATCAAAGTTGAACTTATGAAGAAGCGTTCATTGTAATAATATACTAACGATGGAGAAGAAAACAAGAAACAAGATCATCTTTGATAATGGCAGGAATGAGTTTACTGAATGGAGAAGAACTTTTAATGAAGAGTTTGGCTTGGTGTGCATCAAGCCAAGGGTGCTATAAAAAGCAAGACTAGAGATATGGAGAGATAGCTATGTGTAATTGTTTCTTTCTCTTTTTCATTTTGGGCCTAGATGCCTTGTAAACTTATTTTGTACCCATTCTATCCTTTAATTAAAAAAAAAAGAGGTCGGGGCTTTCCGACCGGTTCGGTCAAAAAATAATATACTAACGATGCATGTCATAAATTAGAAAACAAATATTCCAATAAAGATCGTTGAGGAAGGAATAGAGAAGAAAATTTAGTGTTGGTAAGGAAAACTCGTATCTTTAGGTCATACTAATATACATAGCAGTTTTTATTATCTATCCGTCAAGCCTTCCAACATTATGTACGTGAGCACAAACGTGAGCACACGTAATCCACATAGTTTACACCGAACTATGTACGTGAGCACAAACGTGAGTACAAACCATGTACGTGAGCAAAACATGACATAAGACCTACTTTGCCGAAAGTGTCTTATTTTTTACGGAGTGTTTTTATCGGGAAGTCGGCAACCAAATCAAAAATACATGGCAAAAAATCACTTGCCTAGTTTTTTTTTTTTTTCTGGCACTAGGCAAAGATGTATTTTTGTTTTTTTTTTTTTTTTTTTTTTTTCTTTTCTTTGGCACATGACAAAATGCATCTTTGCCAAGTGCCTTTATTTGGCATTCGGCAAAGAAGCATTTTGCCGTGTGTTTTTATAGCACTCAACAAATCAGTTTTTTCAAAGCACTTTTGAAGCAGTAAATTAATTCAAATGAAAAACCTTTTAACTACAAAGTTGTATAACTTCTCAAAATCTACACCATTTATTTTAGTCATTTTTTTTTACTTGACAACGCGGTAGTGTCGGCGTGATGGGATTAGCATGGGTGAGATGGTAGGGGCACAGGGATGTATACTAGTTTGGGCAGAATGCCCCTACGCCCAATGGAGTATCGAGACACGTTTTCACCATAGAAGGTGCTCATAATGGGGAAAGCCACAAGAGAGAGAGAACAAATCTCAAGTGTATAGAGGGTGATTAAGTGTTTCATGCCAATATCATGGTTGAGAGAGGAGAATGCTAAAGAATGAAAGCAATTTAGAAGGAATTTAGAAGGAGTTCGAGGTGGATGACGACGGCGTAGGACAACGGAGGCCACGGGGATGGCGGCTAGGGTTTCCAAGACCCCGGTGGACGACGGCGGTGCAAGAGGAGAGGGAGAGGGAGGAGTAGGCGAGCACGTGAGGGAGAAGAAGGAAAAGGCAACACCTACGGTAATGGTAGCGGCGGGCAGCTCGGGTTTCTAGGACCTCGGCGGACGATGGCGACGTAGGAGGAGATGGAGAGGGAAGGGGAGAGGGAAGAGGAGGAGTACGCGAGCACGTGAGGGAGAGGAAGGAGAAGGTGACACCGACGACAATGGCGGCGGCGACGACAACTAGGGTTTCCGGGACCGGCGGGACGACGGCGGCGCAAGAGGAGATAGAGAGGAAGAGGGAGAGGGACTAGTACGCGAGCACATGAGGGAGAGGAAGGAGAAGGCAACACCGGCGGCAATGGCAACGATAGTGAAAAAATTCGGCAGCGCTTCACAAAGGGTGGAATGAACGCAAAAACTTAGCGAAATCGGATGGGGTGCGCTAGAGTAACATTAACTGTGGTGGTTTCCTTAAGAAAAACACCACGGTTAATGAATTAACTATAGAAGTTTTTTTGAAGAAACCTCCATGGCTAATATCCATTAACGGTGGTGGTTTCTTTACAAAAACCGCCACCGTTATTCTATTAACGGTGGCGGTTCTATTCTTTGCTGGCCGGCTTGGCCTCTAAGTCTATACCGTGGCATTTTTCCAAATAACCGCAACCGTTAATGGAATGCAAATGCCTTGCAAAATCAATCGTGTACTAGTGGGGGTCGAGGACGCCAAATCAGGGGAGGGGACACCAGATCGGGGGAGGGGCGGCGGATCCGCTGCTGCTGGACACCCCTTGCACATCCTTGGCCAGCCCTGCACCGGTACATGGCCAGGGTGAACTCGGTGCCAGTCCACTACCGCAGCGCATCCTTGCGCCAACACTGTCACGCGCCCTGCCCTTGCACCATCGCCGCCGCATGCCCTTATGCCAAGGAGATCTAGAAGGTTCCCGAATGCAGTGATCAATATTTTGAATGGTCGGGGCTAGAAACAACCGCCGTCCCGTCCATGAAAGGCTTGGAGTTCAATATCCCAGGAGGACGATCGGTGTTTAAAAACTCAAGTTTCGACAATCGGTGAGGAAAAAGATATGCCAATGAAGAGTGGGAAGAATATGAGGACCATGAGGAAGAGGAGCTGGCCCAGGAATATGTGTGGCGAAGGGTCAGTGGTGCCCTCCGGGGCTAAGGAAAAGCCAAAAGAGAAGAGTGCAACGATTAAGGAAAAAAGAGCTCAAACAGCAAAGAACCGATAAGAAGAAGGTGTTGCGCCCTAAGAATCCCCGATGACTAGGGTCCTTCGGCTGATACATGCATGCATTTCTTTGTCCCGTCAGATCTTATGGCTCCAGCGAGCAAGATGTAATGGCTCGGTGATGTTGACAAACAAAGCAAGTATCTATGGACCAAAATGTTGACGTTGACAACGTTCCTAGCCTAATATAACACCGCTACATCCGTCCCAAAATGAAGCCTTCACATTCACTTTGTTTTTCAATTTTCACTCCTGTTGAATTGAAACTGGTACAGACTACAAGTCTAGTGATGGTTGGGATTCAAAAACTCGAGTAGAAAAATACCTCAAAAATAAGGCCGATGCAAATCGGTGGACGAGAACAGCAGCCTACCCGACGGCCTATGACTTCATGACGAGATGTGCGCCGCGAACGCCGGTGTCGGGGCAGCACGTGATGTCACATCACCATTGCTCCTGGCCTGCACTATACCTCGACGATGTCGGATAGCCTCTGCAACCAAGAGAGCCTGTTCTTGTTCCCCTGGGCGCTGCGGACTGCTCCGTGCATGGATTGGCTAGTTGGCCCCGGGGACGCCCGCACCGAAAGCAGGGCTGGGGCAGCCACCATTGGGGCACTGGGGCTGGGCAGCGGTAGGCGGGCGGGCGGCGGCCGGCGCCCAGCATCCGGTTGAGAGGCGAGGGTGGAGTCGCGGAGAGGGTGGGAGGTGGCGTCCCAAAGAAGCGCGAGGCAGCGCGACGCCCGGCGAGAGCCCTATCCCAGGCTTAAGTTGGACTTTTTTGTTGGGATAGTATCTATGGACCAAAATGTTGAACAACTGCTCCTTGGTACTTGGGCCATGTGGGCCATGGCCCCTATATGCTTTGTGTATGTGCACCTTTGTTAAATTTTTATAATACTCTCTTCGTGCTCATAAAACATGATGTTTAGAACAATGACACACACTACTACAGAACGTTACTATAGGGGCGGTTGGCAATGCTCAAGACGGATGGTTTTGCCGGCCGTCCCCGAGAGCAACTCCAACAGTTCCCCATTTGTGGTTTGGCAATTTCTCTTGTTTGCCAACTTCCAAATCCAAATGCCAAGTCAAAAAAAAAAAGATCACCTCCAACAGTTTGGCATAATTCATTTGCCAAATTTAGATCTAATTTACATCAAGAACCCCGAGAGAGAAAAAAAAATTTTGTTTATGCTCTTTCCTCTCTTGAAAACTTACATCAGCAACCCCGAGACAAAAACAAAATTATGTTTATGCCCTTCTACCTCTTCTAATACGTACGATGCACCTTGAATGCCAAACATCGTGAAGCGCCGCGCATTTTTGCGCGCATGATGAAGGCTGGATTTGCCAACTCTCGCCAAATGCCAATCATGAATGCCAAACTGTTTGAGGATCAATTTTGAGCTTTTTGGCAAAATATGAGAATGCCAAACCCAAACGGCAAACTATTGGAGCTGCTCTAACTCTCCGTTGCTACTGTGGTTTTATAGTAGGGGCAGTTCCCACATTTCGTGCTTTCAAAATTCAAAAAAATATAGCAAAACATTTTTATTTAATGGGGTGAGGCCCCCACCGATCAGCCACCCGCCATCCCGCCTCAAGCCGCAAGTCGTCGAATGAGATATCCAAGTGAGGATGCTACATCAATTGCAATCTATAGTCTCCGAATGAGATCTAACACCTCGCGTTCTTCATCTTCATGGAAATTCTGGTCTAACCACCGGTCCAAATTTCCATTTAGTAGGAACTCATATACAAGGGCCTTGTATTCATGATCCTGATGATCAATGCTTGAAGATATTGTCAATAACTTCACTAGATTCCAGTGTCGAACACTTCTCAAAGTCTCACATTCTACAATGAAACTTTGAGATACACCACGTTGTGTGAGATTGAGAACACCGACAACTTCTTGCCGGTCAGTGCTTATCATGATACCCTTGCAGACTGAGCTGAAGCTTCCTGCACTGATAATGTTCTCAGAAGCAAAACTATTCGTTGCCCTTACTAATTCACAATAAGAAACCCTCGTATATTGCTGGAGTGATGCTTGTAGGAGTTACAGATGGGGGAATTCAATCTACAGTAGTAAAAAAGTTTATAACATTCTAATTGACCCCTGCCCCACCTCTCCTCTGTTCAAGTGGATGTGGAAGTCATGCTGCCTAGGCAACCACAAATTTTTCTTCTGGCCTTTGCTAAGGGATAGATTAAACACTAGAAACATCCTTAGAAGAAAAAAATACGCACCTAGACTCCTACAACTGTGTTTTGTGCAACCTGGTCAATGAAGAAAGTTTTTTCCATCTCTTTCTCGAATGTCAATTTAGTAGCTCGTACTCGGACTTCATAGGCATCAACTGGGACGTCAGCCTTCCCCCACTTCACATGGTACTTGGAGCAAGGTCAGATTTTCAAAACATCTTTTTTAGAGAAGTCATGATCACAGCTTGTTGCGCCATTTGGACTATGAGGAACAAAGTGATCTTTGACAATGGCAGAGTTGACTTAGATGACTGGAAACACTCCTTCTTTAAGGATTTTGGCATGGTTTGTACCACAGCCAAACCTAGTAGGAAAACTCTTTTAGTTTCCTGGAGAGAGAACCTTTTTTAACCTTAGTTCCTACTTTTATTTGGGCCTGGATGCCTTGTAATTTTTTTTTCTTTCCTTTTTGTACACACCATTCTTTCATTCAATTGAAAAGCAAAAAAATAGGTAGGGGATTCCCCTACTGATTCAGTCAAAAATATGTGGGGAACCAAAATGGATTATGGGCACAAGTGACAATGGGGTGGAGTGGTAGAGGAGTTAGGGCGCTAAGGGAGGTCATGGGTTCAAAGGTTTGCCGGCGTGAATGTCAAATCGCGGTGAAATGTTACTGACCACAAATTAGTTGGTGATTGTCTAGCGGTCTTCTTAGATTAACTTTTTGAGCTATTGTTTTGGAATTTTTTATAATTCTTAAAAATTGATTGACAGGGGCTTGTAGGGGCAGCTGGCCAACCCACCTTACAAGAAGGACATTCGTAGCCGCAGTTCCTTAGGGGGCGACTGACAAAACCGAGGCTACAAATGCTCGTGAGCCGTCCCTAAAAATGACTTTTGATGTACTAGACGACTTAGAAGGATGAGTTAGCTAGAGAGCCAGCGTGCCGCTATACAATGATGGAAAACTACTCAACAGATTCATCACATACATGTACATTGTACATATATATCAAATCAACCATGAAAGCAAATTCACATGTATTCAATTGATGATTGCCTTTCATATTTCAAGGTATAAGAAAGTACAAAGGTGGCCTTTGGTATGCAACCTAGAGAATTCTGGGGGCCGGGTCAATAACACATCGCTTGTTGTTTTTGTCGATCTTGAAGTAGATAATTGCACTTACTTCTTTTTCTTCGAGTGGAGGTGGCACCTGGCCCCCTGTTAGATAATATACTAGTATTACATCTGGTCTCTCTGTAAGGATAGTGTTCGTTGCCACATAAGGTTCCTTGCCAACTAGTTCGGGCCATGATTCCCCGGTACAGCCATCGTCAAGTAGTATACTTAGCTTTTCTCTGTCTTTCTGAAACTGTTATAATACGAACAAGCATAAATAGTCGAGCAACATTGACATAATCTATATCTATACTATAAAAGAGTGGAGAAAATGAAAATCATTGTCACCTAACAAACTTCTTACCCTCCTTGTCTAACACTCTTTGATCTTATTATGATGTGTGGACCCATCACAACCGGGCATCAGGAACATATGGAACACCCCCCGTTCCACACATCCACACGACAGAAACCTCGGTCTTTTTTCACGCGCGTCGCGTCTACCCTCACGCGCGCGTACCCACCGCCGGCAAATCCTTGGTGGTCCTCGTGATCGTCGCGACGCTTCCCGTCTGCCTTCGGTTGTTTGGAGTCGCAGCGCTAACACCAGTAACGTCGCCCCCTTCGCTCGATCTCGACGCAACGCCCTGACCCAGGCCGCCGATCACAAGGCACTTCCCTCCCGGCGACGCACGTACGTACCCAGCAGCAACCGACGCCTGAAGTCGCGAGGCCACCCTTGGCGCGCGGCGGCGCAACAGCGGCATATCCCGTCGTGGTGAAGAAAGTTGAGGAAGAGGAGGATCTGCAACTGCACGCGTGCCTGCCGCATCGTAACTTCCTGTAAATCTCTCGCTGTGTGTTGGCTGTTACGGCTACGAGATTACTTGTACTAATCCATATGCATAAACCAATCTAAACGCCAATTCTTGTACTATAATCCATATGCATAAACAATTTGTGTCCTTGTTCGCGCAGGGGTAACCAGGACGCACACAGCGGCGGCGGTTGGATCGAGTCGGTCGCTCGGCGGCGGCGCTCTCCAATCCAATTCCAAGGCGTGCGGCTGTATACACACACGCACATGGTGGACGGGCTCCAGTGGTTGTATCGTATACGAAGAGGACTGCACGGAGGACCTTAGCCACGACGAGTTATGCGGCGGCCGGGCGGAAGAGAGGTGAGCGTTTGTTTCCAGTCTCTCTTCCTTGTTGCTGTTTGCTTTTGCTCATATGGTATGTACTACTGGATTGATGATTCTTAAACTCATGTCTGCTAATCGATCTAAATTTGTTAAAGTGGACGTATAGGATACGTACAAATATCTATGATTTTTTCATCTTGCTTCTGCAAATAGAGATACACAAAAGAAGTTACCAACTGTACATATATATCATGTATACAGCATATCATTCTCATAAACACGTGTGCGATTGGAGTTTAGTAAAATTAATTTTGATCGAGCTTATTCACCTTTTTTTTTTGAAATAACAAATTAAGAATACATAAGATATATACAATATAATAATAAATATGAATGCATAGCTAGACTGAAATATCGTTTAATGATGCTGGTACATATATGTAGTGGTCTGCCCTACCTTATATTTTTGGACTCGTCATTGGTCACCACATGCTGACAAGTGACACAAACCGAGGAAGCAGATGGTGGGCTTTAACAAAGTTTAGGGTATAGATGAACGGAAGGAGGAGCTTGTTGAGGTATACGTGTTTTTTTCACACATTGCTTACTGAAAGCGTCAACTGAGGTCATCGGGCGGCTACTACCCTCCCTGTGGGAAAGACGACGGGGACGGCGGATGCCCCTAAAACTTAAGGAAGTAACTCGAACTTCTTGCCAGTTCATTAAAGGTATTTGAGTTCTCGATTGATCTCTTGGATCGTGTTTGATAATTTCTATTCTACTAGGACTGTTTCCAATGAGGTTGTGAGTCGCAATATGCAATTGTGGATTCTGATATGTGTAGTCTATGTTAGTTGTTGAGATCTCAGCTTAGATTGTTACCTGCATGTTCATAGAGTAGTCAACACTCAACAGATCTGAGTTGAGAGGAGGCTGTTCGAATGTGTTTACGATGCCAGTTTTCTTGTTGTCCTGTTGGGGAAACAAAAACAATACCATGCCCGTTTTAGACATGCAAAAATGCCAAGAGACATGCTGAGGTCTAGAGTATTTTTAAAAAAAAATAATGAACGGCAATAGTTAAGCAAACTTATGGGTATGATAACATGAAGTGTCTTTGTCGTTTATTCTACGTTGTTGGTGCTCCTGATCAGAACATTTATAAATTCTCAATATGCAATGTCGTCTGAATTGTTTGCCGGTTTGTCATTGATACATTTGTGTAGATAATTCTACTTTCAATCGGTTGCTTTCAATTCAGTGCAGCCAATTTATTGCCAATGATACTTTCTGATAGATCGATCTACTTGATCTATCGGTTGACATTACCAATTAATATTTGGCACTTTCATTTCAATTCAACAGATGAGATCTTCGTCAAGGCCCTCACCGGCAAGTGCCCCACTCTGGAGGTTGATAGCTCAATGGGACACCATCAACAATGTCAATTGATGATATATATAAACGTGGCTTCCTATAATAAAAGCATGGTATTATATATCTCCATAAAAATAGAAATAATGGTATGTTATAATAACTTATCAATAAAAGCACTCCAAATGGGTTGCATCGGTAAATATATGGAGTACTATGAATATAAAAATATCAAATACTAAGTGTTTTAGCCTATTGAACTTCCCTGCTAAAGTTTGCTCTTAAACATGTTTATCGGCTATTAAGCTAAAATTACTTTTGTTGACAAACAATTTATTAAGTAAACATTTCATTCAAATATTTCTACGTATTATAAATTATTAATGATAATTAAAATTTTAAATATATATATCAGACGACGTGCGTGTCGCACGTGCCTTTCCACTAGTTAATATAAACATAACATGTTGTTTCAAACTGCTAATGCTATCATACTTTCATACTAAGCAAATGAAATGGGCAACATACCAGTCTACTAAAATGTTAAAAGCAATAATTCTGAAAGGAATAACTTAGAAAGTAATACATGACCACCTGAGAAGAAGACCGCACGCAGTAGGCTATATATGGTGACTATACATGGTGTATGCTTGTATGTGTATATATACACACTAACATTTGTATGGTAGCTTGGCTCTTTTTGACGAAAACCATGTGAGTGTTTTGGTCCATTAATTAGGAAACACCGTTGTAGTGCCATTTTGCTAACAACAATGCATCCAATTTGTTCGTTTTGACTTAGTAAACATCATAATATGGTCCTACTTAGTCAACATCGTCTAATCTTGTCCTTGTTCGTAGCGAAACAGCAGAATGACGTACAATAGTTCACATAGGTCGTCACTCAAACAATATATGTGTAAGCACAAATGTGTATATACGTAATCTTGTCCCCTCTCTTCCATGTCATCCACTACCGAGTTCTTGGTTGATAGGCTTATCATTGTACCTGCTCTCATACTGCAGCTGCCATGATGAGGCTTTCAGCTCATGCGCACCATTTTATTCATCGATGTAGGTCATCACTACTTCAATGAGTGTGTGGTTGAGTCCGCCATACGTGGTCCCATCATTCCTGTGCGGATGCTCACAACTGACATGCTACTAGACTCCACCTGACATAACCACCCTCAGGGTGCGTGGGTGAGTGGTGAAGGTCACGGTCCCATCCATTATAGCCGACGAGTGCTCCCAAATCTGCCCCCTTGCCGCCATATTTGTGCCTATATTTATTGGGAAAGAGAGAGGAGCCAGGAGATCACTTGTGGGACACAAACGCCACCATGTCTCTGCAATGTGCCTACATAACCCTAGGCCTCGTGCCACCGCCTCCCATGTGCTCGTGTCACTTGCCAACACTTGTTCTCACTACCTTGCGTATTTAGCATTGGAGCGAGGAATGAAAGGGAGGGATGAGGGGCTAATATCAAATTTATGTTATGCTTGTAAGTTGTGAATGTATAAATGAATGAAGACCGGAAGAATGGAGGAGTTGTGAGAGCAATATGTGTCGATATTTTGCACATAAACCCCATTGGGAATATACAAAATATGCCACCAGACATATTTTGTATCTCTTTGTCACCCTATCACTGCCGGCTTGGGGCAACCGGCAGTGATAGAAAGACCCCCTTCACTTAACATTTGTGTAGAAAGATACTATAGTTTTCAAAACAATATTTTTCTTCCATCCAAATACTTCATAATGCTCCAGAACTAAAGAAGTTTACAGAAACAATGGTAACTCAAAATGCTTTGCATTCAAACACCCCTAAAAGTGTTTTTAGAAATTGATAGTTAAAGTCTCACTTGTTTGACGATGATGTTATAATCCTATACAAACAGATATTATAGCCAGATCAGGCGATAAATAATACATAAGCTACCTGCTGGGCCAATCTGGCTTGGTCCTATGTGTTAGAAAGTTCCAAAAATGACGAGGCCGAGGCATCTTCTGAGCCCAGAAGGGCTGCTGGCGGCATATTTGCAGGGTGTCTTGGTACTTCCACCTCAGACCGCAGCATACTGACAACCTGCCGGATGGACGGCCTCATGCTCCGGTCAGGGTGAGTGCACCAGAGGCCAACGTACGACTATGACGCACTCCATCTCCTCGGCGTCGAACTGGCCGCTCAGCCGTGGGTCGGCCGTGGCAAGGACCTGTCCTGCGTGGTACAGCTCCGACACCCGCTGAGCCAAATGGACGACGGCGTTATCATCCGACCGACCACGAGGGGCACCCGACCGCATACGACCTCCAGCAGGACGACAGCGAAGCTGTAGATATCTGACTCCGTGCTGGCTCTTCCAGTGACCATGCACTCTGGGTCCATGTAACCCATGGTGCCGGCGACCACCTTGGTGTAGGAGTCCCGGCCGTGGTCGACAAGCCTCGCCAGCCCGAAGTCTCTGAGCTTGGTGCTGAAGGACGTGTCCAACATTATGTTGTCATGCCCCAACCAGACCAGCGATCAGCGGCGTTCTGCTACCGGCTCTCCTAGTAGATGCCATCGTCGAAGGAGGAGGAGGTTGAGATCGCGGCGGCAGCAGCGAAGGCAGAGGGGGCATGGTGAGGTCGATCGGCTCACGTGCCTGGAACTTGATGTAGCATCTGAAATCCTTGATGTAACCGGCTTCGCTGTTGTTCATGGCGTTAGTGATGTAGAAGAGTTGTCCCCTGAGGCATCTGGTGCACTCGCTCGGCGCCAAGTACCGGGCGCACTGTGCAAACCCGTACATTGTCACCTGCTCGGCGCCAAGCCCACCATAGTAGTTCTGGCTCCCGTTCCACAGCTGAAAGGGATTGGTCTCCGGCCCTTGCCGCGAGCAGTTGCAGCAGTTGTGACCTGGCGTCATTCATGCTGGTCATGTCCCTCCACTTGACGGGCGGCGAGCTCCAGTCCATCGTGTAGCGACTGGTTTCGCCGAAGTAGGCGTCCATGAAAGGTGTGTCCATGTACCGCAGGAGACACCCGTCGTAGTTGATGTTCGTGTTCCGGGCGTGGCTGTAGTAGCATATCTTTGTGAGGTTGGCGAGGCCACGAGCGGCCTTGCCGAGGCACTCCACGCATTGCGTCGCGCTCCAGTCGGCGTAGCACATGATGAATCCCCAGACCTGGTCAGGGGCCTCGCCGGTCGTGCCGTTATACGACCACCCGCTTCTAACGGCAGCGGCGGACTGGTTGGCGACAAGCTCATTCAGGTTCTTCGCGTACTGGCTTCCGTCGGTGTAGTTGCCGTGGTCGGTGGCGCAGTCGGATCTGGGTTCGTCAATGCCCTGGCTGACTGTCGTGACGATGAGTGAGGCGGCGGCGACAGCGAGGAGCACGAGAAGACGAGCAGAGGACGATAACAAGCCTGCCGACGAGGATGGCGCCGTAGAGACGCCGATCCTTGCCTGATTCAATTCTGGAGCAGTCAGGTTAACGTATATGTCATGGCACTGGCCAGCCTAGGAAATGAAAATGCATGTATAAAGGCTTCAGGAATAAGTTAGTTGACCTGAAAAGCTATGGACGATCAAGGATGCGCACCCAACCAAGGTTGGTTGACACTTCTATTATGGACTATGGAGTGAGTCCAATGCATGGACCTGGTTGACGCTTCTAGCTGGCCAGGAATCGGGGACAACGACGGCAGCGGAGAACGAGAGGACTCTGCCTCCGGCTGGGGGAAGATGCCAATGGAAATGGGATAATCAAAGTTGAACTTATGAAGAAGCGTTCATTGTAATAATATACTAACGATGGAGAAGAAAACAAGAAACAAGATCATCTTTGATAATGGCAGGAATGAGTTTACTGAATGGAGAAGAACTTTTAATGAAGAGTTTGGCTTGGTGTGCATCAAGCCAAGGGTGCTATAAAAGCAAGACTAGAGATATGGAGAGATAGCTATGTGTAATTGTTTCTTTCTCTTTTCATTTTGGGCCTAGATGCCTTGTAAACTTATTTTGTACCCATTCTATCCTTTAATTAAAAAAAAAAGAGGTCGGGGCTTTCCGACCGGTTCGGTCAAAAATAATATACTAACGATGCATGTCATAAATTAGAAAACAAATATTCCAATAAAGATCGTTGAGGAAGGAATAGAGAAGAAAATTTAGTGTTGGTAAGGAAAACTCGTATCTTTAGGTCATACTAATATACATAGCAGTTTTTATTATCTATCCGTCAAGCCTTCCAACATTATGTACGTGAGCACAAACGTGAGCACACGTAATCCACATAGTTTACACCGAACTATGTACGTGAGCACAAACGTGAGTACAAACCATGTACGTGAGCAAAACATGACATAAGACCTACTTTGCCGAGTGTCTTATTTTTTACGGAGTGTTTTTATCGGGAAGTCGGCAACCAAATCAAAAATACATGGCAAAAAATCACTTGCCTAGTTTTTTTTTTCTGGCACTAGGCAAAGATGTATTTTGCCGTGTTTTTTTTTTTTTTTTTTTTTTTTTTCTTTGGCACATGACAAAATGCATCTTTGCCAAGTGCCTTTATTTGGCATTCGGCAAAGAAGCATTTTGCCGTGTGTTTTTTTATAGCACTCAACAAATCAGTTTTTTTCAAAGCACTTTTTGAAGCAGTAAATTAATTCAAATGAAAAACCTTTTAACTACAAAGTTGTATAACTTCTCAAAATCTACACCATTTATTTTAGTCATTTTTTTTTACTTGACAACGCGGTAGTGTCGGGCGTGATGGGATTAGCATGGGTGAGATGGTAGGGGGCACAGGGATGTATACTAGTTTGGGCAGAATGCCCCTACGCCCAATGGAGTATCGAGACACGTTTTCACCATAGAAGGTGCTCATAATGGGGAAAGCCACAAGAGAGAGAACAAATCTCAAGTGTATAGAGGGTGATTAAGTGTTTCATGCCAATATCATGGTTGAGAGAGGAGAATGCTAAAGAATGAAAGCAATTTAGAAGGAATTTAGAAGGAGTTCGAGGTGGATGACGACGGCGTAGGACAACGGAGGCCACGGGGATGGCGGCTAGGGTTTCCAAGACCCCGGTGGACGACGGCGGTGCAAGAGGAGAGGGAGAGGGAGGAGTAGGCGAGCACGTGAGGGAGAAGAAGGAAAGGCAACACCTACGGTAATGGTAGCGGCGGGCAGCTCGGGTTTCTAGGACCTCGGCGGACGATGGCGACGTAGGAGGAGATGGAGAGGGAAGGGGAGAGGGAAGAGGAGGAGTACGCGAGCACGTGAGGGAGAGGAAGGAGAAGGTGACACCGACGACAATGGCGGCGGCGACAACAACTAGGGTTTCCAGGACCCCGGCAGACGACGGCGGCGCAAGAGGAGATAGAGAGGAAGAGGGAGAGGGACTAGTACGCGAGCACATGAGGGAGAGGAAGGAGAAGGCAACACCGGCGGCAATGGCAACGATAGTGAAAAAAAAAAGCGCTTCACAAAGGGTGGAATGAACGCAAAAACTTAGCTTAAATCGGATGGGGTGCGCTTAGAGTAACATTAACTGTGGTGGTTTCCTTAAGAAAAACACCACGGTTAATGAATTAACTATAGAAGTTTTTTGAAGAAACCTCCATGGCTAATATCCATTAACGGTGGTGGTTTCTTTACAAAAACCGCCACCGTTATTCTATTAACGGTGGCGGTTCTATTCTTTGCTGGGCGGCTTGGCCTCTAAGTCTATACCGTGGCATTTTTCCAAATAACCGCAACCGTTAATGGAATGCAAATGCCTTGCAAAATCAATCGTGTACTAGTGGGGGTCGAGGACGCCAAATCGGGGGGGACACCAGATCGGGGGGGGGCGGCGGATCCGCTGCTGCTGGACACCCCTTGCACATCCTTGGCCAGCCCCGCACCGGTACATGGCCGGGGTGAACTCGGGTGCCCGATCCACTACCGCGAGCGCATCCTTGCGCTAACACATCCACGCGCCCTGCCCTTGCACCATCGCCGCCGCATGCCCTTATGCCAAGGAGATCTAGAAGGTTCCCGAATGCAGTGATCAATATTTTGAATACAGTCAGGCTAGAAACAACCGCCGTCCCGTCCATGAAAGGCTTGGAGTTCAATATCCAGAGGACGATCGGTGTTTAAAAACTCAAGTTTCTGACAATCGGTGAGGAAAAAGATATGCCAATGAAGAGTGGGAAGAATATGAGGACCATGAGGAAGAGGAGCTGGCCCAGGAATATGTGTGGCAGAAGGGTCAGTGGTGCCCTCCAGGGCTAAGGAAAAGCCAAAAGAGAAGAGTGCAACGATTAAGGAAAAAAGAGCTCAAACAGGCAGCAACCGATAAGAAGAAGGTGTTGCGCCCTAAGAATCCTGATGACTAGGGTCCTTCGGCTGATACATGCATGGCTTTCTTTGTCCCGTCAGATCTTATGGCTCCAGCAGAGCAAGATGTAATGGCTCAGCTGATGTTGACAAAGCAGGCAGTATCTATGGACCAAAATGTTGACGTTGACAACGTTCCTAGCCTAATATAACACCTGCTACATCCGTCCAAAATGAAGCCTTCACATTCACTTTGTTTTTCAATTTTCACCCTGTTGAATTGAAACCGGTACGAACTACAAGTCTAGTGATGGTTGGGATTCAAAAACTCAGTAGAAAAATACCTCAAAAATAAGGCCGATGCAAATCGGTGGGCGAGAACAGCAGCCTACCGACGGCCTATGACTTCATGACGAGAGATGTGCGCCGCAACGAAGCCGGTGTCGGGGCAGCACGTGATGTCACATCACCATTGCTCTGGCCTGCACTATACCTCGACGATGTCGGATAGCCTCTGCAACCAAGAGAGCCTGTTCTTGTTCCCCGGGACGCTGCGGCCTGCTCCTGTGCATGGATTGGCTAGTTGGCCCGGGGACGCCCGGCACCCGGCAGGGCTGGGGCAGCCACCATTGGGGCACTGGGGGGCTGGGCAGCGGTAGGCGGGCGGGCGGCGCCGGCGTCCAGCATCCGGTTGAGAGGCGAGGGTGGAGTCGCGGAGAGAATTGGGAGGTGGCGTCCCAAAGAAGCGAGGGCAGCGACGCCGCCGAGAGCCCTATCCCAGGCTTAAGTTGGACTTTTTGTTGGGATAGTATCTATGGACCAAAATGTTGAACAACTGCTCCTTGGTACTTGGGCCATGTGGGCCATGGCCCCTATATGCTTTGTGTATGTGCACACTGTTAAATTTTTATAATACTCTCTTCGTGCTCATAAAACATGATGTTTAGAACAATGACACACACTACTACAGAACGTTACTATAGGGGCGGTTGGCAATGCTCAGTACGGATGGTTTTGCCAGCCGTCCCTGAGAGCAACTCCAACAGTTCCCCATTTGTGGTTTGGCAATTTCTCTTGTTTGCCAACTTCCAAATCCAAATGCCAAGTCAAAAAAAAAGATCACCTCCAACAGTTTGGCATAATTCATTTGCCAAATTTAGATCTAATTTACATCAGGAACCCTGAGAGAGAAACAAAATTTTGTTTATGCTCTTTCCTCTCTTGAAAACTTACATCAGCAACCCCGAGACAAAAACAAAATTATGTTTATGCCCTTCTACCTCTTCTAATACGTACGATGCACCTTGAATGCCAAACATCGTAGCGCGCGCATTTTTGCGCGCATGAAGGCTGGATTTGCCAACTCTCGCCAAATGCCAATCATGAATGCCAAACTGTTTGAGGATCAATTTTGAGCTTTTTGGCAAAATATGAGAATGCCAAACCCAAACGGCAAACTATTGGAGCTGCTCTAACTCTCCGTTGCTACTGTGGTTTTATAGTAGGGGCAGTTCCCACATTTCGTGCTTTCAAAATTCAAAAAAATATAGCAAAACATTTTTATTTAATGGGGTGAGGCCCCCACTGATCAGCCACCCGCCATCCCGCCTCAAGCCGCAAGTCGTCGAATGAGATATCCAAGTGAGGATGCTACATCAATTGCAATCTATAGTCTCGAATGAGATCTAACACCTCGCGTTCTTCATCTTCATGGAAATTCTGGTCTAACCACCGGTCCAAATTTCCATTTAGTAGGAACTCATATACAAGGGCCTTGTATTCATGATCCTGATGATCAATGCTTGAAGATATTGTCAATAACTTCACTAGATTCCAGTGTCGAACACTTCTCAAAGTCTCACATTCTACAATGAAACTTTGAGATACACCACGTTGTGTGAGATTGAGAACACCGACAACTTCTTGCCGGTCAGTGCTTATCATGATACCCTTGCAGACTGAGCTGAAGCTTCCTGCACTGATAATGTTCTCAGAAGCAAAACTATTCGTTGCCCTTACTAATTCACAATAAGAAACCCTCGTATATTGCTGGAGTGATGCTTGTAGGAGTTACAGATGGGGGAATTCAATCTACAGTAGTAAAAAAGTTTATAACATTCTAATTGACCCCTGCCCCACCTCTCCTCTGTTCAAGTGGATGTGGAAGTCATGCTGCCTAGGCAACCACAAATTTTTCTTCTGGCCTTTGCTAAGGGATAGATTAAACACTAGAAACATCCTTAGAAGAAAAAATACGCACCTAGACTCCTACAACTGTGTTTTGTGCAACCTGGTCAATGAAGAAAGTTTTTTCCATCTCTTTCTCGAATGTCAATTTAGTAGCTCGTACTCGGACTTCATAGGCATCAACTGGGACGTCAGCCTTCCCCACTTCACATGGTACTTGGAGCAAGGTCAGATTTTCAAAACATCTTTTTAGAGAAGTCATGATCACAGCTTGTTGCGCCATTTGGACTATGAGGAACAAAGTGATCTTTGACAATGGCAGAGTTGACTTAGATGACTGGAAACACTCCTTCTTTAAGGATTTTGGCATGGTTTGTACCACAGCCAAACCTAGTAGGAAAACTCTTTTAGTTTCCTGGAGAGAGAACCTTTTTTAACCTTAGTTCCTACTTTTTATTTGGGCCTGGATGCCTTGTAATTTTTTCTTTCCTTTTTGTACACACCATTCTTTCATTCAATTGAAAAGCAAAAAAATAGGTAGGGGATTCCCCTACTGATTCAGTCAAAAAATATGTGGGGAACCAAAATGGATTATGGGCACAAGTGACAATGGGGTGGAGTGGTAGAGGAGTTAGGGCGCTAAGGGAGGTCATGGGTTCAAAGGTTTGCCGGCGTGAATGTCAAATCGCGGTGAAATGTTACTGACCACAAATTAGTTGGTGATTGTCTAGCGCGGTCTTCTTAGATTAACTTTTTGAGCTATTGTTTTGGAATTTTTTTATAATTCTTAAAAATTGATTGACAGGGGCTTGTAGGGGCAGCTGGCCAACCCACCTTACAAGAAGGACATTCGTAGCCGCAGTTCCTTAGGGGCGACTGACAAAACCGAGGCTACAAATGCTCGTGAGCCGTCCCTAAAAATGACTTTTGATGTACTAGACGACTTAGAAGGATGAGTTAGCTAGAGAGCCAGCGTGCCGCTATACAATGATGGAAAACTACTCAACAGATTCATCACATACATGTACATTGTACATATATATCAAATCAACCATGAAAGCAAATTCACATGTATTCAATTGATGATTGCCTTTCATATTTCAAGGTATAAGAAAGTACAAAGGTGGCCTTTGGTATGCAACCTAGAGAATTCTGGGGGCCGGGTCAATAACACATCGCTTGTTGTTTTTGTCGATCTTGAAGTAGATAATTGCACTTACTTCTTTTTCTTCGAGTGGAGGTGGCACCTGGCCCCTGTTAGATAATATACTAGTATTACATCTGGTCTCTCTGTAAGGATAGTGTTCGTTGCCACATAAGGTTCCTTGCCAACTAGTTCGGGCCATGATTGCTTCCCGGTACAGCCATCGTCAAGTAGTATACTTAGCTTTTCTCTCTTTCTGAAACTGTTATAATACGAACAAGCATAAATAGTCGAGCAACATTGACATAATCTATATCTATACTATAAAAAGAGTGGAGAAAATGAAAATCATTGTCACCTAACAAACTTCTTACCCTCCTTGTCTAACACTCTTTGATCTTATTATGATGTGTGGACCCATCACAACCGGGCATCAGGAACATATGGAACACCCCCGTTCCACACATCCACACGACAGAAACCTCGGTCTTTTTCACGCGCGTCGCGTCTACCCTCACGCGCGCGTACCCACCGCCGGCAAATCCTTGGTGGTCCTCGTGATCGTCGCGACGCTTCCCGTCTGCCTTCGGTTGTTTGGAGTCGCAGCGCTAACACCAGTAACGTCGCCCCCTTCGCTCGATCTCGACGCAACGCCCTGACCCAGGCCGCCGATCACAAGGCACTTCCCTCCCGGCGACGCACGTACGTACCCAGCAGCAACCGACGCCTGAAGTCGCGAGGCCACCCTTTGGCGCGCGGCGGCGCAACAGCGGCATATCCCGTCGTGGTGAAGAAAGTTGAGGAAGAGGAGGATCTGCAACTGCACGCGTGCCTGCCGCATCGTAACTTCCTGTAAATCTCGCTGTGTGTTGGCTGTTACGGCTACGAGATTACTTGTACTAATCCATATGCATAAACCAATCTAAACGCCAATTCTTGTACTATAATCCATATGCATAAACAATTTGTGTCCTTGTTCGCGCAGGGGTAACCAGGACGCACACAGCGGCGGCGGTTGGATCGAGTCGGTCGCTCGGCGGCGGCGCTCTCCAATCAATTCAAGGCGTGCGGCTGTATACACACACGCACATGGTGGACGGGCTCCAGTGGTTGTATCGTATACGAAGAGGACTGCACGGAGGACCTTAGCCACGACGAGTTATGCGGCGGCCGGGCGGAAGAGAGGTGAGCGTTTGTTTCCAGTCTCTCTTCCTTGTTGCTGTTTGCTTTTGCTCATATGGTATGTACTACTGGATTGATGATTCTTAAACTCATGTCTGCTAATCGATCTAAATTTGTTAAAGTGGACGTATAGGATACGTACAAATATCTATGATTTTTTTCATCTTGCTTCTGCAAATAGAGATACACAAAAGAAGTTACCAACTGTACATATATATCATGTATACAGCATATCATTCTCATAAACACGTGTGCGATTGGAGTTTAGTAAAATTAATTTTGATCGAGCTTATTCACCTTTTTTTTTTGAAATAACAAATTAAGAATACATAAGATATATACAATATAATAATAAATATGAATGCATAGCTAGACTGAAATATCGTTTAATGATGCTGGTACATATATGTAGTGGTCTGCCCTACCTTATATTTTTGGACTCGTCATTGGTCACCACATGCTGACAAGTGACACAAACCGAGGAAGCAGATGGTGGGCTTTAACAAAGTTTAGGGTATAGATGAACGGAAGGAGGAGCTTGTTGAGGTATACGTGTTTTTCACATTGCTTACTGAAAGCGTCAACTGAGGTCATCGGGCGGCTACTACCCTCCCTGTGGGAAAGACGACGGGGACGGCGGATGCCCCTAAAACTTAAGGAAGTAACTCGAACTTCTTGCCAGTTCATTAAAGGTATTTGAGTTCTCGATTGATCTCTTGGATCGTGTTTGATAATTTCTATTCTACTAGGACTGTTTCCAATGAGGTTGTGAGTCGCAATATGCAATTGTGGATTCTGATATGTGTAGTCTATGTTAGTTGTTGAGATCTCAGCTTAGATTGTTACCTGCATGTTCATAGAGTAGTCAACACTCAACAGATCTGAGTTGAGAGGAGGCTGTTCGAATGTGTTTACGATGCCAGTTTTCTTGTTGTCCTGTTGGGGAAACAAAAACAATACCATGCCCGTTTTAGACATGCAAAAATGCCAAGAGACATGCTGAGGTCTAGAGTATTTTTTTAAAAAAAAATAATGAACGGCAATAGTTAAGCAAACTTATGGGTATGATAACATGAAGTGTCTTTGTCGTTTATTCTACGTTGTTGGTGCTCCTGATCAGAACATTTATAAATTCTCAATATGCAATGTCGTCTGAATTGTTTGCCGGTTTGTCATTGATACATTTGTGTAGATAATTCTACTTTCAATCGGTTGCTTTAAATTCAGTGCAGCCAATTTATTGCCAATGATACTTTCTGATAGATCGATCTACTTGATCTATCGGTTGACATTACCAATTAATATTTGGCACTTTCATTTCAATTCAACAGATGAGATCTTCGTCAAGGCCCTCACCGGCAAGTGCCCCACTCTGGAGGTTGATAGCTCGATGGGACACCATCAACAATGTCAATTGATGATATATATAAACGTGGCTTCCTATAATAAAAGCATGGTATTATATATCTCCATAAAAATAGAAATAATGGTATGTTATAATAACTTATCAATAAAAGCACTCCAAATGGGTTGCATCGGTAAATATATGGAGTACTATGAATATAAATATCAAATACTAAGTGTTTTAGCCTATTGAACTTCCCTGCTAAAGTTTGCTCTTAAACATGTTTATCGGCTATTAAGCTAAAATTACTTTTGTTGACAAACAATTTATTAAGTAAACATTTCATTCAAATATTTCTACGTATTATAAATTATTAATGATAATTAAAATTTTAAATATATTATCGTACGCACGTGCGTGTCGCACGTGCCTTTCCACTAGTTAATATAAACATAACATGTTGTTTCAAACTGCTAATGCTATCATACTTTCATACTAAGCAAATGAAATGGGCAACATACCAGTCTACTAAAATGTTAAAAGCAATAATTCTGAAAGGAATAACTTAGAAAGTAATACATGACCACCTGAGAAGAAGACCGCACGCAGTAGGCTATATATGGTGACTATACATGGTGTATGCTTGTATGTGTATATATACACACTAACATTTGTATGGTAGCTTGGCTCTTTTTGACGAAAACCATGTGAGTGTTTTGGTCCATTAATTAGGAAACACCGTTGTAGTGCCATTTTGCTAACAACAATGCATCCAATTTGTTCGTTTTGACTTAGTAAACATCATAATATGGTCCTACTTAGTCAACATCGTCTAATCTTGTCCTTGTTCGTAGCGAAACAGCAGAATGACGTACAATAGTTCACATAGGTCGTCACTCAAACAATATATGTGTAAGCACAAATGTGTATATACGTAATCTTGTCCCTCTCTCTTCCATGTCATCCACTACCGAGTTCTTGGTTGATAGGCTTATCATTGTACCTGCTCTCATACTGCAGCTGCCATGATGAGGCTTTCAGCTCATGCGCACCATTTTATTCATCGATGTAGGTCATCACTACTTCAATGAGTGTGTGGTTGAGTCCGCCATACGTGGTCCCATCATTCCTGTGCGGATGCTCACAACTGACATGCTACTAGACTCCACCTGACATAACCACCCTCAGGGTGCGTGGGTGAGTGGTGAAGGTCACGGTCCCATCCATTATAGCCGACGAGTGCTCCCAAATCTGCCCCCTTGCCGCCATATTTGTGCCTATATTTATTGGGAAAGAGAGAGGAGCCAGGAGATCACTTGTGGGACACAAACGCCACCATGTCTCTGCAATGTGCCTACATAACCCTAGGCCTCGTGCCACCGCCTCCCATGTGCTCGTGTCACTTGCCAACACTTGTTCTCACTACCTTGCGTATTTAGCATTGGAGCGAGGAATGAAAGGGAGGGATGAGGGGCTAATATCAAATTTATGTTATGCTTGTAAGTTGTGAATGTATAAATGAATGAAGACCGGAAGAATGGAGGAGTTGTGAGAGCAATATGTGTCGATATTTTGCACATAAACCCCATTGGGAATATACAAAATATGCCACCAGACATATTTTGTATCTCTTTGTCACCTATCACTGCCGGCTTGGGGCAACCGGCAGTGATAGAAAGACCCTTCACTTAACATTTGTGTAGAAAGATACTATAGTTTTCAAAACAATATTTTTTCTTCCATCCAAATACTTCATAATGCTCCAGAACTAAAGAAGTTTACAGAAACAATGGTAACTCAAAAATGCTTTGCATTCAAACACCCCTAAAAGTGTTTTTAGAAATTGATAGTTAAAGTCTCACTTGTTTGACGATGATGTTATAATCCTATACAAACAGATATTATAGCCAGATCAGGCGATAAATAATACATAAGCTACCTGCTGGGCCAATCTGGCTTGGTCCTATGTGTTAGAAAGTTCCAAAAAATGACGAGGCCGAGGCATCTTCTGAGCCCAGAAGGGCTGCTGGCGGCATATTTGCAGGGTGTCTTGGTACTTCCACCTCAGACCGCAGCATACTGACAACCTGCCGGATGGACGGCCTCATGCTCCGGTCAGGGTGAGTGCACCAGAGGCCAACGTACGACTATGACGCACTCCATCTCCTCGGCGTCGAACTGGCCGCTCAGCCGTGGGTCGGCCGTGGCAAGGACCTGTCCTGCGTGGTACAGCTCCGACACCCGCTGAGCCAAATGGACGACGGCGTTATCATCCGACCGACCACGAGGGGCACCCGACCGCATACGACCTCCAGCAGGACGACAGCGAAGCTGTAGATATCTGACTCCGTGCTGGCTCTTCCAGTGACCATGCACTCTGGGTCCATGTAACCCATGGTGCCGGCGACCACCTTGGTGTAGGAGTCCCGCCGTGGTCGACAAGCCTCGCCAGCCCGAAGTCTCTGAGCTTGGTGCTGAAGGACGTGTCCAACATTATGTTGTCATGCCCCAACCAGACCAGCGATCAGCGGCGTTCTGCTACCGGCTCTCCTAGTAGATGCCATCGTCGAAGGAGGAGGAGGTTGAGATCGCGGCGGCAGCAGCGAAGGCAGAGGGGGCATGGTGAGGTCGATCGGCTCACGTGCCTGGAACTTGATGTAGCATCTGAAATCCTTGATGTAACCGGCTTCGCTGTTGTTCATGGCGTTAGTGATGTAGAAGAGTTGTCCCCTGAGGCATCTGGTGCACTCGCCGGGCGCCAAGTACCGGGCGCACTGTGCAAACCCGTACATTGTCACCTGCTCGGCGCCAAGCCCACCATAGTAGTTCTGGCTCCCGTTCCACAGCTGAAAGGGATTGGTCTCCGGCCCTTGCCGCGAGCAGTTGCAGCAGTTGTGACCTGGCGTCATTCATGCTGGTCATGTCCCTCCACTTGACGGGCGGCGAGCTCCAGTCCATCGTGTAGCGACTGGTTTCGCCGGGTAGGCGTCCATGAAAGGTGTGTCCATGTACCGCAGGAGACACCCGTCGTAGTTGATGTTCGTGTTCGGGCGTGGCTGTAGTAGCATATCTTTGTGAGGTTGGCGAGGCCACGAGCGGCCTTGCCGAGGCACTCCACGCATTGCGCCGCGCTCCAGTCGGCGTAGCACATGATGAATCCCCAGACCTGGTCAGGGGCCTCGCCGGTCGTGCCGTTATACGACCACCCGCTTCTAACGGCAGCGGCGGACTGGTTGGCGACAAGCTCATTCAGGTTCTTCGCGTACTGGCTTCCGTCGGTGTAGTTGCCGTGGTCGGTGGCGCAGTCGGATCTGGGTTCGTCAATGCCCTGGCTGACTGTCGTGACGATGAGTGAGGCGGCGGCGACAGCGAGGAGCACGAGAAGACGAGCAGAGGACGACAACAAGCCTGCCGACGAGGATGGCGCCGTAGAGACGCCGATCCTTGCCTGATTCAATTCTGGAGCAGTCAGGTTAATCGTATATGTCATGGCACTGGCCAGCCTAGGAAATGAAAATGCATGTATAAAGGCTTCAGGAATAAGTTAGTTGACCTGAAAAGCTATGGACGATCAAGGATGCGCACCCAACCAAGGTTGGTTGACACTTCTATTATGGACTATGGAGTGAGTCCAATGCATGGACCTGGTTGACGCTTCTAGCTGGCCAGGAATCGGGGACAACGACGGCAGCGGAGAACGAGAGGACTCTGCCTCCGGCTGGGGGAAGATGCCAATGGAAATGGGATAATCAAAGTTGAACTTATGAAGAAGCGTTCATTGTAATAATATACTAACGATGGAGAAGAAAACAAGAAACAAGATCATCTTTGATAATGGCAGGAATGAGTTTACTGAATGGAGAAGAACTTTTAATGAAGAGTTTGGCTTGGTGTGCATCAAGCCAAGGGTGCTATAAAAGCAAGACTAGAGATATGGAGAGATAGCTATGTGTAATTGTTTCTTTCTCTTTTTCATTTTGGGCCTAGATGCCTTGTAAACTTATTTTGTACCCATTCTATCCTTTAATTAAAAAAAAAAGAGGTCGGGGGCTTTCCGACCGGTTCGGTCAAAAATAATATACTAACGATGCATGTCATAAATTAGAAAACAAATATTCCAATAAAGATCGTTGAGGAAGGAATAGAGAAGAAAATTTAGTGTTGGTAAGGAAAACTCGTATCTTTAGGTCATACTAATATACATAGCAGTTTTTATTATCTATCCGTCAAGCCTTCCAACATTATGTACGTGAGCACAAACGTGAGCACACGTAATCCACATAGTTTACACCGAACTATGTACGTGAGCACAAACGTGAGTACAAACCATGTACGTGAGCAAAAACATGACATAAGACATACTTTGCCGAGTGTCTTATTTTTTTACGGAGTGTTTTTATCGGAAGTCGGCAACCAAATCAAAAATACATGGCAAAAATCACTTGCCTTTTTTTTTTTTTCTGGCACTAGGCAAAGATGTATTTTTTTTTTTTTTTTTTTTGCTTTTCTTTGGCACATGACAAAATGCATCTTTGCCAAGTGCCTTTATTTGGCATTCGGCAAAGAAGCATTTTGCCGTGTGTTTTTATAGCACTCAACAAATCAGTTTTTTTTTTCAAAGCACTTTTTGAAGCAGTAAATTAATTTAAATGAAAAACCTTTTAACTACAAAGTTGTATAACTTCTCAAAATCTACACCATTTATTTTAGTCATTTTTTACTTGACAACGCGGTAGTGTCGGCGTGATGGGATTAGCATGGGTGAGATGGTAGGGGGCACAGGGATGTATACTAGTTTGGGCAGAATGCCCCTACGTCCAATGGAGTATCGAGACACGTTTTCACCATAGAAGGTGCTCATAATGGGGGAAAGCCACAAGAGAGAGAGAACAAATCTCAAGTGTATAGAGGGTGATTAAGTGTTTCATGCCAATATCATGGTTGAGAGAGGAGAATGCTAAAGAATGAAAGCAATTTAGAAGGAATTTAGAAGGAGTTAGAGGTGGATGACGACGGCGTAGGACAACGGAGGCCACGGGATGGCGGCTAGGGTTTCCAAGACCCCGGTGGACGACGGCGGTGCAAGAGGAGAGGGAGAGGGAGGAGTAGGCGAGCACGTGAGGGAGAAGAAGGAAAAGGCAACACCTACGGTAATGGTAGCGGCGGGCAGCTCGGGTTTCTAGGACCTCGGCGGACGATGGCGACGTAGGAGGGAGGAGATGGAGAGGGAAGGGGAGAGGGAAGAGGAGGAGTACGCGAGCACGTGAGGGAGAGGAAGGAGAAGGTGACACCGACGACAATGGCGGCGGCGACGACAACTAGGGTTTCCAGGACCCCGGCAGACGACGGCGGCGCAAGAGGAGATAGAGAGGAAGAGGGAGAGGGACTAGTACGCGAGCACATGAGGGAGAGGAAGGAGAAGGCAACACCGCGGCAATGGCAACGATAGTGAAAAAAATTCGGCAGCGCTTCACAAAGGGTGGAATGAACGCAAAAACTTAGCTTAAATCGGATGGGGTGCGCTAGAGTAACATTAACTGTGGTGGTTTCCTTAAGAAAAAAACACCACGGTTAATGAATTAACTATAGAAGTTTTTTTGAAGAAACCTCCATGGCTAATATCCATTAACGGTGGTGGTTTTCTTTACAAAAACCGCCACCGTTATTCTATTAACGGTGGCGGTTCTATTTTTTTGCTGGCCGGCTTGGCCTCTAAGTCTATACCGTGGCATTTTTCCAAATAACCGAAACCGTTAATGGAATGCAAATGCCTTGCAAAATCAATCGGTACTAGTGGGGGTCGAGGACGCCAAATCAGGGGGGGACACCAGATCGGGGAGGGGCGGCGGATCCGCTGCTGCTGGACACCCCTTGCACATCCTTGGCCAGCCCCGCACCGGTACATGGCCGGGGTGAACTCGGTGCAGTCCACTACCGCAAGCGCATCCTTGCGCCAACATCGCCACGCGCCCGCCCCTTGCACCATCGCCGCCGCATGCCCTTATGCCAAGGAGATCTAGAAGGTGTGCTCTTGGGAGTAGAGGAGGAGGGGAGGGGAGGGAGCGCCGCGACGTGAAGAAGTGCTCCCCATCGCACTGCACATGGAGAGGAGAGAGGCACGAATCGGGCCGAGAGAATGGGAGGGAGAGAGAGGCGCGACTCGGGCTGAGAGAGTGGAGTGGGAGAATTGGATGCTAAAACCCTAGATCTAAAAATATATATGAGCCCGAGAGGAAAGGTGCATATGGGCTTTGGTTGGGCTTCCTAGGCCTCGGTCTTTTTAATCGTGGTGGGCTTTTTATAAAACGACCATGGTTAATAGGCATACTTTCCATGGTGTTTTGTTATATAAAACCGTCATGGTTAACTGCTTGCTGTGGAATTTTTTATTACCACCACGGTTAATTAAAGAACATCATGGTTAATCGAGCTATTAACCGTGCATTTTTTTTCTAAAAACCGTCACGATTAATAAAATGGAAATGTCTTCTAAAAGATTTTAGGTAGTAGTGAGAATTTCTAGGCCATAAATGATGTCAAGAAAATATGTCATCTACTACCAAGCTGAATAGATCTTGGATTGTTACAACCTTGGTTTAGATCATTCCTCCATTTGCGGTAATATAAAGTTTCAAAACAAAATTAAATCTGTAAATTTAAAATAGATATTTTAGACACTACAAGATTTCAAATGAAAAAGGTAGTCAAGTACAAAGGTTCATGATTCCTATTAGTACTAGAACTTTGTCTTAGGTCATTTTTCCATCCCTGGTCATTCGAAAAAAAATAAAACATAGAATTTGAAAATGATGAAAAATTTGAATTGTCAATGGAAAAGTCATTAAACAGTACTACAAAAATTATTTGGGAGATGTTTCCAAAATCTTCACCGTGGAGGGCAGACCTAGAAACCGCCTCAGTTAATCGAGCCAGGTCGAGGACAGGCTGTAGGGCCGACAACCGCCTTAGTTAATGAGTCATGCATGGTGGACAACGTAACAAAACCACCACGGTTAATGTTCATCATGACGTCACCGTGAGCCTTTCAGAGCCCACCAAGCAAGCTCACCTGTTCCGCCCTGCCGCCATCGATCCGGGGTTTGCGCAATGAACTGCCTCTAGATCTGTTGTTGCACGGTGCACCACCACCATAGGGAGGAGGGAGGTGGATCCCAGCCCATGCCGCCACCGGATCTGGGTGGGGAAGAAGGGCTCCACCGCATCACCACCGAATCTGCACCATTGGTTGTTGACGTTTCTTAACGTATGTAGAAGAATCCGCAAGCGCACGGAATTGTCGTTATAGCATTTCACCTGGAAGTATTCAGGGTATCATATTTCCACGAGGAACGATTGTGTGATTACTCTATGAACAGAGTCACCCTAGGATAACTATGGGTGGTGAGGTATCTTTATGGGCTCAAACTCTCTAGCAGGGATCACTTGGCTGTTATGTCCTCACTTCGGGCACCGACAATCGCCCAAACTGGGATGGAGACCGACAATTGCACTGCGCCACACCCGAACGTGGGGGGATTACAAGGGACGGACAAGGCTATCACAACCCAGCCGCCTACCCCCTCAACCGTGGGATGCGCCACAAAAGATAGAAAACCCTTAGCCTAGACACCACGTCTACACTAGTGATTATTACTCTAGCGTGTCGACAAGGCTTACCCGTCCCCGAGGTCCTTCTTCTAGAGTACCGCCCCGAAGGAACGACTATCAATCCCGCAAGTCTATAACAGCTAGATAATATGCTTAAGAGTAATAAGCCGAAAGAGGGACACAACCATTCTTACCCAAACGATTAGAAGGTTGTAGAGGTACAAGCGTGGCGGGTGCCGACAAGTCCGGCACTCCAGCCACCCGAGATCCGCAATGCACCGGGGATACACCGGGACTCCATGGAGAAGAGGCCAAGCCCTCTTCTAGCCTTCCCTCTCTCACTCTCCATTAGAACTAAGAGGAAGAAGAAGAAGATAGGAGTGGAGTGGGAGCTTCTTCCTCTCTTCTACATTGTGGCTCCTCCTTGTGTTGTGTGGAATTGGTGTGTTACTCCAAGTGAGGTGTGTGGAATGAGGGAGAGAGGAGAGCTAATTATCCACATGAGAGAGGTGGTCAAATGACCCTAATACCCCCTAACCGACCTCAAGGACATGTCTAGGTACAGTGAACCGGCCACTCCACCACCGCACCGCCCTCCAGGTCACTTAATGTGCTGACCTGCGCAGCCTGGGCTCGAACCGCCCCCAGGAGGGTGCGGGCGCACCTCCCCTTTGGGCTCGGCCTGGCCTGGGTCTTGTTGTGGTGTCGTGGATGGGCCTGAAAAGTCTGTGGGTGGTGTTGGCTCGGCCCATCTTTGGCGTTTCGGTCCATTTCCACCCTGGGCTTGTGATCTTCTAAAATACGCTTTCCAGGGTCGCGCCTTTTGGTCGTATTTCCACCTGTATTTATTATAAATACTACAAAATACAATTCGAACACTACAAGTGGAAATATGTTAGTAATAAATGTATATGAGTATAAAAAGGTATAGTTTTACTCCCTTTATGGTAGTAAGTTGACGGGAAAAATATGCGTTAGTGACTGTCAACATTGGCCACATATCTCCATGCCACGTCAAGATGGAGGAGGGAGGTGGCTCCCCGGCCCCGCACCACCACGCTGTCGCCGGGAGGGAGAAGGGACCTGCGTTGTGTGTCATTGGATCTAGCCGTGTTAGGTTGGGACTGGGACGCCAATGTGGTGGAGTGGAGGAAGAACGCATACCCTACGGTGCTTTCCCCGCCGGAGCAGGGGCCACGCCGCCGCGACTCGCTAGATCTGGGGCCCCCACATGTCATGCCCTCATTGAAGGAGGCGCCCGCATCACGTGCCGCTTGTGTCAATGTGGAGAGGGAGAGAGGTCGGGAGATGGAGAGGGAGGGGGGACCGTGAATAGAGAGGGAGAGGAGCGATGTAGAGAGGGCACGAGTGGGGAAGGAGGGGCTCTAGGGAGCCGGGAAGCCTAACTCCGCTGCTTATACCGGTAGGAGGATGGATGTGGGGCTTTTTTTGGGCTGTTTTGGGCCTCATTATTTAGGCCAAACATCGATCTATGGAGGTGGCTTCTTAAGACAATACCTCTAAAGATAAACTATTTGTTAAGGAAGTTGTGTTAAAATGAGCGCCTCAGTAAATTGATTTTTGGAGGCGAGCAAAAAATGACTGTCTAGGTAAATAAAAAAGTCTTTGCCTCAATTATTGGTAGGCATTAACCACTCATCGGATTCCTTCCCTTTGCGAAGTGTGCGGCATTCGGCAAAGCGCAGTTCGACTTTCGGTAAAGGCTTTGCCGAGTCCAACACTCGGCAAAGACCGTTGATCGTATCGAATCACAGCAAAGGCGCCTCCGCCGAGTATCGTTTATCGGGCACTCGGCAAAGCCTTTGTCGAAAGTGCCATCCTTTGCCCAGTGGCTCTCGGCAATGGTGCGAGGCTTTGCCGAGTGTCTAACCAAGGGAGTTGAATTTTGTGAGCAGCCTCCCTTAATAATAGTACTTGTCTTGCAAAATCAATTGTGTAGTTGTCATGTGCATGGCCGTAGCCTTGCATGGTCAACAACCGCCGCTGGGTACTTGCATAGCCAGTAGGAGCCCGAGGAGGCTTAGCAATTAAGGAGTTGTTGAGACTTGAGAGACGTATGCGTTGTGGTCAATAGCAATTAATATTAGACGGTTGGTTGTTAGGAAGTAATGGTGGGCTAGAATCAAGGAGCCAAGGGGCTAGGCGCCGCCCCAGGCTGGGTGCCTATTTATATCCTGTGTCTGTTTTGAATGAAAGCAATCAACAAGTATGAAGTTATCAGTCCACTATCTCATCCCCGCTACCTCTCGAGTCTCATCCCTCAATCTCTCAAGCTCTTGGCAAAGCATACGGCCTAGTTATCCCCACCTATGAACTAAGGTTCATAGCGGTATCAGCTTCGCCTTGGTTTTCGATCCATTTCCATGGCTTCGCCGGCCGACGATGCCTTTAGCGCCTTGCTGAGGGGCTCCAGCAGCGCCCACAAAAGCTGCAGCGCATCCTTGCGATTCTCGAGGCGATAGCAAAGACGTGAAGACCGGGCGGCAACACGCTGCAGAGCAGCGTAGCGTGGCCTCCTAGCGCGCCGGGTGCGGGCTCTCCGTGCCCGAGGCTGCAGTCCCCATAAGTGCATTTGCCGAGGACTTCCAAGCGGTGGCGCGAGCATTCATGGTGAGGCTCACCACCGGCAACCTGCTTGAACAACTTGCCGCGGTGCGTCTTCAGCGGCGGCGCATGGGTTCGCACGCGGCCGGGTGCAGTCCCTTCGTGGGGAGAAGCACCTTCTTTGTGGTCTCCGTGGCTCTTCCATGGCCATCATCGAGGAGCGGGCAGCGGTACGCCTACAAGCGGCGGCGCTGAGATTCCTGGTGCGCCGCACCATAGGGAAGATGTGGGCATCAATCAAACCTGCGCCTACAATGAGGCATTCCTCATCTGCTCATACACCGCCACCAGCCACCACCATGCCTCCCATCACCGCTCCATCCTCGCCACAAGGCCCACAACACTCTGTTGCCTCCATCTTGTCATCAATGGAACCAACCATGGCTGATTTGGCCAAGCTCACCAAATCTATACCACCAGTGTCATGCAAGGGCAGGTCGCTACCCTGCAGCAAGAGCATCCAACAGCGGCGTCCTTCTTTGGTTCAAAGGAATCGGGCCTCGGCGACCACTTGGGCATTGGCCTCCCCATTTCCAGAAGCCAGCTGTTGGGCTCTTTCCATGGGATCTAAGACAATGTCAGCACCTTCCTCGCCCACTATCCAGCACTGCAGCTCGAGGACGAGCTGGTCCTCAAGGGATGGGGAGATGTCATGTGCATGGCCAGCAACCTTGCATGGTCAACAGCCGCCTGGGTACTTGCACAACCATCAGGAGCCCGAGGAGGCTTAGCAATTAAGGAGTTGTTGACACTTGAGAGACGTATGCAGTTGTGGTCAATAGCAATTAATATTAGACGGTTGGTTGTTAGGAAGTAATGGCTGGGCTAGAATCAAGGAGCCAATGGGTTGGGCGCCAGCCAGAGGCTGGGTGCCTATTTATATCCTGTAATCTGTTTTGAATGAAAGCAATCAACAAGTATGAAGTTATCAGTCCACTATCTCATCCCCTGCTACCTCTGAGTCTCATCCCTCAATCTCTCAAGCTCTTGGCAAAGCATACGGCCTAGTTATCCCCACCTATGAACTAAGGTTCATAACAGTAGTAGCGCTAGTTCATAATGCTCCAAAACTAAAGTACTTTACAAAAACAATGGTATTATTATAAAACTAAAAGATGCTTTGCCTTAAAACAACCCTAAAAATGTTTTTAGTAATTGATAGTCAAAGTTCCACTTGTTTGACGATGATGTTATTATAAGCTTATAAACAAACACATGCTGCCTGACGGGTTGATCTGGCCTGGTCCTATCTGTTAGAAAGTGCCAAAAAGTGACGAAGTCAAGGTAGCTTCTGCACCCAGAAGGGCTGCCGGCGGCATCTTTGCAGGGAGTCTTGGTACTTCTGCCTCAAACCGCAGCATAATAACAACCTGCCTGATGGTCGGCCTCATACTGCGGTCAGGGTCCGTGCACCAGAGGCCGATAACGCGCTCCATCTCCTCCATGTCAAACTCGCCATTCAACCGAGGGTCGGCCGCGGTGAGGACCTGTCCTGCGTGGTACAACTCCGACACCCGCTGAGCCAAATGGATGACGACGTCGTCATCCCGCTGGACCATGAGGGGCACCCGACCGCATGCGACCTCCAGCATGACGACACCGGCTGTAGATATCTGACTTCGTGATGGCTCTTCCAGTGACCATGCACTCTGGGTCCATGTAACCCATCGTGCCGGCGAGCACAGTGGTGTAGGAGCCCCGACCGTGGTCGACAGGCCTCGCCATCCCGAAGTCACCAAGCTTGGTGTTGAAGGATGTGTCCAGCATTATGTTGCTCGACTTGATGTCCTTGTGCAGGACACACTGCTCCCACTCTTCATGTAGGTACAGAGCTGATGATGCGATCCCAAGCACAATCCTATGCCTACACAGATCTTGTGGTGTGAGGAAAGTCGTTACAGAGATAAGACATAAAAAACAAGGAGCCAGAGCATATATGTTAGTTCGTTCTTGCCTGACTGTCCAGGGTAGTATGCTATTAGCACTGTGAAGATCGGTATCAAGGCTGCCATTGGGCATCAGCTCGTACACAAGTAGGAGCTCTCCAATGCCATGGCACCAGCCGATGAGCTGCACGAGGTTACGATGCCTCAGACGGCTTATGGTCTTCACCTCGGAGATGTACTCCTTCCCCTGCCTGGATCCCTTGGACACTCTCTTGATGGCGACATGGAGGCACAAGTCCTCTAAGAAGCCTCTGTATACTAGACCGAAGCCTCCTTCTCCGAGCTTCTGTCTGTCTGAGAAGCCATTGGTGGCGTTGTCCAAGTCCTGGTAGCGAAATCGCCGAGGCCCTGTCTCCATTTTGAATTCTTCATCCACGGCCTCGTCGACGAAAAGGTCTGAACCTTCCTTCCGCCATCACGCTGTGGTCCCTGATCTCATACACCTTCGGCGATGCAATGAGAGCACCCACACCCAGATGCCCAAGGTAACCACAAGCATGATCGTCCCGGCAGCCACAACCAGATCAGCGGCTTTCTATCCGCCCCTACCGACATTGTCGAAGGAGGTTGGGATGGAGGCTGCGCCCGCACGGAAACAGCGGCGGAGGCGAGGCGGCATGGTGATGACAATCGCTCATGTGCCCGGTATTTGGTATAGCAGCTGAATCCCTTGATGTAACCCGCTCCGTAGTCGTTCTTGTTGTAAGAGATGTACTCAACGTGGTTCTTTCACATCCGTGCACTCGCCGGTGCCGTGTACCAGCGCCACCGCGGCAAACCCGTACATTGTCACCGCCGGGCGCCAAGCCCTCCATACGTGTAGTTCTAGGTCCCGTTCCACAGCCGCAGGGGATGGTCGCCGGCCCTTGTCGCGAAAGCAGATCCAGCAGATTTGCGATCTGGCCTCTCATGCCGGACGTGTCCTTCCCTTGACGGTGTTAGCTTAAGTTAGTTGCAAATGAGTCAATGTAATCTTCGTTTCTAGTTAAGTTCTAGCATCAGGTCAGGTTAGGAGGGGACTCGGTTGGAGGCATGCCTCGCGGGGGATTCATCTCGTAGAGTTTGGTCTTGACACGCCGTGGACGTGCGTTTCGGCGCGTGTGGCGCCGCACCACAAATAAACGGTGACGCCGCAACGCAGCGTCATGGCGTGGGAGTCTTGGTGTATTTCGCGCATATAAATATATCAAGAGAGGGGGCCAAAATGCTGTCGTGGCATTGGCAGCAACAAACTTCCATCTATCACGCGTGAACGCCATATTCGATCTCATCTCGCTAGCGCTTGCTCGACGCGGTCACCAGCGCTACCGCCGACGCCGTGGGACGCTCATAGTTGTTCGTCGTGTTCCGTGTCTAACAAGTGGTATCAGAGCCATGGGAGCGACGTTCGTCGGTGGAACGAGGCAGTAGAAGAGGTACGGTGGTTTGGTTCATCGGCTTGGTGAAGAGGAAGTTGTGAACAACCGCGATCGCCATGGGTGACGCAGACAAGGACCGGATGGAGCGAGCATTCAATCGGCGCAAGGTAATCTCGACCCGGCCGATGTTAACTCGCACCAATTACGAGGGGTGGTCGCCGCACATCCAATGTAACTGGAGGCCATGTTCCTTTGGGATGTGATCGAGGGAGACAAGGCGGGGAGACAAGGCCGAACGGCATCGGGATCGGCCGGGCATTGGGGGCGTTGTTCGCGGGTGCCTCAAGAGATGCACTCCATGGTGTTGAACAAGAAGACGGCTAAGTAGGCTTGGGGGGGATCAAGACCATGCGTCTTGGCGCGGAGCAGGTCAAGGAGGTCAATGCCCGTAAGTTGTTGAGCGAGTTCGGCAGATCGCGTTCAAGACGGGGAGACGATCGACGACTTTGTGATCCGAATCACCAAGCTCATCACCGATCTGCGAGGTCTAGGCGAGGAGAGCATGACCGATGCGCGGATGGTGAAGAAGTTCCTACGTGTTGTCCCACCTCGGTACGCACAAGTGGCGGTGGCAATCGAGATGGTAAAGGATCTCAAAACCCTGACCATCGAAGATCTGATTAGTCACCCGAGGGCGGCTAAGGAAAGAATGGAGCCAGCAAAGTGGAGCAAGTCACGGAGAAGTCCGGCAAACTCTTGTTGACAGAGGAGGAGTGGGCGGCAAGAAGTAAGAGCCGCGTGGTGCCAGACCAATCTGGATCAGGCACGAAGAACGGTGGTGGTGGCGATGGTCATCATGCCGGAAAGAGTAAGCCCTGGAAGAAGGGTGGTGATGGTGGTGCTGAAAGGCATGATCCTAAGCTCACGTCAATGGGCACGCCTCGACGCAAAGGCAAGTGCTACAAGTGTGGCATATTTGGGCACTTCGGCAAAGAGTGCAAGAAGAGCGGCAGGAGGCCGTTCACCATGCCAACGTCGAGGAAGGCAACGGTGCTCTCATGGTGGCGCAGGTGTGTGAGGTGGTGAGAAGGAAGCCGGTGGTGACGCAGCAGGTTTACCTAAATCAGGAGCGCGTGTTCCCGTCGTTATATGACGCCGGGACGTGGGTGCTCGACACCGGTGCAACCAATCACATGACCGGGTGCCGAGACTCGCTAGCAGGGCTGGATGAGTCGGTGCAGGGTGCCGTACGGTTTGGAGACGGGTCGAAGGTTGAGATCCACGGGATCGGTGCTGTGACGATCGCCGGGAAAGATAACTCTCACCGTGTCCCCAACGGAGTATATTATATACCTTCCCTCAAGTGCAACATAGTCAGTCTTGGACGGTTGGAGGAGGCCGGGTGCAGGGTGGAGATTGATCATGGAGTCATGCAGGTGTATGAACGTCCACAGCCTGACAAGCTGAAACGGGACGTGATAATTCGCGGCGAGAAGGAAGAACATGCTCTATCACATGAAGGTGAATCTCACCACTCCGGTGTGCCTCATGACCAAGATGGATGACACGGCATGGCTATGGCATGCGCGCTACGACCATCTGAATTTTAGATCATTGCGTGACTTGGGGATGAAGAAGATGGTGAACGGGATCCCATTGATCCAACGTGTGGAGCAGGTGTGTGACGGGTGTGCTCTCGGGAAGCAACACCGAGCACCGTTCCCACAGACGTCGTCGTACCGAGCTACCGAAGGGCTTGAGCTGGTTCATGGAGACCTGTGTGGTCCGATAACGCCACCAACACCTAGTGGTAAGTCTTATTTTTTGCCGCTAGTTGATGATTTCAGTCGGTTCATGTGGGTGGAGTTGCTTTGCGACCAAGGATGAGGCGTTTGCAAACTTCAAGAAAATCAAGGCAGCGGTGAAGCTCGGCCGGGAAGGAAGCTTAAGGTTTTCGTAACCGATTGTGGGGGTGGGTTCAACTCGAGCGTTTGCGAACCATCGTGCAGAGAATGGCATAAAACGCAACAAGACGGCTCCCTATACTCCCCAACAAAACGGTGTGGTGGAACGACGCAATCAGATGATCGTGGAGATGGCTCGTTGTATGCTGAAAAGCATGAAAGTTCCCGAAATTGCAGGGGAGAAGTCGTAGTGGTGGTCGCGGTATCCGCTAAACCGATCGCCAACTAGGAGCTTGAATGGCAAGACACCGCTTGAAGCATGGTGTGGAAGGCAGCCTGGAGTTCAGCACCGAGAACATTCGGTTGCAAAGTGTTTGCCAAGAAGATAGGGCCAGGGGTGACCAAACCGCCGACAGGGCAGTCCCCGGTGTGTTTTTCGGCTATGAGCCGGATCAAAGGCCTATCGAGTGTACGATCCTGTCAATAAGAAGCTGATGATCTCACGAGACGTGATCTTCGATGAGAAGATGAGCTGGAATTGGGAGGGGAAAGAAACAGGCAGCGGTGAAACGGAGATCGCATCGAGTTTATCGCTTTTTTATCCCGACGAGGCTATCAGAGCGCATCCGACAACAGCGCGGCGCGTTGATTCGTAGTCCGATTTAGGAGGGAGATGCAGCGGTCGCCCGACTCATCAATTCCATCGCACGGGGGGCGCGGTGCCCGACTCACCGGGGTCACCACACACCGGTGGGCTCAACGCCGGGTGGATCAAGTGCTGGAGGACAGATTCAGTGGGCAACACCGCCTATAGGTGGCTCGGCCGATTCGTATGAGTACCACTTCGCTATCGCGACCGTGTCGATCTTTTGATTCGACCGATGAGACTCGATGGAGTATAGTGGGGTATGTCCGACACCTGCCGAGGAGCCAAGGTCACCCAAGAAGCTTTGAGGAGCTCGTTGGAGGACGGCCATGAAGACCGAAATGCAATCGATTGAATCAAACAGGACATGGGAGATTAGTGATCTACCCAAAGGTCAAGGCAATTGGCCCGGTGGGTCTTTAAAGTAAAAAAGGACCCTAATGGGAACATTGTCAAGCATAAAGCCAGGCTAGTGGCGAAGGGCTATGCACGCCGCCGGTGTAGATTTTGATGAAGTATTTGCCCCGGTTGTTTAATAGAGACAATGTAGTATTGTTGGCACTTGCAGCTCAAAGTGGATGGCGTGTACACCATATGGATGTTAAATCTGCATTTTTGAATGGAGACCTAATGAAACCGTTTATGTGCAACAACCCCTGAATTCGTTGTTGGCAAGGGAGACAAAGTACTAAAACTGAAGAAGGCAATCGTATGGCCTAAGGCAAGCACCTCGGGCCCGGAACTCAAAGCTTGACAAGGAGATGTTGGCTCTTGGCTTTGTAAAGAGTCAGATGGACAATGCTGTCTACAGGAGAAGCAGCAATGGTTCCTTCCTGATTGTAGGAGTGTATGTTGATGACATAATCATCTTGGGACCGAGGGTGACTGACATCAATCAGTTCAAAGAGGAGATGAAAAGAAAATTCAGCATGAGTGATCTTGGCCTTCTTAGCTACTACTTGGGCATCGAAGTGAAGCAAGAAGATGGAGTGATCACGCTGTGTCAGAGCTCCTATGCGGTGAAGATATTGGAGAGTGTAGGGATGAGCAACCGTAACTCATCCGATACACCAATGGAGCCAAGACTGAAACTCTACAAAGGAAAGGAGAGTGAGGCTGTGGATGTGTCAAAGATATAGAAGCTTGATCGGGAGTCTTAGGTACTTGGTTAACACAAGGCCGGATTTGGCATATTCGGTCGGTGTGGTTAGCGCACACATGGAGGCTCCAGTGGAGAGAGCATTGGGCTGCTGCTGCGTATCTTAAGATACCTGAAAGGCACAAAGGGCTATGGTTGCAGATATGAGCATGGCACCGGTATGAAACCCGATCCTACCGGCTATAGCTATAGCGACTATGCAGGTGATGTGGAAGACGTGAAGAGCACGTCGGGTGCTGTGTACTTCCTTGGGAGTAGCTTGGTGACCTGGGCATCGAAGAAGCAAAAGATTGTTGCACTTTCTTCATGCGAGGCAGAATATGTGGCAGCAGCAGCAGCAGCCTGTCAAGGCGTATGGTTGAGCCGGCTGATAGCAGATGTTTTGGGGAACGAAGGAGGCGCCCGTGAAGTTACTGATGGACAACATGTCCTCCATAGCTCGAGCAAGAATCCCGCGGCAGCATGGTCGGCAAACATATTGATACAAGGTATCATTTTCTTCGTGGAATGCATTTTTTTTCGTGATGACGCCTAGGCGCATATTTCATTAAGCAGAAAAGAGTTTTGTTACGCACAGGGACGAGAGACGGTAGTCGCAAGACTACCGAACCTCGGAACCCAATAGACACGAGATTGTGATTACATAAAGACTAACTGGCGACAAAAGGGGTGGCACACTTGCTCACTCCATCCCGTCCCCCAGACCGGCCGTGTTCAGGTTCAAGGCCGCTGGGTTGAACTCCCCATTGAGTAGGACACTGAGGACATTTTGCTTCCTGAATGACATCCCCCCACGGAACGCCTGTATGAACCGGGCCTCAACGTCAGCATTAGGGCGCCCTCCTGCACCCGCATTCCTAGCTTCTTGAGTAGCACATTCTTCGTGAATGCATTGAGGAGGGAAGGTGGAGGTGGATCACGTTGGGACTGCAGAACAGCTCGCGGACATCTTCACAAAGTCGCTCGGGCGTGTCAAGTTCATGGAACTGAGGAGTGCTCTCGGCGCCGCCTTGGTGCAACAACTTAGGGGGTGATTTGTTAGCTTAAGTTAGTTGCAAATGAGTCAATGTAATCTTCGTTTCTAGTTAAGTTCTAGCATCAGGTCAGGTTAGGAGGGGACTCGGTTGGAGGCATGCCTGACCGGGATTCATCTCGTAGAGTTTGGTCTTGACACGCCCGTGACGTGCTCGGGCGATGTGGCGCCGCACCGCAGCGAAAACGGTGACGCCGCAACGGTGCGCGCCACGGCGTGGGAGTCTTGGTGTAATTTCGCGCGTATAAATATATCAAGAGAGGGGCCAAAACGCCGCGGCATTGGCAGCAACAAACTTCCATCTATCACGCGTGAACGCCATATTCGATCTCATCTGCTAGCGCTTGCTCGACGCGTCACCGCGCCGCCGACGCCGTGGACGTTCAGAGTTGTTCGTCGTGTTCCAGGTCTAACAGACGGGCTGCGATATCCAGTACACCGAGTTGTCTTTGTCGGCGGAGTAGGCGGCGAAGAAAGGTGCGTCCATGTACCTCAGGAGGCATCCGCCATAGTACATGCTCGTGTTGCGGTTGTTCGAGAGGTTGCGAGCGGGCTTGCCGAGACAGTCCACGCATTGCGTCGCGTTCCAGTCGGCGTAGCACATGATGAATCCCCAGACTTGGTCGGGGGCCACGCCGGTCGTGCCGTTGCACGACCACCCGCTTCTAAGGGGCCCCGACGGACAGGCTGGCGACGAGCTCAATCACGTTCTTCGCGTACTGGCTGCCGTCCGTGTAGGAGCCGTCGTCGGTCGAGCTGGGTGTCGTGACGATTTGTGAGGCAGCAGCGACAGGGAGGAGCAGCAGGAGAATGTGAGCGGAGGACAACAAGCCTGCCGACGACAATGGCGCTGTGCCGCTGTGGAGACGCCGCCGATACTTGCCTGTTTCAATTATGGCGCCTTAAGGTTAATTGTATATGCCATGACACCGGCTAGCCTGGGAAATGATGAAAATGTATTGTGTACGTAAGGGCTTCAGGCATGAGATAACTGACCTGAAAAGCCATGGACGATCAAGGATGCGCACCCAAGCAACTGGCTGAGAACTGAGAACTGAGAACTGAGAACTGGCCAAGGTTGATTGACACTTGTATTATGGTCCAAGGCAAGGACCTGGTCCTGGTCGACGCTTCTGTCCAGCCGGCCAGGAATAGGGGACTCTGGCTCCGCCAGGGGGAAGATGACAATGGGAATGGGATAATTCACAGTTGTACTGATGATGAAGCCTTTGAGGCTTCATGTTGTCGGATGTCCTTAGAAATTCAGAAAGTGGCCACAACAAGTACATAATCTTTATACAGCTTCTGTGACTGTTTCCTATTTCTTGGCCTTTGTCCGGGGGTGGTTTCGGTGGACCACTCCTTGGAATGGATAGACATAAAATCACTGTTACCGTTATATTGTCATTTTGTTGTTTTCATGTGCCTTACTTAGCAATAAGAAGTGAAGAAGAATGTACTAGTATATATATACTACCGATGCAGGTTATAATTTAATGGTTGGTAAGGCAAACCCCTATCTTTAATCATAATATACATACCAGTTTTTATTACTTCTATCCGTCAAGCCTTCCGATGATTATGGTATCTTTCTCTAGGTCCTAGTGAAGTAAGTATAAAAAAATTGAGCATGTGAGCTTATGGAGGTTCTTTTGGCAAAATGATCAACGTACAGAAAAAGTTTATTACTCTTTGTCTACCAAAAGGCAGCTTATGGATCCAAATCTAGATATAATTCTATATAAATAATAACAAGTATATAATGATTGTTGGGTACCAGCATGCGGTTTTGGCCCACCGCCAATCACATGCAAGCCACTCTCTGGTCTATCAGCACTTAGCAGACCAACACTAACTCGCAGCATCAGCTAATCAATCAATCATACGACTCAATCAGAAACACAAAATAGAGAGCATCTGGACAAAATGATAGCCAGTGATCGGTGAGAAGAGATGGAAGCACACCCAGTCCAGATCCAACTTACCATTGCAGTTGGGATTCCTTGCGTAGTGAACACAGAATATGTCATTTAGTCAAATATTCACTTACTGCGATATATCGGAGACAGATTTTCCTGAATGCAACATGAAAACACGTCAAATTATATGTCGAAAGGAGAAAAGAAGAAGCAGGTGAGTAATTGCACAAATGCCAGACAAAACTGACCAGATATTCGATACTTTGAATTCACACCATTTCTTCGATTTGGGACAGAGGAAAACAACAGCAGATTCATGAAGGCAACGGTTTCCGGAGCTCGAGATCGCTCGAAGGCCACAGAACTGCAATGTACATAATGTGTGCTGGTAGGAAGTAAAGGGCAGGCTGTTGTGGCTCGTCATGGCCATCAAAAATGGATTCCTCCTCCATTGGGTATGCTGAAGATTAACGTTGATGGAGTTTTCATCTGCAGCTCAGGTAACGCTGCTGTGGGAGTGTTGATCAGGGATCATAATGGCCATGTAAAATTGGCTTCGTGGCGCCTACTCAGCTTTTGCAAGGATGCCGAAGAAGCTGAACTTGTTGCCTGTTGTGAAGGGATCACCCTTGCTGCACGGTGGCCGGATGTCCCCATGGTTTTGGAGACTGATTCTGCAGTGGTGGCGAAGAAGCTGAGAAGCAATGAGTTTGATCGATCAGTGGGCTGGTCCTTTGTTCGACAAGCGAGATCGAGTATGGAGGACCTGTTTAGTTTAGAGATTGTAAAGATTAGTAGGAGTCAAAATTCTGTAGCGCATGAGCTTGCTCACTTTGCAATTAGGTCATGTCGTAGTGAAGTCTTTTTTCTTCTTTTCCTGAGTTCGTTTTTGTCTCGAGTCTGTAATGATACTACTTAAGTTTTAATAGAGTCCTGTTTCAAAAAAAAAAAAAAAAAAAAAAAAAAATCCTTGGCAATCAGATACCTCAAGTTCGGTGGATATGGAAGGGTTAGATATATTTAAGGCCAAAGGGATAGAAGTTTATGGCACCCTTCAACTATTAGCAATCTCAACAGTGGTGAAAACTTCATTTCAGGTACTCCAATCATTCCAAATTTTAGTTCACTTTGGCTTTTCTACATTCATTTCTTTTTACTATACATGTAGACATAGTGTATAACCAGGTGCATAGCAAAATCAATGTATCTAGGAAAGCCAAAATAAACTACAATTTAGAATGGAGGGAGTAGTATACAAAGTAATGGGGCAGTACGTCTGCTATAAACTTATAACCAAGCTGTGGAGAGCTTCAGTTCTTCCAAATCCATAGTGCTTCAAGTTACGAGGTGAAACGATTAGAAACAATTGCTAAAAGACTAAATCACGAAACAATCAGCATCGATCGCCAAAAAGCTAAATCACTTTAAGTTCTTTATATTTTTCTCAAAGACCTAAACGATTCGATTAAACTGCAGCGGCTGAGGCTCCGAGCTGAGCACCTAATCCCCAATTTCTTCATGTCTCTCTACATAAAACAACGTTCCTAGCCTAATATAACACCTGCTACATCCGTCCAAAATGAAGCTTCACATTCACTTCGATTTTCAGTCCTGTTGAATTGATACTAGTAGTAGTACACTAGAAGTCTATGAATGGATGGGATTTGAAAACTCGAGTAGAAAAATACCTCAAACAAGGCCAATGCAAATCGGTGGAGAGCAGCACGTCACATACTCACATCACCATTGCTCCATCTTGACGGCCTGCACTCTGCCTCTATGCCGGATGGCCATGTTCTCCATGCACGCTCACTTGTCGACGGTGGAGTGGCATCCGATGCTGCGGCTAGAGACGCAGGTGTGCTGCTTCACATGCGGCGCCGAAGCATGATGGTGCACCGAGACAGCCGCACCCGGCCTCCATCACACACCTGGGTCCAACCGCGACGCCGGGCTCGATGAGGCATCCGCCCCCGATGACGGGCGGTCTCATGCACCAGCACGTTGCCCACGATGTGCGCGCCGAATGCTTTGTAATCCTGTTGGCAGATAGCCTTCATAGCTATGTGTCGTCATAAGTGGCTTCGGGGCTGTATATATGGAACTGTATGCGGTCTCACCGGCATGTTCCAGCTTTTGTATCTAACTATTTCGTCCCTTGTTAGTTTCAGGTTAAACTGACGGCACGCTTCTCGATTCCAACCGCCCAGGCACCCGTTTGAAGCCACACTTTCCGCTTGCTGTGTGTGAGGCACAGTGCGCCACATTTTATGTCAACAATTACTACACTAGTCGGTCTAATCAATGAAAGTTGTAGGTATTGAAAAGTTATGAAACTTTATTGTTGACAACTTTTTATTTGAAATCGTCTAGTCAAGGAAAACTACATTTAAATTTTCTCAAATTTGAAATTCAAATTTTGTAAACAACCTCGAGTGGAGAAAATACCAAGATGAAAGTTGTAGATCCTAAAAAGTTATGTATAACTTTGTAGTTGACAACCTTTTTGATCTGAATTCATTAAAGGCCTCAAAAGAATGAATTTATACTTGGTTTATTATAATATGTGAGGAACCAAAATGGATTATGGTCGCAAGTGACAATGTGGTGGAGTAGTAGAGGAGGTAAGGCGCTAAGGTGAGGTCATGGGTTCAAAGATTGGCTAGAGCGAATTGTCAAAAAATCACAAAAAAACGGTACTGACCACAAATCGGGTTGGTGACAGTTTAGCGTAGCCTTCTTAGTTTATTTTTTTTACCATTGTTGTGGAATTTTTTCATAATTTTTAAGAATTGATTGGCAAGTGCTTGTAGGGGCTGCGAACCAACCGCCCCTACAAACTGTGCATTTGTAAAAATTGATTGGCAAGGGTGTAGGGGAGGCTGATCAACCGCCTCTACAAAATGTGCATTTGTAGTCGCGATTCCTCAGGGGCGGCTAGAAAAACCGATGCTCCAAATGCCGTGAGCCATCCCTAAAAAAACACTTTTGACGTAGTGGACAACTTAGAAGGATGAGTTGGGGCACCAGTGTGCTGCCATACAATGGTGGAAATCCACTCAATAGATTCATCACATACAAGCATTGTGCATATACATCAAATCAACCATGAATGCAAATTGAGATATAATCAATTGATACTTGCCTTTCATATATCAAGGTATAAGAAAGTACAAAGGTAGCATTTGCTATGCATCCTAGAGAATACTCGGAGCTGGGTCAACAACATGTCGCACATACACGTTGTTGACCTTGAAGTAAACAATAACACTTACTTTTCCTTCTTGGAGTGGAGGTGGCACCTGACCCGCTGTTAGATAAAATACTTCCTTTAGATCTGGCTGCTCTCTAAGGATAGTGACCTGTGCCGCATAAGTGTCCTTGCCAACTAGTTCAGGCCATGATTACTTCCCCGGAAGAGCCATGGTCAAGTACTATCCTTAGCTTTTCTCTCTTTTGAAACTGTTATAATACCAACAAGAATCAATAATCGAGTAACCTTGACATAATTAATAGAAACATAACATGTTGTCTCAAACTAATGGTATCATACTTTCATTCTAAGGACATGTCATAATATAATGCACTACATACCAACCGAGCAACAAATAGTCTACTAAAATGTTAAAAGCAAAAAATTTTAAAGCAATCACTAAGAAAGGAATACATGACCACATCTAGAGAAGAAGATCACATGCAGTAGCCTATGGCGATTATACATGCATGGTGTATGTATGTGTATATATACACACACTAACATTTGTATGGTAGCTTGGCAATTTTTGACCAAAACCATGTGAGTGTTTTGTCCACCATTAATTTTGAAACACCGCCGTAGTGCCATTTTGCTAACAACAATGCATCCAATTTGCTTGTTTTGACTTAGTAAACATTATAATATGGTCCTAGTTAGTCAACATCGTCTAATCTTGTCCTTGTTCGTAGGGAGACAGCGGAATGGCAATACTTCACAAATGTGTATAACGTGAACTAGCGCATACGTGATAATAACCAAGTATGTTGAACTAGCACGTACAAAAAAACCATGTCGGAGCTTCTAACTCATCGCCTATATTGGTCACGGAGCTGCTACTATCACCGATGTTATTCCCTTCACCTCTGTCCTTGAAATGTCATTTACTAAGTCCATTTGTCTGTACGACCTATACCCTTCGGGCCCATTGAAAACAAGAAACTATGTCGGAGCTTCCAACTCATCAGAGCGTGCCAAGGTCCTGGCTGTTAGGCAAGACATGTAAGCATCGTGTAGCCAAGCTGTACAAAAGATATGTTTCTTGCACAAAAAAACTATGTAGTTCCAACTCATCGACCTATTTTGGTCATGGAGCTGCTACTATCACCGATATTACTCCCTTCACCTCTGTCCTTGAAATGTCATTTACTAAGTCGATTTGTCTGTTCGACCTATACCCTTGGGGCTTATTGGAAACAAGAAACTATGTCGGAGCTTCCAACTCATCGGAGCATGGTTAATCATTGAGCCAAGGTCTTGCTATTAGACAAGATACAGCGTGTAGCCAAGCTGTACAATAAATGCCTTTAGCTTGGCTCACCCCTTCTTCTCATTCCCTCCGTCCCGGAGCCGCTACTATATCACGGATGTTACTCCCTTTTTATTTCACCTCTGTCCTTGAAATGTCATTTACTAAGTTGATTTGTTTGTTCGACCTATACCCTTCAGGTTCAATGGAAACAAGAAACTATGTCGGAGCTTCCAACTGATCAGAGCATGGTTAATCGTTGAACCAAGGTCTTGGCTATTAGACAAGACACAGCGTGTAGCCAAGCTGTACAATAAATGACTTTAGCTTGGCTCACCCCTTCTTCTATATACTTCCTCTGTTCCAAATTGTAGGTCGTTTTTTTTTTTTTTTGCGATAAAAATTGTAGGTCGTTTTAGCTTTTTAAGATGCATCTCTTTTACTGTGCATCTAGATATTGTTTATAACTAGGTGCATAACAAAAACCAATATATCTAAAAAACTAAAATGAACTATTTTGGAACAAAGGGAGTACGTTTTAATTTTCTCATGGTCCCCACTTTCTTCTCTGTAGTTTTTCTCTCCTCCTATCACCCTGTGCCACTGCTACCTCGTTGTATATTGCGGTCACTGAATGCAAAAGATGATATTTACATTGGCATCTTAGATGAGCCGGTCGACGCATGCAGCGCCAAGCTCGCTTGTTTAATCCACCCTCTCTCTTCCATATATCATCCACACTACTGAGTTCTTGGTCGATACGCCTACCATTGTACCTGCTCTCAAACTGCAGCTGCCAGCTCTTGCGCACCATTGTATTCATCAATGTAGGTCATCATTACTTCAATGAGTGTGTGGTTGAGTCCGTCGTACGTACTCCCTACGTTACACGGATACGGATACGTGTATCGGATACAATACGTATTCGATACGCGGATACACTATTCTCCAAAAACAGTGACACGGGGATACACCTAAGATTTTTTAATAATATTAATAATAACATGATTTAATATAAAACATAGTTCACAAATTAAAATATCGCTTAAAGTCATCCATAGATCACGGGACACGGAGTTCACAGGGACACTATTCTTCTTCTTTTTTCTGGTCATCAACTTCAATTGGAGCACGATCATCACCGCGGCGCCATCTACATGGTGAGCAATACAGAACTATAACTACAAGGATCGTTGATTGTTGGGACTAAAGCTAGGGCTAGAGGAGATCTTGTTGGGACTAAAGCTAGGGCTAGAGGAGATCAGCTGAGCGCGAGGAGAGGGCTGCATCTGCTTGCAGCCTTGCACACCCTGGCCGCCATCCACCGATCGCCCGGCTTCGCCGCCCGCCCGCCCGATCGGGCGCCGCATATAATATGAGCGTGCAGCCGCCGGCCTCAGCTTGGGGAAGGCAATACGTCATGTGGAAGAGTGGAACTTTGGCCATTTAGCTTCATGGGCGTATCCAAATTGGCTCACGTGTATCGGATACTAGTATCCGGTCGCGGGGCGTATCCAATCTTCTTAGTACGGCCTGGATACGTATCCATGGCGTATCCGTATCCGTGGAGTATCGGATACGCGATACGCAACCCCCTGAAGTATCCGTGCATCGTGAGCGTACTCCCATTCATTATATAGCCGACTAGTGCTCCCAAATCAGCCCCCTCACCGCCATATATGTGCCTAGATTTATTGGAGAAAGAGAGAGGAGCCAGGAGATCACTTGTGTAACACAAACTCCACCATGTCTCCGCTATGTGCCTACATAGCCCTGTGCCTCGTGCCACCGTCTCCCATGTGCTCGTGTCACTTGCCAACCCTTGCTCTCACTACCTTGTGTGTTTAGGAATGGATCAAGGAATGAAAAGGGAGGAAGGAGGGGATAATATCAAATTTATGTTATGCTTGTTAAAATGTGAATGTAATGAATGATGACAGGAAGAACTAACCGTGTGTTTCATTGATCTCTTGGCAATATATACATGTGGAGAAGTGTGTCCAATGGACAAAAATCGCTTAGTTAAATTAATGTAAAACTCCAATGGACATGGCCCTTTGGTAACATATGATTAACTTTTGATTACTAATAATACTAATCCTAACTGCTCGTACACACATGATACGGACACATGAGATCACCAGTCCGTGGCCATGGATCAATGCATGTTGGTTGACAGGTCGTTTCACAACACTCTCCCTTGATCGAACCTTCCTGGAGATCAATGCAGCTATAAGCTGAGATTCCTCGGAAAACCATATAGGAAAAATATGAGGAATATATATGTATCGGTATGCCATAAAAACTCCATTAAACCTTATTGTGAAAATAAAGAAAAAACCCATCATTACCTTTGTGTAGTAAGATACTATAGTTTTCAAAACAATATTTTTTTTCCATCCAAATACTTCATAATGCTTCAAAACTAAAGAATTTTATAGAAACAATGGTAACTCAAAAATGCTTTGCATTCAAACAGCCCTAAAAATGTTTTTAGTAATTGACAGTCAAAGTCTCACTTTGTTTGACGATGATGTTATAATCCTATAAACAAACACATAATTAATGCTAGAGGTGATAAATCATACACAAGCTGCCTGCTGGGTCGATCTGGCCTGGTCCTATCTTTTAGAAAGTTCCAAAAAGCGATGAGGCCGAGGCAGCTTCTGAACCCAGAAGGGCTGCCGGCGGCATCTTTGCTGGGAGTCTTGGTACTTCCACCTCAGACCGCAGCATACTAACAACCGGTCGGATGGACGGCCTCATGCTCCGGTCAGGGTGAGTGCACCAGAGGCCAACGATGATGACGCACTCCATCTCCTTGGCGTCGAACTGACCGCTCAGCCGTGGGTCCGCCACGGAGAGGACCTGTCCTTCGTAGTATAGCTCCGACACCCGCTGAGCCAAATGGACGACGGTGTTGTCATCCCGTCGGACCACGAGGGCAACCGACCGCATGCGACCTCCAGCAGGACGACACCGAAGCTGTAGATATCTGACTCTGTGCTGGCTCTTCCGGTGACCATGCACTCTGGGTCCATGTAACCCATGGTGCCGGCGAGCACTGTGGTGTAGGAGCCCCGGTCGTGGTCGACAAGCCTCGCAAGCCCGAAGTCTCCGAGCTTGGTGTTGAAGGATGCGTCCAGCATTATGTTGCTCGACTTGATGTCCCTGTGCAGGACGCACTGCTCCCACTCTTCGTGCAGGTACAGAAGTGCCGACGCGATTCCAAGCACAATCCCATGCCTGCAAAATCTGGTGGTGTGAGCAAAGTCGTTACAGAGTTAAGTCATAAAAAATCTGGAGCCATAGCATGATAGCAATAATATGAACATGCATGCCTTCAGAATAGTAACATGTATATATGTTAGTTCATTCTTGCCTGACTGTCCAGGGTAGTATGCTATCAGCACTGTGAAGATGGGTATCGAGGCTGCCATTGGGCATCAGCTCATACACAAGAAGGAGGTCCCCAACGCTGTGGCACCAGCCGACAAGCTGCACGAGGTTACGATGCCTCAGCCGGCTTATGATCTTGACCTCGGAGATGTACTCTTTCTTCCCCTGCCTGGATCCCTTGGAAACTCTCTTGATGGCGACATGGAGGCACATGTCCTCCAAGAAGCCTCTGTATACTGAACCAAAGCCGCCTTCTCCGAGCTTCTGGTTGTCCGAGAAGCTGTTGGTGGCATTAGCTAGGTCCTCGTACCGAAATCGCCGAGGCCCTGTCCCCTTCTTGAACACGTCTTCCACGGCCTCGTCGTCGAAAAGGTCTGAACCTTCCCTGCCATCATTGTGGTCCTTGATCTCATACGCCTTCGGTGGTGCAAGGAGAGCGCCCACGCCCAGATGCCCAAGGCAACCACAAGCATGACCGTCCCGGCAGCCACAACCAGAGCCACGATCAGCAGCTTTCTGCTACCACCCCTACTAGTACTAGTAGCTGTAGACGGCATCGTCGAAGGAGGTTGGGATGGCAGCTGCGCCTGCACGGGAACCGGCGGCATGGTGATGTCTATTGGCTCACGTGCCTGGAACTTGGTGTAACAGCTGAATCCCTTGATGTAACCGTACTCGCTGTTGTTCATCCTGTTAGAGATGAAGGCGACCTGGTTCCTGAGGCATCTGGTGCACTCGCTCGGTGCCAAGTACCGGGCGCACTGTGCAAACCCGTACATTGTCATCTGGTTGTAGCCAAGCCCACCATTCGTTTAGTTCTGGCTCCCGTTCCCCAGCCGCAGGGGATGGTCGCCGGCCCTTGCCGCAAGCAGTTCCAGCAGTTGCGACCTGGCCCCTTTCAGGCCCAACCTGTTCCTCCCCACGACGGGCGGCGATCTCCAGTCCATGTAGTCGGTTTCGGCGGAGTAGGCGTCGAAGAAAGGTGCGCCCATGTACCGCAGGAGGCACCCGTCGTAGTTGATGCTCGTGTTCCGGGCGTGGCTGTATTTACACCTCTCCGTGAGATTGGCGAGGCTGCGAGCGGCCTTGCCGAGGCAGTCCACGCATTGCGTCGCGTTCCAATCGGCGTAGCACATAATGAAGCCCCAGACTTGGTCGGAGCCCACGCCGGTCGTGCCGTTGTACGACCACCCGCTTCTAAGGGCTGCAGCAGACAGGCTGGCGACGAGCTCGTTCAGGTTCTTCGCGTACTGGCTGCCGTCGGTGTAGTTGCCGTAGATGGGAAAGCTGGCGCAGTTGTCGAAGTTGGGTGCACTGCCCTGACTGACTGTCGTGACGATGAGTGAGGCGGCGGCGACAGCGAGGAGCAGCAGGAGAAGGCGAGCCGAGGACAGCAAGCCTGCCGACGACAATGGCGCCACCTGTTTAATTCTGGCGCCGTAAGGTTAATTGTATATATGCCATGACACCGGCTGGCCTAGGAAATGATGAAAATGTATTGTGTAAGGGATCACGAGCTAACTGACCTGAAAAGCCATGGACGATCAAGGATGCGCACCCAAGCAACCAGCAGGGGGATGCGAGAACCAGGGAGCTCACCCAAGGCTGGTTGACAGTTCTATTATGGATTAGGGAATGAGTCCAAGGCAAGGACCTGGTTGACGCTAGCTTCTGTCCGGCCGGCCAGGAATCGGGACAAGAACGGCAGCGGAGAACGCAAGAGGACTCTGGCTCCGGCTGGGGAAGATCGATGACAATGGAAATGAGATAACACAGCTGTACTGATGAAGAAACGTTCATGTAATAGTAATATAAGAAGTGCAGAAGAATGTACTATGTACCACCGATGCATGTCACAAATTAAATAAGAAATATTGCATGGTCGTTGAGGAAAGAATAGAGAAGAGAATTTTGTGGTTGCTTGGTAAGGCAAATTCCTACCTTTTAGGTCATAATATACATGGCAGCTTTTATTACTTCTGTCCGTCAAGCTTTCTGATGATTATGGCATCTTTCTTTAGGTCCTAGTGAAGTACAACAACAACAACAACAACAACATAGCCTTTAGTCCCAAGCTAGTTGGGGTAGGCTAGAGATGAAACCCATATGAAACGATTACAAAAAGAGCGTAGAAAGGCACAAGACAAAGGATAAAGATTAGGGTAGATAGAAAAAGGAAACAAAGTCATGGTTCAGGCACGTTAATAGCTTGCCTCAAGCGCTCCTATCCAAAGCTAAATCCTTGGAGATATTCCACTCCTTAAGGTCTCGCTTAACCGCCTCGTCCCAAGTCGGTCTAGGTCGGCCTCTACCTCTCTTTACATTATCTACCCGTTCTAGAACTCCACTACGCACCGGCGCCGCCGGGAGGCCTCCGTTGAACATGTCCAAACCATCTCAACCGATGCTGAATCAATTTCTCCTCGATAGGGGCCACCCGACCCTATCCCGAATATCTTCATTCGAACTCTATCCCTTCTAGTATGCCCGCAAAACCAACGCAACATACGCATCTCGGTCACACTTAGCTGTTGGACATGTCGCCTCTTTGTAGGCCAACATTCAGCACCATACAAAGATCGCCGGGCGAATCATTTTGTCCTATAGAACTTCCCTTTTAGCTTACGTGGTACCCTCTTGTCACATAGGATGCGAAGCTTGACGCCCACTTTAGCCAACCTGCTGCGATTCTATGTCTAACATCTTCATCAATGTCGCCATCCTTACGTAGCATAGATCCTAAATACCCGAAAAGTATCCTTCTTGGCCACCACTTGTCCATCCAGGGGTGACATCCCCATCCTCGTGCCTAGTCGGGCTAAAAGTCGCACATCATATACTCGGTCTTGGTCCTACTCAATCTGAACCCTTTCGATTCTAGCGTGTGCCTCCACAGCTCCAACTTCCTATTTACCCCTTCTCTACTCTCATCCACTAGCACCACATCATCGGCAAAGAGCATACACCAAGGGATATCACCACAGTATATCCCTTGTAACCTCATCCATCACCGAGTAAATAAATAAGGGCTGATGCTGACCCTTGATGTAGTCCTATGTTAATTGGAAAGTCACCGTATCGCCATCACATGTCCGAACACATGTCGTCGCATCTTTGTACATATCCTTGATGAGGGTAATGTACTTAGTTGGGACTTTGTATTTTCTAAGGCCCACCACATGACGTTTTTTCGGTACTTTGTCATACGCCTTCTCGAGGTCAATAAAGACCATGTGCAAGTCCTTCTCTACGCTCCCTAAATCTCTCCATCAAGCTGTCGTACTAAGAAAATCGCCTCCATGGTCGACCTCCGGGCATGAACCCAAATTGGTTTTGGGTCACACTTGTCAGCCTTTGTAGGCGATGCTCGATAACCCTCTCCCACGGCTTCATCGTATGGCTCATCGGCTTAATCCCCGGTAGATTAGTACAACTTTGAACATCTCCCTTATTCTTGAAGATTGGTACTAATATACTGCCGCCTCCATTCTTTAGGCATCTTGTTTGACCTAAAAATGAGGTTAAAAAGCTTAGTTAGACCATACTACGCTCTCGCTCCCGGACATCTCCACACCTCAATGGGGATGCCATCAGGGCCCATCGCTTTACCTCCCTTCATCCTCTTCAAAGCCTCTCTGATCTCTGCCTCCTGAATTCTCCTCACAAAGCGTCTACAAGTATCGTCAAATGAGTCGTCCAACTCAAAGGTAGGACTATCATTCTCCCCATTGAACAGACTTTATCAAGTACTCGCCATCGTCCTTGATCTCCTCGTCCTTCAGCAGCAGTCGATCTGTCCCATCCTTGATGCATTTGATTTGGTTTATGTCCCTTGTCTTCCTCTCACGTATCCTAGCGATCCTATAAATGTCCTTCTCCCCTTCCTTCGTGCCTAGCCGTTGGTAAAGGTCATCAAAAGCGACCCTTTGCTACACTCACGGCTCGCTTTGCAGCCCTCTTCGCTATCCTATAGCCCTCGATGTTGGCTGCACTCTTGTCGAGATGGAGACGCTTGAAGCACTCCTTCTTCTCCTTAATAGCCTTTTTGTACCTCGTCGTTCCACCACCGGTGTCCTTCGCTTCCTTCTTGCCTCCCCTACTCACACCCAACACTCCCGAGGCCACCTTCCGTACATATGTTGTCATCTTCACCACATGTCGTCGCATCTTCTCCTTCTTCCCAAGGCCCCTCGCCTAGCATCCCTCTCCTTAAACGATTGTGCCGCTTCCCCTCTAAGCTTCCACCACTTCGTCCTCGTAATCTTGACACGTTTGTCGGTGGGCACGCACACGAAAACGAAAGTCCGCCACTACAAGCTTGTGTTGAGGGACCGCACACTCCCCAGGTATCACCTTACAATCTAGGCAAGCAGTCCTATCCTCCCTTCTTGCAAGGATAAAGTCGATCTGGCTCGAGTGTTGTCCACTACGGAAGGTCACTAAATGGGATTCCCTCTTTCTAAAGAGGGTATTCGCTAACAACAAGTCATAGGCCAAAGCAAAATTCAAAACATCCTCCCCCTCTTCGTTCCTACTACCGTACCCGAAACCCCCGTGTACTCGCTCAAACCCTACATTTGTTGCACCCACATGGCCATTGAGGTCTCCTCCTATGAAGAGTTTCTCACTGATAGGGCGCAAGTACTAACCATGCTATCTAGGTACTCCCAAAAACCGACTCTTGGCACTCTCACTAAGACCTACGAGGGGCATATAGGCACGATCACATTCAAGACCGAGTCTCCAACGACCAATCGGACTAGGATAATCCGATCACCTTGCCTCCTAACGTCCACTACTCCATCCTTAAGGCTCCTATCTATCAGGATACCTACACCATTCCTACCCGATGTTGTCCCCGTGTACCAAAGCTTGAAGCCAGTGCCCTCCACCTCTTTCGCCTTCTGGCCCTTCCATTTGGTCTCCTGAACGCATAGAATATTTACACGCCTCCTAGTTGCCGCATCGACTAGCTCTCTTAACTTACCTGTTAGGGACCCTACGTTCCAACTACCTAGACGAATCCTAGTTGGCTCGGCTAGCTTCCTTACCCTTCGCACCCGTCGAGGAAAGTGCAAAGACCCTTGCTCATTTTTCACTACACCCGGGCGCAGATGTAGCGCGCCACTAAGGTTGCGACGACCCGACCCTTGCTCACTGTTCATCGTACCCGGATCACGATACGACGCGCCACTAAGGGGATGGCGACCCGGCCCTTGCCCATTTGACACCACACACGGGGTTCCGATGTAGCGCGTCGCTAAGAGGGTTACGCCCCAACGAATTTCTTATGGGTTTCATATCCATTAGAGTGGCTGGTTTTTACGCTGGTTCGCCAAACCTAACGCAACCCTCCTCCTTTACCCGGGCTTGGGACCGGCTATGTTGAGACGACTCAAGAAAGTCTTCCAGTCAACATAGGCTGGAATTTTTAGGTCCTAGTGAAGTAAGTATAAAAAATTGAGCATTACCCATCGAGGTTCTTTTGGCAAAATGATCAGCGTAGGAGTACAAAAATAGATTATTATTCTTTGTCGACCAAAAGGGAGCTTGTGGATCCAAATCTAGATATAATTATTTATAAAGAAAAAGTATATAATGATTGTCGGGTACCTGCATGCGGTTGGCCCACCGCCAATCGAACAGCATCTGTTTGATCGATCTGGACCAGCGCATGCAAGCCACTCTCTGGTGTATCAGCAGACCGACACTAACTCGCATCAGCTATTCGATGAATCATACGACTCGATCAGAACCACGAAAGAGAGCATCTGGACAAAATGCTAGCCAGTGATCGGTGAGAAGAGATGGAAGCACACCCAGTCCAGATCCAACTCACCATTGCAGTTGCAGGTGGGATGCCATGCGTAGTGAACAGACCAGGGGGCAGAGGCGATGTGACGATGTATGAGAATATGTCATTTAGTCAAATATTCACTTCTTGTGATATATCAGACAGATTTTCCTGAATGCAACATGAAAACACGTCAAATTATATGTCGAAAAAAAAAAAAAACAAAACTGTTGAGTAATTGCACAAATGCCAGACAAACTGACCAGATATTCGATACTTTGGAATTCACACCATTTCTTCAATTTGGGACAGAGGAAAACAACAACAGATTCAGGAATGGCTGGCAATGTTTCCCGGAGCTCAAGAAGAGGGCAATGAAGTAGTACCAAACTTTCGAGATTGCTCAAAGGCCCCAGAGATGCAATGTACATGAGTCCTTGGCAATCAGATACCTCGAGTTCGGTGAACATTGAAGGGTCAGATATATTTAAGGGCAAAGATAGAAGCTTATGGCACCCTTCAACTATTAACGATCCCAACAGTGGTGGAAAACCTCGTTTCAGGTAGTATATAAAGTAGTGGGCAGTCCGCTATAACCAAGCTGTGGATGACTTTCAGTTCTTCCAAATCCATCAGTGCTTCAAGCTTTGGGCATCCCCTGATCTCCAGCTTGCCAAGTGTAGAAAGACCTCGATGGAAGGGTGGAACACCCCCGGAACTTTCAAGACCAAACTTTAAGATCCGTAGTTTAGATGGCAACCAATTATCTGGTGACAAAATCAATTCTGAGCCCTGCTCTGGGCAAATATCGAGACAGATATGTTCACAGGATTGGAAGTAAGCCATGCCCCACTGCTTTGCCATTACTATATCTGAAATCTTTGCCATTTTGGGGGTCTGTTCAACAAGAAGATACAATTTGGATGCGGCTCATTGTTACTCTCTAATGTTTAGCATTTTCTCGTGAATTAGAAAGAAAGCATTAGGATAAGCATCACATAAATATAAAAAGAAATCAGCCTTAAAGCTCTATCTAGATGTACTAATATGTGCATATTTCAATAATGGAACAGTAACTGCTCACTGTTTGTAACCTGAATTGACAAGAGCTGCAGTAGTGTTGTATCCTGCTACTTAGCTAATGTCCTCTGGCTGCTTTTGAGTAAGTAAATGTGTGAACCGCCGCTTAATCCCTCTTTCCAACAAAATCCGTACAAGCTGTTTGTATCACTATCACCTAATTGATCTAAGTTCTGATACAGCAAGCACAGTGATTACCAAGAGCGGCTACCTAATGATCTAAACAATGAGAGATAGCTACGACAAGAAATTAGCTAAGGTATCAAAATTATCCACTAATTCTAACACTTATTCTCATAAAGTTGCTAATCTGTGCAGCACCGTACTAAAAGTAAATATTTAAACCTCTGAAAATATAAGAAACCCTTGCCAGATGGACTATACTTTTTATACAGCATGGTACTAAAAAGCCATTGCAAGAGGACAAGATGATGGACTAAAATTAAAATAAAAATTAGAAGAACATAAGACCTCACCTCGTAGTAGAGCTCTTGCTCGTCACACCACTCGATCAGTCCTGGGCAATCATTAATTAACATATTTTGAGGCCTAAACAAAAGCTTCTTTTGACGCAAGACAATTAGTTTAGGACAATGGGCAATATATAAGCTCCCAAGAGAACAAAGATTTTCCAGTCCCAGTAACGATTCAAGGTTATCACAGTAACTGATATTAAGAGTCTGCAGCTGAGACGGTTCATTAGATGCTGAAAGCTGGAGAGCAACTAGAGCTGACTTTATTATCATTAGATTTCTGACAGAACCAAAGTAAGGGATCCGTCTAAGTTTGTTGCAGTTTCTTACAGTGATGCTCTGCATCTTTGGGCAATCTGAATCTTGGGATTTACACCAATCCTGTAGTTCACACAGACTATCAAGCTCTAACTCCATCAGAGCAGGGAATATTACCTTTGTTAGCTGGCATTTGTTATTATTACACTGACATCGTAAAGAATCATGATTCAACTTCTTGATCGCTGAAATTCCAATAAGCTGAAGACATCTCAGGTTCATCAGGTTTCCCTATGCATATAGGAACCTCTGCAATGCTATGGCAGTTCCGCCAAGCACAATGTATCCAAGTTATGGAAGTGGCAAAGTGGATTCTGGGACCAGTCACTGAATTGAACAGAGAGTTGGAGATATCTTAAACTGAAAAGATGGCACGATTGCATGGAGAACTCTTTCCAACAAGTGGATACGATCAGTTTCTCAAGGCTGTAAAGATGACATATTGATTCTGTCAAATGCTCCAGATTTTTACCAGTCAATGAATCACAATTACTTACATTGACATAGCGCAAGAGCTTCAGATTTCGGATAGCAGATATGCATCCACTATCTTTACATGAATATAGTATAAGAGCCCTTAGGTATGTGAATTCGTATATGCCAATATGGTAAAATATTCGTTTTAAAATTAAGGTGCGTAAAGAATTCATTTTGAGCAACTGGGAAACTCGATTTTTGTGTAGAAAGCATGCATTTATGTTTGTTTTCTAGCAAAAAAATATGCCAGGCGCCTTACTGAATGCATGGGATCTTCCACAGAATCAGGTTGTGTTTGGATTATGGCCTCCCAGGCGATGTCTGGCCAGTCTGCTGATCCTAGCGACTGTCCAAAGCGCTCAATAGTCAGGGGACGATGCCTGGGCCCCAGAGTCCCCACATGCCACTGTCCAAAGCGCTCAGACTCCGGTTGAATCGATAACCTCCTCGGATTCCTCCTGACCCCAAGAGAATTGTTTATTTGATCATAGGTGATGAGCAGATCTAGAGACTTAGACATGGGCTTAAGTTCAGGGTGCCCACTCTGAGTATTTTTGCTTCAATCTGCCCCTACCTAACCAGAGAAATAAGTGCTGAACTTCATTTTCAGTGTAAAGGTTACCTTCTTCAACAGCTACTGCAGAAAACAGGCCACTGGAGAGAGATCTCGCAAGGTCCCAAACCATGTCATGTAACCTAAACAATTGAAATTGAAATGACAAAGAAGACTCGGTCGTTCCTTTGTGAGAAGTTTCAACCAATGATCTTATGTGCAGCTCATAAATGCTATTGTCAGCGTTGAAGATCTCCCCACTAGAAATTTCAACTGGTGATCTTACATGTGACTTTTGCAAGTAACTGTAACCCTTACGATTGACCAAATAGAATGTATCTGTTTCGATCAGTGATCTTTCATTCAACTCATCAAAGTACTCACCAGCGACCTTCTCTAGTGTTTTGCATCCTGAATGCTGTACATAACCATGGGCAATCCACAAGTGAATCATGTCATCCTTGGTAAAAGGCTCACCTTTCGGATATAAAGCACACAGCAGGAAACAAGGTTTGAGTCTTCCAGGCAGTCGATGAAAGCTCAATCTAAGAGCAGACAAAATGTCCTCATTATCTGAATATTCCCAAAACTCACTATTGGATATATCCATCCAAGTCTGCATATCCATCTTGGACCGCAACAGGCAACCTATCGATTTAATAGCCAATGGTAAGCCACTACATTTTTGCATAATTTTCCTACCTACCGGAACCAAAGTGGACTCTTCATGGATGTTTTTATGGCCAAAAGCATAGCATTGGAACAACTGCCAGCAGTGATCTTCAGGTAACGAGCCAAGCTCAAAGTGAGGAACGGTCTGCACAAGTTGTGCTACCTCTTTACTCCTAGTAGTCACCAGGATTGTCACAGTATTAGCATTCTTGAATGGACGAAGAAAATCTTGCCAGCAACTTTGCCGTTCATTCCATAGATCATCCAGAACAAGGAACACACTCTTTTTTAGTACCTTTTGTTGCAGAACATCATGAACGGCGCTAAAATTGCTGTATGTACATGGTTGCCTGGTCAGAGACTCTGTGATTGCAATTGCCAGCTTGCGTAAATCAAATGTTTCGGGAACATGAACCCAACTCGTAAGTTCATAAGTTTCTTGGACCCCCGTGGTAAACCATCTGTGCCACCGTTGTCTTGCCAATGCCCCCCATTCCAACAATTGGCAAAACATGAATTCCTGGGCAGTTACTGTAAGACATCACCAACTTTACAATGTGCGCTTTCTCCTTTGTCCTGCCAAAAACACAAGATTCATCCAGAAGATGGCTAGTCGCTCTTGATTCCCACATGGTATCCCTCCCACTCCAAGTGGTTCTTTTCGCCATCCTCCTGCCCAAGGTGCAGGGCTGCACGATCTCCAGCGATCTCTTCGAATCGGCGTATGATCTCCCTGATTCGCTGCACACATATGCTGACAGTTATTTGCCAGTAAGCAAATGATTTGGACAAAAAGCAGCAAGCAACTGCATCACCTCGCTGATGTCTCCATCCTCATCCTCTGGTCTGAGTTGTGTGGCAGTTTGATCTGTAGAGATTTCCTCAAACCACCTTGTGATATCCACGACTCCCTGCAAAATAAAAGATGGTTATTTGACATCGCGCAAGTAATTTGAAGGAAATGAAACAAGAAACTGGATCACCTCACTCGTGCCACTGTCATCCCCCGCAGGTCTGAGCTGAAAGCCGGCTCGATCTGTATAAATGTTGAACCGGCGCGTGATCTTCCTGATCATTCTCTGCAGGCAGTTAAGTATCAGAATACTGTTGCGCTTTGTCTTGACCCAGGGAAGCAAAAAAGCTAGGGAGATGCAGGAGAATTCAAAAGGATTTTTTTTTTTTCAAGGTGCTACCAAACTAATTTGGACGACCCATCCATTTGTGTCAAGATTAGAAAAGGTGACTCATGATAATATTCAATGCACCTTACGTTTTTAGTTTGGGAATTTGGCACAAAAGGTAACAATACAATTTCAATGCACTCTTCTTTATCTATGGAAATATAGAAGTACCTTGATAAATTACATGAGTGCGTTATGTATTAGTCTTAAAAAACTCTTACCAATACAATAGTATTGTAAATAGACGTTTTTTTTTCTAGATACATTGAAATTATTTAAAGTTTTTTACTTTTCTTTTCTAGATACATTGGGTTTATTATTCATCTAGACATAGTGTACATCTAAATACATGGGGAAAACATGGCTTAAGAAATGGTGTAAGCAGCCTATGCTGGGTAAATGCTAATTCTAATAAGTTGCAATATCGAATCATCACAAACAGAAAATAAATCAAAGAAACTATTCTAAACTACATCCCTAAAAAAGCCTATTCTAAACTACAATTTGGTCACTTAATTCAAGCTTGCACCTGTTCAGCTGGCTCCTCACCTGCTTTGGCAGGGAGCCCAAAGCCATGAACGGCTCGAAAGCCAGATGCGCCCCGCACGGAACGGGAACTCGGCGCTCGGCAGGGACGCGCCTCACGCCTCCCCAGCGCTCGCGGCGCGCCGCGCCCTCATCTCGCGCTGTACGGTGCCCGCAACCCCCTCCGCCCTCCTGCACTTCTTGCCAGGCTGCCATGGCAGATCAGGGGAAGAAACGAAATTGGGAAAAAAAAAAACCAGAGGCCACTGGGCTCTAAAGCCCAGTTTCTGTTTGTCTCACTCTTTTGACTGAAGCCCAATAGTAATCCGCCCTTTCTCATCCCTTCTAGCCCAAATGCTCATCCCTCCCTTCTAAGCCTTCCTCGACCTCTAGAGCTGACAATTCATTTTGTTGTTCTTCCTGTTTTTCTCTTGGAATGAAATGTTTCAGGAGGAGCGGATCAAAACTTACATCCATTGTTTTTATTTAAAATTGGTAACTATAAGTGCACGAGTGAAGTATTTACATTGTTAATCGTAGGTACGGGCCTGATATGTACCACCAGTCCACCATTATTCAAGATGCCCAAGTTAGAGGCTGATTAGCAAAGTGTCAGTACCTACCAATCATATGTGTTTAAGAAAAGATTAGCTATTCTAAAATGTTAGGATTAGTGCTTAGGCAAGTTAGAGGCTATATTACCACTTTGATCAAGTTTATGCTGGTCTTTTTGTGATGTTCAGTTACCTCTTTACTATCGGTGTTTACGTGCTTCAAGAATTGTGCATGTGGTTTTCGTGATCTTGTCGGATTACACCAACAAACCGAATTTGTGGTGTGGTTGTCAGGTGGTATAACGGGGGCCCTTTGTGATGTTTACATACCTCTTACTATCTATACCTTTTGTGATGTTTACATACCTCTTTAAGGTTATATGCTAGCCTTTTGTGATGTTTACATACCTCTTACTATCGGTGTTTATGTGCCTCAAGAATTGTGCACACGGGTTTTGTGATCTTGCTAGATCACACCAACAAAGCATGTGGTGTGGCTGTCGTCTGTGTAGGCGTGACGGGAGACCCTTGATGGTTTGTTCAAAAGATTTCACAGTGAAGACAAGGGGAGCGGCCTGAGAAAGGTCACACGGACACCTCTAACTTATATGTGTCGGAGGCCCTTGTACTATCCATAGAGTTGCCCGATTAGGAGTCTAGTCCTTTTGCGAGGAACGAGGACAAGTGGAAAGCTTGAGGTTATTGTAGAGTACTCCCTCCGTCCCACAATAAGAGGCGTTCGGGACCGGACGGCGGTACCAAGAACAGTGGCAAAGTACTGCATTCCCTCTTGCGGTGCTCCGCGACCGCTTCTTGTAGAGTACTCCCTTTGTCCCACAATAAGAGCGTTCGAGGACCGGACGACAAGTACCAAGAACAGTGGCAAAGTACTGCATGCCCCCTTGCCTTGCGCCGTCAGTTCCTTGGTTCCCATTTGTGTTGTACTACTCGCAATGGAGATGGAGGTGAGGAGATGTCTTTTTATTCAGTAGCGGAGGGACAGGAGGTGACAGATGGGGATGGCTGCTAGATGGGGATGGCTGCTGTACTTGGCATAGGCCGCAGCAGAGCTAGGGAAGCTAAAACGTCCAACATTTTGAAACTTTTTAAGCGTTTTTGTTCTGGGACAGAGTGAGTAACTAGGAAACTATATTTACCTTCATGGGTATCGTTTAATTATTTGCTTTCAAATTTCTATGGAAAAAGTATTAGCTTTTTCAAGACAGTCAAATTGTTGCTTGGTCGGATCGTAGCATCAGTAGCAGGCATTAAATAAATTGATTGAAAACACAACAAGAAACTGTACGTGTCACCTCATAGATGCCATAATCGTCGTCGTCGTGGTGCTTCCGCTTGGATGAGGTGCTTCCGCTTGAACCACAGCCGCCGCCGCCGCCGCCGCCCGGGGTGCCATGGAGTTCTTGCACGCGCCGCCGGATCAGGTCGTAACGGTAGTCTTCCAGGACGTCCTCCGCGTCGCGGGCGACGGCCGTGATCTCTGCGATCCATAGCTTCGCAGAACTGTCCCGGATCTCTCTCTCCCCAGCGTCGTCGAGCGTGGCCTGGATCCTCGTCACCAGCCGTTGCAGCCGCTGCACCTCCGCGGAAATTGTTTGCCGCCGGCCTCCACGGCAAGAAACAGCCGGCGCGGCGCCGCCCCGGAGGAGGTCCAGCAGCTTGGTCGCCGACGACAGTAGAGACGCCACCACGCCGCTCGCCATTATGGAATCAGGAGCAGGAGCAGCGAATGTCTCCTTGACGATCGACGTGGCAATGTAAACACCACTGGCAGTCTTCCCCTGGATCAGTCGATGGACAAGTCAACGAAAGTTTTTTTTTTCTAAAAAAAGTCATCTCAACGAAAATGGTGGAATGAACGGTGGACAAGACAAGTCCAAGAAGTTATTTATCATCCATTAGGTGCCACACTCAGGGCCTTATTATATCTCTACAACATAAAAAAAACAAAAGGAAGACTGTCATTTGGTGCGGTAAAAGTAAAAGCCTCACCTTTCACCCCCTCCGTGCGATCCCGCACCCCCTTCCCACGGTCTCCTCACACATGCAATCTATATTTGGCAACACCCAATCGGCGTCGCATGGAAAGCATGCCAATTATATTAGGCAACCACCCAATCTCCTCACACATGCAATTTATATTAGGCAACCACCCAATCTTATGATCCCGCGTCCCCTTCCCATATGGTTTCTTTCTCTGTCCGATCTCTACTCCTTACCTCGCGGCGATGACACCCACACCTCCCTGCCCGGCCAAATGCAGGGGAGACCTCGCTCGACAGCGACAACGCCGTACACCGCATCCACCACTCCCGCCCGCAACTCACCGCGTTGCCGCGCGCGCCCACAAACTGGCCTGCCGATACTGCCAGCGCCCGCCGGAGCTAGCGCGGCAGGCCCTACCCTACACGAGACGGCTGGTGACAACCATGCGCGCACCGGGGCATGACCACAATGTAGACACCGGGGAGGTGGTTGTGATCACCTCACGGCGTCGTCTACGTTCTTTGCGGTCGGTGACCTCCGGCGCTCCTCCAATCCGGTCCTTTCATTTGCACGGTAAGCACCACCGCCTCCGTGGAGTCTCCCTAATCTCTCGGTGGAAGCCAAACAATGTATGTTTAGGGCCTTTTCCAAGCCATGGCGGGGCTAGCCACCTACAGCCTCGCTGCGCGCCACCTACTCCGGCGAGCCTGCGGCGCCCCGAGCCCGCGAGGATGTAGTAGCCGCCCACATACCTCACCCTCCCGGCCACTCCCGGCGCGCACGGGCGCACCACACGTGCACACAGCCAGCGTAGTGCCATGACGAACAAAGCAAGCACCACCAAGCGGATGGGATGTGCGTTCTTCCCTTGTTAGCTTGGTGACACCATATGATGTCATGTATATGCAATATGACATTTTTCTGTAGAATAATAAATCTAAAAATACAATAGAAATACACACATACTTGAAATGAATTTCTTAAATTTCTGTCGGTTCGTTACAACTTCCCATCAAATTATTTTGCACTGCGGTATAGTTTTCACACTAAGCCACACTCTTATTGAATACACTAGGAGCCAGCCTACCATTCTTGGCGCCGCGGCCGTTCTTTGAGTGCCGAAACACGGGCGCTCAGCAACACTTCCCTTTGCCAATGGCGCTGGTCGGCGCTCGGCGAACAACGGCGCCTAGATGCTATGAACTCAACTCTATGTAAACAGTGCCTTGAATGACAAAATGACCGAAAAATACTAGAAAGAATGACGTCGAAAAAATAAAAAGAATGCACCAAGTAAAAAAAGTAAAGATAACGAAGACCCCAACAGTGATGGAATTTTCACAAAGAATATTATATGGAAGGAGGTTCTAATGCAATAGGCGAGGTAATAGAATATTACTAACACATACAATATATTTTTAATTCAATTTATATTGTATAAATATTATTTAACTGACACCATATTTGTTGATATTCCTAGGTCTAGGTACTTCTAAATGGTTTATCGACTGTACACGAAGGTGTTATATGCACAATACATGAATGTAAAAAATCTATACATGTTATATTCTCAGTCTGTATATCTGTTTGTTTGTGCATGGTGTATATCTTGAACACTTGATGTCAAATAATCAACCTCGTGCTACACTTGGTATTGTTTACGATTGTTCGAACATATTATGGTGATTATTGGTGAGCGATCCAAAGTATGTCACTTTAACATCATTGTTTAATTTTATAGTAATCTTATTACCTTATCATGCGATCTATGATTTTTATACAAAATTTTGTTATCCAGTAGTAACGCACGGGTATTTAACTAGTATTTCCCTAATCCTATTACAAAACATGGAAATTAGCTTGAAATTGTTTGAATCTTGATGGGCTTATTTTGGAATAACGAGTTCATCAAGATTCAAAGCATGTTTTTCTTTTTTTTAAAAAAAAAAAGTAAAACTGGTTTCATAATTTTATGAGGTAAAAACAAAAATTCAAGATTAAACTAGATTTTAGGATTTTAATTAGACTAGCAAAAATGCCCGTGCGTTGCCACGGGTCACATGGTTGGACTCCGTATTTTGAGAAACAACTTCACTTAAGTTAATATTATTATTTTAAATAAGCATTTGATTAAAATAGTTTGTCATAGTGGTTCACACACTAAAATAACTATAATATATTTATTTATTTATATTTATTTTCTCTTTTTTTCCCCTAGTTATTTTAGCGTTTCCTTTTTTGGGGCGGGTGCGCCGACGGCAAGGATGCCCTTTCGTGCCGGAAGGGCCGCCTCTCCACACCCGACGCTGTTGCCCTGCTTCAGCGCCTCGCGCCTCGCAGAACCTCTGTGTCAGCCTCGTCTAAGCTGGCCTTGTTCGTGCTGACTGTTCTCATTGTCTTCTCACCCCGCGTCACCGTGGTCTGAGTCCTCAGCTGTTGGATTGGAGAAATTTAGATATTTGACCCGTTATTCGCACGCCTCTCACGATATGACCCGTAATTCGTAAGCCTTTGGAAATATGACCCACATCGTGTGAATCGTTTGGAAATTTAATCTTTTGACGGTGAAGGCAAACACCGTGACTTTCAACGTATGAACACCTTGAACAGGCTGTTGACGCGCTTCGCAATGGACGCGAACGCGACGCGGCGTAGACCCCACTTGTCAGCTTTGTCTCCTACCTTGAGCCAGGCTGCGTTGAAGCTGCTGCTTTCGTGCGCCCGCGCCGGCGAATCTGCATCCTGCCGCGTCTTTTGTCGGGAGATTCGCGGGCTAGCTAGCTCGTGAGGAGCACAGCGGTGTATTTTGTCGGGGAGTAGCAAGCAAGCTAGCTCGTGTGAGGAGTAGCAAGCGTATTTTGTCGGGAGTAGCAAGCAAGCAAGCTAGCTGGTTCGTGAGGAGCAGCTAGCTAGCAGCGCTTGTAGCTAGCTACAGAGCTTGCGAGATCCGGGCCAGTGCTCACGCGCGCACGCACAGCCATGGCTCGTTGCAGCAGCTAGCACGACGGCAGCGACGCATGGGCGGAGCTCCCGGTGCTCGTGGGCGCCCTCGGCAGCTGGGGCGGAGCTCGCTCGCCCCCGCGCCCGCGGACGCCACGCCGACGCTTACCGAGGAAGACAGAGGAAAGGGACGGCCGGAGGTTGGGGATGACCAGCCGACAAGTGGGATCCACATCGCGTCACGTCCAAGGCGGCGTCAACAGCCTGGTTCACCTTGTTCGCGTTGAGAGTCACGGTGTTTGCCTAATGCTCTATGGCCCATGGCCCATGTAGAAGCCTTGATCCAACCGCCCGAGGCCTTGCGGAAGGGACAGGGGCGGCGAGTCCACGGAAACAATACGACACGGAATCAGATTTGGCGGCGGACAGAAATTCTGGCAGATTGGTAGAAATTTTCTCTTTTTAATATTAGGTATAGATTATGCTTGAAATATTATCTTTAGGAAATTTTAGTTACTTTTCAAAAAAATATTCTAGTCTGATTTGCCTTGTTCAACCTTCAGTTTAATCTGACTTACTCCTTTCACATTGCATCGCATCAATAAAATCACTATCAAAATTTTCAGAATTACCCCCAACACTATCACAAAAATGATTTTAACAGACAGCCTCTATGATTGAGAAACCAATGTCGACCCTTTCACTACCGTAGAAGACATAAGTGAAGATTTGATATCACATCTTAAGTTGTTCGTCTGTGTTAATCGATTTTTCATGGTTCATCTCTATAAATAGCAATTAACAGTGATAATTATAGTTAGAGGCTGACAACATGCCTATATCTTATAAAAGCAAAAATGATTGCCTTCGAAAAATCATTTTGTGTACGTGGGCGATACTTTGGGTCAACCCAGGTCGTCATGTAGCTAGCTGGGCCGGGTTGCTCGGGATGGCAACGGGAACCTGCTGGGCACGAGGTGGGCTTCGGCTCAAACTGGACCAGGCAGGGCCCAAATAAGCACAGTGACACGCCCGCGCGGTGGGCTGAGCTGTGACTTGTGGGCCAAGGGGATTCACCGAACCGTACGTGTGTATGTATACTCTCTATTTTCCCCTCAAAAAAAAAAATGTATATCTATCTTGCTTCACCGATCGAGTTGCGTGTGCATGCCTACCTGGCTGCCGTGGGCCCGGCATGTGCTACCTGAACGAGCTCTGCTCAACACACACAGTTTTATTGTACTTGTACGCCATAATTAATTATTGCTAAATGAGCTTGTGCGAGAAGCTCCCGTCAAAATGCAGATGGATTTGGATGAACCCTTTCAGTCGGATCGATGCCGTCAGCAGCTGCAAGTTAATGGCGCCCTTTTGAATTCTGCGGTTCGATCTATCTATCTACTAGTGAACGTTGTTGTTGTTCCAAACGACCAGACGACGACGATGCAAAGTAAGGCGTGCGGGTTATACGGTCGTGGCGATCGAGCAGGCTAATTAATACCAGAATTTGATTTTGCTCTTTTTTTTTGTTTCATGTCACGTCTTTTTGCTTGCCAAGATATAATTAATTAATATGACTAGAGCCTATGTAATTGTTAGCCGTGTCTAAAAAAACTAACCATGCTTGCATATATGCTGTCAACTCGAGCTAAATGTTGCAACATATAGTAGACTATAGAGAGTGTATCAATTCATCGTGCACGGGAGATTAAGAAATGTTTTTGAATTCCTTTTAAAAAAAAAAGAAATGTTTTTGAATTGTGGCGAGTAGGAGGACAGTCTTGAGAGTGTGGCCGGACCGGCCGGGTACTAGCTACACATGAGAGTGTGGCGATTTGAGCGACCAATACCAACCGTAGCCTGCAGTAGCCCCCGACGCCCGTAGGCCGTAGGACAGAATTGAGAAAAAGGACAGTACGTATTGCACGAGCGGAGGGATCAGAGAGGGAATCGGATACCTCCGCGCCCGGCGGGTCGCGTCCCATCGCATCTGCCTGCCTGATCGATCACTTGATCAGCAGGCAGTCCGGCTGCATCGGATCTGGACACCCAAATCCCAATCGATCCATGCATCTCCATCGCCCGATGCGCCGGGTGTGCATGTGTACAATCTATAATGTACGTACTCCTATCAGCGTCGGGACAAAATGACTGCCGCGCCGGTGATATGGACTGCCCTGGTGGTCGGGTTTCGATCGATCGGGGTATGCATGCATGGTTCCACACACTTCAATTGGATTACATATCTAAACCATGTTCAAAAAAAGTAAGCTTCAATTGGCAAAAATAAGTGTCGTGATTTTTCAAACAAGAAAACCAGCTTAGGAGGTGTTTAGTTGGTGAAATATTTTGGGTTCGGTTACTGTAGCACTTTTCGTTTGTATTAGGTAATTATTGTCTAAATATGGACTAACTAGGCTCAAAAGATTTGTCTCGCACTTTTCAGCCAAATCGTGCAATTTGTTTTTTTTTATTTACCTACATTTAATGCTCCCTTTAATGCATCAAGAGATTTAATATGACATGGTCTTGTAACACTTTTTGGTTCACTTTTCGTAAACCAAACGGGGCCTTAAGTACGGTATTGTCACACCCTAACGCAGCAGGCCCAAAGGGTCGGGCGACGCCGCCTGAGGGCAAGCCCAGCGGTCGTCGCCGTCTTCGCTATCATCATTACTTAGGGTTTAAGTTTAGTCAAATTAGAAAGATTCTGGATTACTTGCGAAGTCAAATTGAGTTCTCCCTATAAATATAAAGGGATATGTATCCTTTTCAGATTAAGAATAAATAAATAAAATAGGTTTTAACCCTAAGCTGCGGTCTCACTCGCTCACGCGCCGCAGCTGCCTGTCTTGCCGCCATGCCGCCCCTCCGCGGCCCTTCTTCCCCATAATGACACCCTGCGCTAGGGCGTCAACGACGCCACGGCGCCACCCACATTTGGGCTGTGATAGGTATCTTAATTGTCAACATCCACCAAATCTTGCAGCCATTCTGCAACTGCACTCCAATTCTTTTTTTTTTTTTTTTCCTGTCACGGTCTTATCAACAAAACCAACAATGAGTGCACAAATTAAGTATTGAACAAAGATTTAGATGAGAGTAAGTGCTATCCATCGATACTGGTGTGTTGCCTTCTCCAAAGCCAAACAAAGAAACATTTGAATATATGAAGTAACATATACTTACCAACCACAAACTGGTTTCAGAAATTCCAAATGAATCATGTTTTACTAAAGCTAGCTTCTAACTAGGAAATCCAAATAGCCACTTCGACATGACCATTGTTGTTGTAGTTTTTATATATGAGATCTCTTTATATATACCTCCCTAATCATTAACAGAGAGAGATCGGACTAAAGAACGTCAACTTGACAAAATTTAGGTTTGCATGGTCTTCAATGTGCATCTCGTGGGCCACTAATTCCCTATACGCAGCGACGGAGCCACCAGTGGGGCTGGTGTGGCTCTAACCCACCCTAAAATCCGGTAATCAATGTTAATTACTGTAGCAAAAACAAAAAAAATCACCATTAAATCTTCATGCAAGCCAACATCTCCTTTGTTTCAGCCCCCCCCCCAAAATTTTTTCGGGCTTCACACGCCCATATAATATGTGAAGCTAATATTTTTGTTTATGATTACGAACTTATGGTAATTGGATAATACATTTGATTGCAAATCTAATAGTATCAAGTTGGCATTACTAGCTAGTTATGGTGTAATAACTATCGGCTATTCTTACGCCTCTAGTAGTGATAAAATGTCATATGAATTGGATAAAAAACGGTGGTGGAACGAACCAAGTGAGCAAAAATACGGTGCTTTTGAACCCGTTATATGCTCTATGTCTTAAGGCCACGATTTAAGACATTGAACGCAGTGCTAAACTTTAGTCTCACCTACTATAAACGTGAATAACAAGCCGTTCATCGATTAGATAAAATCTAAACAGACACAAACAAAATCACAAAACCACACAATGCCTCGTCCGGCAACGAGGTGAGGTGCCATATGCATGCCGGGGCACCTAGCTAAGGGTGTTTGGTTAGAAAAGTCCTGGGACTTTTTAGTCCTAAAAAGTCCCACCAAGAGAGTCTTTTTAGGACTAATAGAGTAAAAGTCCCTATAAATCCCTCACTGTTTAGTTTCTAGGGACATTTTTTTTAAGTCTCAGGTACTAAAAAGTCCCTCAACCAAACAGCCCTAAGCTGGGTGCGTAACGAAGTGGCAGGAGCACATGCTGCAAACTACGTACGTAGTAGATTGGTTGGTGTGTTGTTCATGTCTGTCGCATCTCGCCCTAGCTAGCTGGCGACGTGTGATTACACAACGTAGCATTTTATTGCCTAACCCAACGAAAACAATTCAGCTAAATGCGACGTGTGATTATGACATTATAGGTGGATTTCTATTACTGATGGCAATATCGTCGAAACAAACAAACAAACAATACGCGCGGATCACACCACCACACCCACCATTATACAGGTTAATAATAATCTAATACGACATGTAGGTGACACTTCACGTCGACGTCGCGTTCTCTCCCTACCTGGCCGGCCCGGGCGGCCACGGCATGTGCAACTTGAACGAGCGCAACGGTCTCCTAGTCAATTAGTATTAGGAACCAATTCAACTCCGTTTTTATTTTACTTGTATATTCTACGACGACACAATTATTGTTAACAGTCAGCTTGACAGGACGGCAAGTTAATGGCTCTTCTTTTTGAATTCCGCGGCTCTATCTAGCTATCTAGCTAAGTGAACGTTGTTGTCCAAGATGCAAACTAAATAAAGCGTGCGCATGCGTAAAGGAGATCCAGGCCACTAGGATTTGGTTTTAATCTTTTCTCGTGCCATATAGTAATATGACAAGATCGAGCTAATTGTTAACAACTGTTACTAGAAACTAATTAACCTGCTAAGCTAAAAACTAGACGATAGCCGCCGCCTCCTAGGGTTGGCTCTCGCGGGAAAAAAAGGAGCAGCGCGCCGCCGCCGCCGCCGTCGGCCCCCCACTCCTCGTCTCGGCCTCGCTGCCGGTGGTGACGAGGAGCGGGGTCCGTCCCAACTGTCTTCATAGGGTTTTGGTCGAGTCCTAGGTCTAGGGTTTGCTCGCCGTCGATGTTCGGGCGGTGGAGTTGGGTTGTCTTGGAGGAGCGTGGCTCCTCTGCGGTTTGTTTTTCTGGCGGCGACGCCGGCGTGCGGAAGCGGCGACGGCGCAGCGGAATAAATTCTCGCAGACTTCTTCCGTTCTCGATGGCGATCTTCTCCGGCGTCAACGGAGAGGTGGAGACTTTGTCGAGTCGAGGGCGGCGCGATCGTGGTCTTCTTCGGGTGATGATGTTGTTGACCCCGTTAATCTCAAGGAAGATGTTCTTTGGTGAAAATCTGAGCTTTGCTCGGGTTGCCGGGCGGTGGAATCGAAGGATGCATCATGGGGCGGGAGTTGGCCAATGCGTGCGGGAGGCGGTTTATTTGGCTGATTCGCCTAGAAGTAAGTCCTCCTCTGCGGCCTCCACCTTGTGGAGTTTGGCTCTAGTGCCCCCACGACGATTGGGAAGCGGCCGACGGGCGGTGACGAACGGATCTCTGAAGGCTTCGAAGAAGATGAACAGGAGTTTTGTACTAATTTTCCTTTTCTTGGGATTTTGTTTTGTAGAAGGGTCGGTGTAATACACCAAGATTAATACATGTTCCCTCTCAAAAAAAAAAAAAAAAAAAAACCTGCTAAGCTAAAAACAGTTAGTGTGTGCTTTCCATTTCCAGCTAATTTATTATTTACTGTATCGTGTATCTTTAAACATATCGTTGTTCCACTGATCGAGCTTTGGTCGAGGACTAATGAACTAATCATATATACTAACAAGTGGAACGAGGTAGTGGCGAAATTAACTTGCACGTGTGCAACTTAACTACGAAACGGATTTCTCTGTAATGAATATTATATATATATGATCTAACGATCGAGGGCCGTTGTAATTTATTTTTTGGATCATCATCCAAGTGAAAAGAGGGAGCTGATCGAGCCGTAATTCCACGTGCACGAAAGATTAAAGAAAATGATTTATGAATGAATTGATTGACGTACGTCTTGCCAACACATAGCTAGCGATCAGTTTATTGGAGAGAAATTAAAGGCCGGCGAAGCATACTACCCGTTGTCGACATGCTATGAAAAGAAGAAAAAAAAAAATGGCGATTATATAGGAGGAATCAGTGACCGCCGGTCGAACCAACGGGCGGCGAGCGCCGGGACAAAATGCCAGCCGGTAATGGACCGGACGGACTATGATCGAGGAACGAGGATCGTTGCAGCTGCACGTCCAGTCCAGTCCAGATGCAACCCACCATCCATCATCTCGCTCGCTCGCATTCTTCCGGATCCTCCAGCAGGCGTGCGATGGGAGTACTACGTTTGGCGAGGTACGCGACACGACCAGGGGCCTCGACACGACGCGCTGTGCGTACTACTATCGTCGTCTATCGATTCGTGGGTACACCCTTGTGGCGGCTGGAGACGTCGATGTAGAGTAGTATGTACGTACGTCCTGGGCGGGGCGGCGCGGACGATAGATAGTGCCCGGTGACGACGCCCGGCGACACGGCGGGGGGGGGGGAGACACATACGTATGTCCAGGACCGGGCCTCGCGCGACAAATGGTCGCCGTCCGTCCGGCCTTTTATTGCCTCCGCCACGACGTATGGAATGGAATGGAATGCAACTCCAGCACGCTCGGCGTAACTACTGTGCATTCACTTTTTTTTTTTGTTTGTTTGCTTGCTTGCCTCGACATTCGACTAGATACATACTCCCTCCGTCCCTTTTTTGTTTGTCATTCTCGCTTCCCGGTACAATACATCGTTCAAGAAATTATATATTAAAATATATAAATATTTATGTTAAGTAATTGGTATCATCGGAAAAGACCTTTTCGTCTAGTTTTTTAATAAATTTATTTAGAAATATAAATATTATATGTATTTTGCACAAATCAAGTCAAAGTTACAAGACTAACCCCAACGACGACAGTCAAATAGGGACGGAGGGAGTACTACAATCTGTCCTAGATTGATCGATGGTACGTGCGTGTGTGGTACCCACCACTACCCAGCCCTGGCCCCTGCTGGGTGTGAGTGCGTGCGTGGTGCCCTGCCCTGCCCTGGTGGGGTCTCAGAGTCCAACGTATAAATGTTCCACACTTCCACCACGTACGTAATAAGAATGTAACATTGCTGGGTTTGTTAGCGTACGTCATCAGATCCTCGCTCGCCTGCTCGATCGGCAAGGGGCCAAGCGTAGGCAAGCTTGGAGCAAGGAGGCAAACGCGCCAATTTAGTCGATCTAGCCTTGCTCTGTCGCAATGTTTCCGTTTCACCTGTGGACAAAAAGAATTAAACAGGACTTAGGGTGTTACTAGGAAGGCTTAGCTAATTAAGCCACCCAATTAACCGATCACACACGCTCCTAAAATGTACCGGCTTTTCACAGTGCCAACAACATGTGTGTATGGTTTCTTAGACCAACTTCAACATGTAAACACCTGCTCTCTACTCTCTTTGTTTCAAATTCGTCGCTTACAATTTGAAACCGAGTAAATATCCTCATACATTTTTTTTTTGTTTGTCTGCCTCTGTTCAAAGACGACGCCCGCATTCATATTCCTCTTCCACCCTTCCAAAATGGGGTGTTGGTTGTTATTTATTTCCTAAAAAGTTCTGAAGAAATGCAGCACCAAATAATTTGTATGCATAGATAGATGATCCGCCCACAATTCCACAAAGGATCAATCAAAGATTGTAACGCTAGCACCTTACCTAATGAATCAAAGCCTACTATTTTCTTTTGTCTATCTCACAATAAAATCTGTGACCGTACAACAGATTGACGCAAAAAAGGGACCGTACGTAGCTCTGACCCGAGACCCTCTGTTTCTTCTCTACTCCTACAAACAACACAAATTTCCAACGGTAGTACTACGTACCACGGCCCCACCAATCGTCAGTTCCACTTCCACATACGTACGTACGTACTCTACGTACCGTGCCACCGCCATGTCCTACGACCGTCGGTTACCGCGAAATCTCCGGTGCCACCGCCACTGCCCGTACGTATACGAGACCAAATTGCCATGTCCTTTGTATTGTATTGTACACGTACCGCTGCTATACGGTCCACGCCTACGACTATACGTGTACCGTACCCATGCCTGTGGGGCCCCCCTCCCTACGGCGGCGCGCGAGAGCGAGAGAGAAATACGGTGCGTGGTGGCAAGCCGAGGGGCAGAACCGTCCGGCCGTGTCTCCGCGCGTCGACAACGGGCCGTTGCGTTGCCTGCCTGTGCCAGTGCCGCGCCGTTTCAGTTTCATTCACGCGGCCGGCGCGGGGCACGGTCGAGCCGCACATGAGACACTGACAGAAGGGCCCCACGGAGATCCCGTGTGGCCGTCTCCCCGAGTCGAGTCGAGTCCACTGGGCTGGCTTGGCTGTCCGCTCGGAGTCACCAACTCCTCGAGTCCATCCAACTCGGCAACTGCAAGCCAGCCAGCCCGGCGCCATCACTGGGCGAGTGGGTGGGTGGGCGGTTCGCCTCCTCCTCCTCTTCCATCTCCTCCTCCCTCCTCCTCGGCTATCCACGGCGATGGCGCCCGCGCTCCCGCACTGCTGCTGACCTCCGCCGCCCCTTCCGCGCGCCCGTGGTTGGTAGGTACGGTTGGTGGGTGGGTACCCGCGGAACGTGCGTGCGTGCGTGCCGGCAGTCAGTTGCGGGAGGCGCGGCCGCGATCCTGAACCCGGATCTGATGGAGGCTGCAGCGGAGAATGGGATCGAGGGGGACGCCGGCTACGTCGTCGTCAAGGCGGATGCGGCTGCGGAAGGGGAGGGGAGGGTAGTGGCTCCCCCCGCCGCCGCCGCCACCGGCGATCGTGGGGATCTCGCCGCCCCCGCCGACGACGCGCCGCCGGCCGGATCTGACGACGCCCACGCCCCCGCGGTCACGGTGACGGTGACGGCGGCGGAGGACGCGGCCGCGGTACCGGCACCGGCACCTGCCAAGGCGCCGACCAAGGTAACTTCCGTTCCATTCCGTTCCGGCTCCTGTGGCTGGCCGCTTGCCTTCGCCTGCGGTGGTGATCCGGCACTGACCGTGCGTCGCTTCGGCTGCCTGTGCCTGTACGTGCAGCAGAAGGGTGGTGGTGGATCCGGGGACGCCGCGGGGACAAGGAAGGTGAGGCCGCAGCAGAACGGCAGGGTGGCCGCCGGAACCGCCGCTTCCTCCGCCACCGCTACAGTGGCGAGGGGTAAGAAACCCGCCGGGGTCCTCGCAGAGCGCCTCCTTCCCCTGCGCGTGGTGCGACGGCCACCGTCGGCAAGAAGGCCGCGGCGGCTGCGGTTGCTGCTGCTGCTACGGCAAAGCAGGGCAAGGGCGCCGTCGTGGCCAATGGATCAGAGGCAGCGGCACCAGGTTTGGACGCTGGGTGGTTTCCTTCTTCCTTAATCCTTATATATAGTGTTTTGGTGTCGTCAGTCTGTGCTGACTCACTGGTGCCCTGTTGACTGAACGAATTCTGGAGTGGAATTGAGTTGATTTGAATTGAACTGAATGTGATTGCTTGCAGGCCGGGTGGCGGAGAAGAAGGTGAGTTCGGTGCGGGCACCTGTTGCTCGCCGGTCCATGGTAAGGGTGCCTTGCTTGATGAGTGATCCGTTTGTTACTTGAAACTTGACATTGTTCTTGCCTATTTTTGGTTGCCTTGTTGTAAGACTTTGTTTTGGTTCCTTTTGACTTAGCCTGTCAAGTCTGGATCAGTGGATGCGGCTGCCCCAAATGACGCAGTTCCTGCCGCCGTCCAAGAGTAAGTGCTGGACCACTACCAATCCAGATTTGGATGCTGTGTTTTTCCTTTATATATATTATTCCTTTTTGCATCATAGTTTCAGTTATCGTCTCTAGATAGAACACGCCCCATTAATGTGGGTGGTTTCAAAATCGTGGTCGCCTTCCTGTATTGTGATGCTTACTAGAAATGGTTTGATCAGTGTTGTTTGTCGCACTAGATTGAACCATTATGAAATTTGGGTTTTGTCGTTTTCTTTTGCTGAAAGTGTTGATATTGGATAGCAGGCCACATGAAAACACCGACAAACCACTGAAACAAACGCAGCCAGGGAAAACAGAGGATGATGTGCGCTCCACCACATCGTAAGAAATTCCTCATGATTGATTCATTGATCGATAGCCACTTATCTGCTCTTCCCCGCGGTGTCAATACAAATCGCTGACATTTGGTGTTGTATTACAGAAGTACCAATACTCCCCGTGCAGCAGCTCGCAAGAGTGCCGCTGCCGCTGCTGGTTTTAGTTTCAGACTGGAGGAGCGTGCTGAAAAGAGAAAAGGAGGTCTGCACTATTTTCCACATTGGTGTTTTAATGATCTAGATTTTCTCTACTTTTCCTTTTTCTTGTACTAAAGGGCCTTGGCCATTTTCTACTTCCAGTTCTTTCAGAAGCTTGAAGAAAAAAATCCACGCAAAGGAGTTGGAAAAAACAAATTTGCAAGAGAAATCTAAAGTGAGCTGCTTTCATATTATTATTTGCCTAACTAATAACCTATGGGACACTTATATGTGTCAGTTCTGAAAGTTAATCCATGCATACTCAGGAAAGCCAAGAGGCTGAGATCAAACTGCTGAGGAAGAGCCTCACATTTAAAGCCACACCCATGCCAAGCTTCTACAAGGAGCAGCCACCTAAAGTTGAGCTGAAAAAGGTACTGAGTTAATTTACTTTATGTAGTGTGATTCCTGATATATTGAAACAAACAGTTCCATATTTAATTACATCCTATTTTTCTATTTGAATAGCAATGAACCAGTTTTAGAAGTTTCCATTTTCACCCATACAAATACTCGTACAGTTCTAGTTCTTCCCATTATACTTTGATGGATGCACTGACAACTATCTCGTTGTGCTTTACATTGCCAGAGATTTCTGCTAAAATATGTTTCTGTGACATGCTTAGGGGTGTTTATATTTGTCTGTCTAAACATTTTGAGACGAGAATATGAAATCCTAAATAGATGTGTCATGTGTGTACCATATTGACTAAGATGGTACCATAAAATTCCAACCTGAATACAATTGTTTCATGAAAGTCAATGATAGTATGCTTTTGTTACAGATGGTGAATAAGAATGTACATGCAGATGTATCATGTGATACACAACTGCATTTGAAGTACATTTTGTTTGCTGCCATAATTATTTTGTTTGATTTAGTTATTGGCTTACTTCTTTGTGCACTAGTATAGTGCCGTGCTAACGCTAACGGCTTTATTTCAGGAACACACTTGAAAATAAAAAAAATTGGTAGTTAGCTGAGTGCAACACAATTATTTTCATGTAAAAAAAAAAAGCACAGCGTTGCAATTGAACAATTAGGACAACTTTCTTGACATCACTAACCATTAGTTCATGTGGCAGTAGAATAACAACGGGAATCAGAAACATACAAATGCTCATGTTCGAGAACACGCCAAAAACTAAACATTTGACGACTTTTGATAACTAGTATAGTGCCCGTGCTAACGCCACGGCTTTATTTCAGGAACACACTTGAAAATAAAAAATTGGTAGTTAGCTGAGTGCAACACAATTATTTTCATGTAAAAGAAAAAAGCACAGCGTTGCAATTGAACAATTAGGACAACTTTCTTGACATCACGAACCATTAGTTCATGTGGCAGTAGAATAACAACGGGGAATCAGAAACATACAAATGCTCATGTCTCGAGAACACGTCAAAACTAAACATTTGACGACTTTTGATAATTCCTGGCACCTATATTTCCGCCTTCAACATGGTCTCCTATGTACTCAGATGTCTTCCATCAACTCCACGCTAGAGACAGACCTGCGTACTAAAAAAATTAGTGAGCCTACAGTATCATAACAATAGGCTTAATAAATCAGACTATCACAACAATTCATTGTTAATTCCGGAGAATCTTAATACATCATAGTTTTTCTTCTACCAAAAAGAGTGCTTTTGTCTATATCACAGACTGTATTTACTATGATCTCAACACAGAGGCCAAAAGACCATCCAGAAAGACATACATGTATCACAAGCTGTCAAAATAGCCTAGAGCCATGCGATCAGATAACTTCATGGAGAAAGAAACAATAATGAGAGAAGCGTACCCTGGAAACATCATCCAACAATCCTCCATTTCCAGTAACGTTTACTGCACAGAAAAATATAAAATCTTTTTTCAGGCCCATGTCCTCAAGTAATAACTAATAACCTAAGCACTGGCTAGGATCAAATAGATTTAGCACCAACTTAGGTACTCACTATTTTAACACTACTTATACAGATAAACTTGGTGGTTCAGCATTGATCAATGATCATGTAGCATGTGTATTTCCTTCAGAAGCCCCAGAAGAATTGTAGCCCTCTGCTGTACGCCGAGCAACCAGATGCTATGTGTATCCATCCTCCAAATCTTGTAGTCGTTGAAGGATAGACATGACAGAATATGGATGGAGAGAAACAAACACATTGGGAATTTGAATGACACAACAAAGCATTTTAAAAGCATACAAGTGGAAATTTTTTAAAAAATATATTAAAAAATGATAATTTTGAATAGATATTAATGTGAGATAAGTTCCTTTGCAAAATGGCATATCCAGCCACGTACTGATGGAAACCATTAACCTAGCACATCCATAAAAATGTACATTAACTGATAATCCACTAAGAGAAAGGCATTAACCGATAATCCTTAATAACTCCCCATAATCCGTTACTCTTGGCAGACAAAATCTTTCGGTTTCACCGCTGCATGCAGGTGGATAAGTGAAACAAAGATGCAGATTGATCAAGTACACTTCATAACCATGAAGCAAGATGCAAAAACAGAAAGGATACGGTTTCTGATAGGAGGTGATCATCCTTCAAGACTCTTACTCTAAAAATCAAGCGCTGATGATCCAATGGAACCCCAGTCACTTCAACAACCTTCTCTTTTTAGAACGGAAACAGGTGCCTAAAAATAAGGTGATTAGCACTTAGCTATTCGAAGCATTGGTGTAAGCACATATTAACATCTGCACACCTAATGGCCAATGCTAACTGAAAGTATTACGAATCAACAGAGTTATGGATAGAGTTTCTAGCACTCCACACAGAGTTCAGTTCATCAGCAAATAAGCAGATAGACACAAACAAAAAATGCGAAGGAGGCAGGAGGATTGCTCCCACTAATGAAGGGTTTACAATATTCTTCATCCTTGAGAACACATTCTACAAAATGCAAAGAAACTCTATATCACAAGAAACACAACAAACTATAAATAACATGGGAGTCAAAAGATAACAGCACACCTGTACATAACCTTGTTCGCCTGTCAATTTGACCATCTGGCCTTGAGAGGACAGGTACAATTTTAACTCCTCTGGATTCCCAATCATGGAACCTCTCCTGTCACAGCACATAGTCACCAGCCATCATATACAGAGTATGAAATTATACAAACTGCACAACTAATCTGACATAAACATACCTGCCTGATATGCCATCCTCTGAAGATTTCTAACCCCATAAAAGAGGTTTACACCAGTTTTCTTGTTTTCAGCAAAACCTGATCATAATTATATATTCCAATGTACTGCATGGTGATTTTTTCACAAGATTAATTACTCATGAAGAAAAGGTTGAGAGCCATAGCTGCGGCTCCAATTCGGACCGAAATGAAAGGAATCAATGGAATCCACCTCGAATTCACTTAAAAACATCGAGAAATCAAAAGTTATTACCTTGAGGGCATTTCAGCTAACGCAGGGTGGGCATCATGCGCAACCTGTCAACCTCGATGCCAGCTGCAGGAACACGTGAAGGAGGAGGCCATCCTGTCAACATTGCCGGCTCCAGCCCCACGGCTTCACCTCCTTCCCCATCCATCACCATCACAAGGCGACACACTCACAATTCAGACCATGATTAAATCCATTGATTTAGATTTAGGGGAAAAAATCAGAAATTCCCAAAATCTGGCGCGCAGGTTACTCACCACTTCACCAGGCTGGGCAACGGCCAGTCCTTCCTCCTCGCCGCCATCGCCGAAGCGCCACCCCGCTGCCTGCAAGCCCCAGCTCGGCGCCGGACTGCTTTCGCCGTCGCCTAGGTCTTGTGGCGTGCTCCCGGCGAGGACGGCTTCAGATCGCGGGGCGCCGTCGTGCTCGCGTGGCGAGTCAGCGGCAGTCCGCCGATCTCGCGTGGCGTGCCTCGGGCAGTCCGCCGCCGATCTCGCGGGCGAGACCCCGGCAGTTCGTGGTCGAGCCCGGAAGGGTTTCCCCGCCATATAGTAGAGAAAAGATGAGGGAGCCGCGTGGAGCCGCGTTTGTTTTTAATTTTTTTTCGTGTTCGATGGGTGCTTAACGATGGGGTTCAACGCTGTTCGCTAGTAGCGATACGCGATGCCGCCGCAGCGATGAGATGTCAGACCATGCATCAAACATTGAATCCTGGCCCTCGAATCATTTGACGTTGTTTTGTGTGCCGTTGATTTCGTGAGCCCTCAAGTGGGACATTATAGTAGAGATGAGTGATCTATTTTTTTTTATAATTTAGTAATCAGGACAGGATTAGATTACAGTCTTTCAGTTGTTGTGAGTTGCGATCCTATATTACATATACTGAATGCTCTTTATCTTTTAAAAGTTTCTGAAATTGTAATATTGTTGAGGGCCTATTGATGTGTGCTAACTGCTAGGTCCTTACTATGATATAGTTTAATATTGCTGGCTCTGTGGTAGTGCAGCTTTGAAGTAGTATACAATTTTTAGGACTCTATTTGAGGTCTTAGATTAGTGTAACTAGGGATCTTGTCTTGCAAGATCCATGAAGTGAAATTATCTTACTGATGCCTGAATTATTTTCTATAAGTTATCATCCACATATGATGGAGTTTGTAATAGGATAATAATTAAGATTTACAGTTAATAATGCACCTTAATGTGGGACTAAACTTGTACACAAGATATATGTTCGTTAAATCTTTCCTTCCATCTCATTGGAGGTTAATTAGATGTGACAAATTTTTTGTTTCTGGTAGTTCATGTCATTCGTGTTCAGGATCTAGTAAATGTTTTTTCTCTCATTTGTCATCTGTATGCACAGATTCATAGTTCACAGTGTGTTTAAACTTTAAAATTCACGTTCTTGGTTGCTGCTATTCAAATGTTTTGTGTACCTTTTAACTTTGTGCTAGTTTCTATAGAAAATATTAAGGTTCCTGGATTATATTTTCTAGTACAAGTTATTTTGTAACATTAGTAAATTTCACACTCCTAAACAAAATTCCATATGATGTGGTTTTGTAGATTCCCCCAACACGTGCTAGGTCACCAAAGCTCGGCCGGCACAAGCCAGCCAATTCTGCTACTGCTGCTTCCGCAGACGGTTCTGTATCATGTGAGAGCCCACGGAGCACGGCAAATTCGGGCAAGGTAAATGAAGTTATGGAAAACAACAAACCTCGTGTCCCTGCTAGAAAAGCTGTTCAGAGGCCAGTCACGAAAGCTACATCACAAGCGTCTGCCACCACAAAGGCTGAAGCAAGACCCACAGTTGCAAAGCCAAAAATCTCAAACTCGAAACCTAAGGTTTCAAGGTCAAAGGTTGCGCAAGCACAAGAAACCTCAGTTGAAGTCCCTCCTTCACAGCCTTCTGCCGCAGAAGTGCTCGTAGTTGAACATGGCGTTGGAGAAGCAACAGGTCCTGATCTGGCTGCACAATTGGTTGCTTCCAATGAAGTCCCAGTCCATGGTTGATCAATTGTGCATTTTGCCTATTTATTTCCTTCTTGCAGTTCTGTGAATAGTGAGGGTGTGTGCTTCATTGAAAGTTGAATCGCTCAAAGTGTCATGGTTTATCGTTTCCGGAGTAGACATCCATTTTTTTCAGCTTGTCATTGAGCATGCCATGTATATTGCTTGATATTGTGTCCATGTTTAAAATTCCCAATCTTGTGTATATTGAATTTGTATGTCGATCGACATCCTAGGATTGTTGCAATACATTAATGCAACTTGTGGATTATTTTGTGGTCGTGTTACTTTTATCTTTTCCCTCGTTTTTGGTTTTACATCAACTAAATCTTTTTTCGCTCTAGGATCAGAAACGGCTCATAAAAATATGTCCAGCATCTAGAGTCAAGGTAAATGACAGATTTCCATCTACACTTTTCTGTAAAATTACGCAAGTAAGGTAGGTAGTTAGTGTTAGAAGTGAATGTAAATGAACAAGTGATTGGAAAGAACTGTATCTTTCATTGATCTCGAAATATATTTATACAAGTGAAGGGGTGTCACACGAAGGGGACACGATCGCTCCTAAAGGACAAGCCCTTTGGAACAAAACTATCTAATCCTATCCACTAATCTTGTACTTCGATGGATGAGATCGCTCCGTGAACCGGCGTCGAAAGAAGGGGTGTCCGTTGAGAGACACCGTTTCATAACACTCCCCTCGATCGAATCTTTCTTGAGATCAATGCAAATTTGTAAGCTAGATTCCTCGAAAAAACCCAATAGGAAAAATCGAGGAATATATGGATATGCCACAAAAACTCCTTTAAACCTTATCGGAAAATAAGGAGAAAATAGCATATTTGTTTGTGATTTAAATAAATCACTATGTCATTGGTATCCCATTAAAACCCTAGTGGGGAAAAAAAAAAATATTGGAGATACGACATAAAGATAACTCCCCAAAACTTTTTTTTAGGAAAAATATGAGGAGCAATATAAAGTGATACGCCGCTAAAAACTCCTATAAAAACCCAAAGTGGGAAAAAAATAGGAGAAAATGTGACGACATATTATTGGTATTGCCTCTTCGTTAACTCATATGAAAAACCTTTTCGAGGGAAAACCATGGATGAGTTGTGAGGGCAATATGTGTCTTTGATATTTTCCACAAAAACCCCTGGTGGGGAAAATAGAAAATATAACACATGCTTATGTTAATATTACCTCGTTAAAAACTTTCACAAGAAACCTTGTGAGTAAAACTTATGAAAGAAAAGAGTATAATATGATCTTTGGTATAGGTCAACATCTAAAAGATGTCTCCCCCGATTCTTGCAAATTTCGAAGTCATGACATGACTTGATTTGCAAGACGTTTATTTCCCACTTTCATGGGAATAAAACGACTTAGGGGCAATGTAGTAGTGACATTACTCTTTTATGATGTAACCTATTTGCATCTATGTAACACAAGCAAATTATCTTAGTAGATAATTGTAGGTGATTCAATCGAATCAATGCCACATGATTTGTTGTATGTGGTTAATCATTCGTGAAGCTATGCACATGCATGTGATGCCTCAAATGGAGCAATAATTTCGTAATGATTAGTAGAGGTCACAATGAGAGTCGTTTTAGAAGACTTCATGAAATAGTTGTACCTCCATGTAAGAATACAAAAATCATGTTTGGAATTGGTCATAATGGGGACCGGATAAGCAACTAGTATCCATGTATCCAATCATATTGGGATCATGATTTCACTTAAAGAGTGAACTAAGATCCTTTGTGTCACTTGGATATCCGAAGATATGCTTCTCTCCGTTCAATGACGGTGAGATGGATTTGCACAATGCCTAACTAGTATAGTCATTGCAAATGCAATATCAGCCCCGATGCAATTTGCAAGATACATAAGTGCTCCAATGACACTAAGATATGGAATCTCGGCCCCAATATCTTTTCTCCAATATCCCGTGGTCTAAATGGATCCTCTATTTCTAGAGAACCAATAACCATTGGGATTTTGTTATGATATGATTGGTCCATATATATTGAATTTCTTCAATATTTTCTAGATATAGGCTCATTGATGCACTAAAAATCCTTTGAAGGACGGTGCACAAGTTGTAAGCCTATTTGGTCTTACACAAATCCTCCATCTCCAGTTCATATGATGGAAATTGTATATTAAATTATACACTATGTATGTTGTTGCGATTTGTATTTGATTCAAAATGTGAAGTCCATTGGGACTTATACGTTCGAATCTATTCAAATCCGTTTAATCTGCCAATTATTGAATTTGGAAACTTAATTTTCACATATACCATAGGGTATGCCATGCTAGGGTCTCTGCGTGAAACCATATGCTACAAGCTCTTATTGTTCACCACCTTAGTTCTTAAAAGAAACTATGTGAGAGAAGATATTATTGCGGTAATACTTCTCATCATTGAACAAGAGCAATTTTCCTTAATTGCCACCTTTTTAGTTTGACCAAATTAGAGTGTGAGGACACTCGCTTTAGGACTTTTGGTCGGGGATCCAAGAAGGTGAAAAGCAATCATTTGAGGAGTATATGCCGCGACAATTTGTAGTCTTTAAATGATTGATTCACCGCTTGGAATCAACATAGCAAGTGAAAATATTAACCCTTTTGGACTCCTAGTCATTTTCCATATGGAGTCAAGGTGTTCCAATGTCCCTAGATTAGAATTTGGGTGCACCATTGATCAGGGTTGTGGATTTGGTCCCGTGTAGGATTGTATCCACTATTGGGTGTCTACCAACTTAAGGTTGGCTTGGATTTACTGATTTGGAGGATTTAGTCCTCGATATCCTTGAATGCTTACTTCGAGCATTATCCTTGAGAGCGCCGTACTTCTCCCCTCTTCTTTAGAAGTAGGAGTTGAATGGTTTTATTTTGGTACCTCCATTCTTTTCTAAGCATTATGAGCAGGATAAAAGGATTTTGTGACACCCTTATTATCGTAAATGATTATGGCGCATTCTTTGCATTATGATGCAAATTTAAGATATTCTAAACAATAAGGTTTAGATTCTTTGGTACGTGGACGTGAGGATTGCTCTTTTGATTCTTGGCATTCTTTGCGTGGTATAAGTCTCCCCCTAATGCCTAGAATTATCCTCAAATCATGATCAACATACGGGCGATGTATAAAATCCTTATAGAATTACCTAATTAGGATCCCTAATGCCCACCGGTATGTTGAGTGGTGATATGGGTATGTGAAAACATACCGATGCGCAGATGGGAAATGTTTGGCTACGGCCAAAAATCCACGCACATACCGCAATAGAGGGAGTTGTTGAGATGCGAGTTTGAATTTGAATTAACGATGCGGTGTGTAAATCCGCATGTCACCAACTAGATGTTGGCAAATTGCAATTCTATTTTGGGTCATCGAAATAACAAACTTGATTCTCTCGATGAGAGATTCAAACCGACCCGCTTTATGTATGAATCAAAAGATACTTAATGATGTAGTACCTATAACCAAACTATTCCATATAAATGGATTGGATCCTCAAGCGTCTCAGATTGTTTGCTCTAAATTGAAGAATTTGAGCAATAGATTTGGTAAATTTGTGATACCTTATGAGTAAGGCACACATTTAGGACAACATAGTAGATGCATAGATGTGCATTACATAGTATCTTTATGGTACATAAAATAGAAAATAGAGTCACATGTATGTTCTTGATTTTCTTCAAGAAATGTGGTGGCTCATATTGATGTTATGACCAATAGAATTGATAAAAATTTTTTCGTCATTCTAAATATAGAATGATGAAGGTAAATATGCCAAATCTTGATGGGATCAAGAGAGAAAACTATTGTTTACTTAACATGTAATATGGGATTGATGCATGTATAATACACCATAGACTATATGGAAAGAATTTGCACAATTATTTAGTGTTCATATGTTGCACTAGGTTGAGTGAAGATTTTCACCATCACTCCTTAGTATTGAGTTTCTATGCGAGAACCATGCAACTAGATAATATGAAAACACCATGGGATATTTATGGAATCGGGATACATAGATGCATCCATGATTAATTGAATACCATAGAGTGAGTACAATCTCTCATAATTGTGTTAGCGGACAAAGTGGTCCACTAAACAAGATTCCTTTCCATCTAGTTGAATCCCAAATGATTCTATAGAGTGGGGTAGAATCCAAAGGAATTTACACACATATAGAATATGTATATCATGTATGATGTACATGATATTATTTGGACATCATACTACATGTAGTAGTATGGTATTAGGCTAATAATATCTCCAATAGAAATATGAAGACTTTACAAGCATTTGCTTGTTGAAGTGAACTCCAAACTATTCCAACGAACTCGCTTGCCTCCAATGAGTTGGGGATAGTTGAGCCAAATGTATGATTTGGCATTTCGTACATGGATTGTACAATCATATTTTGGTGAAAATATGAAATTTGTCACACTTTTGTCACTTTTCTAAATGAAAATGACTTTTACATTCATGACAATCCATTATGTTGTAAATTGCCATGGATCAAAGATCCTTGATAAATGAATGAGTAAACAATCATTTATGATTTGAGCAATATTACATCCTTTGTTGAAATCCCAATGAAGGACATGCAAAAGGTAGATGGATCTCACTCCTTTGAATACACTAATTTAAAGAAATTCAAGTGTTGGAGTTGCATAAATGCATAAACACCAGTGTGACAATATCCGAATAGACTGAGCATTCGGTTGGGGGTTGAGCAATAACTATTGTTATGCCATATGTCCCAATGATATCGTTGATATCGCTCATATTAGGAAAATAAATTTCATCCAATGGAGGTTGGAAATATTCTAAATTAGAAATATTAGCCAAATCCAACATGATTTTATCATGTATGAATTTACATGAGAGTAAATTGTATAGCATAAAGGCAAAATTTTGGGGATTCAAGGTGATATTTTGATTATAGACTCTCCATTCTACATAGAACGGTGACAAAAGTCGTTTGTTAATGTTTTGGGATCCATTCCTATGGGAATAGATGATGTAAAATCTTAGCCAAAACATAGTCTCTCAGATGTGATAGAAAGTAGCCCCCCAAAATAATGCTCGATATATTGCTATTTATTTAAGCAAATGGTTACTTAAATAACTTCAGATTCAAGATGTGTCTTGATTTGGCATATGTAAAATATTGTGAAGTCAAGATGAGTCTCGAGTCACACGTAGTGTTTACCTCATATTGATAGGTGATAGAAAAATCATCACTATCATCACAATGTACAATAATTATTGCCAAGCTATAGTCTCAATATTAGATATTAGCAATTTAACACATTGAAGGTGCAAACCAAATTGGTGACCGTGTAGTAGGGGAGCATAATCTGCAAATATGTTTATGTGGGTAAGATGTCATCCCATTATGTTGTGTTTATGCTAATAGTATTAGTTGGTCACACTTTGAAAGTGGTTCAACTCGAGAGGTAGTCACTATGTTTGTAGAAACATGGTGTAGACCTCAAATTGTGAGACTATTGCTTTGACAAGAAAACATCTAAATGATGTAAACCTTATGCAATTCATATTTAGATTGCACATGCGGATAGTTACTATGTGATGGACATAGTGTAGATCCCGCAGATAGTATTGAGATACTATATATGGCCAATCTAAAAAAGATGAATTATGGCAATCACTTGTAGGTGTAGACCTTTTTGTAGTTCACATTTAAAATTGGGTATGCAAAATGAGGTGAAATCCTATGGTAGTACTTTGGTACACCATTCATGTATGCTCCAATTTTGTAAGATGAACAAAAGTTGTCACCGTGAAGGTGAAGAGTCATTTGTTCTAAAATTTAATATTGGATACCCATGTTGGAGATAATCACTATGTATGACATAGTGTAGATCTCGCATGATAGTACTATGGTACTACCTTGTGGTTGGCCAATATGAAAAATTTTAGAATATTATGCACAAAGATGAGGTAATCGCTTAAACTATTTGCATGAAAATGAATTAAGCACTTGGAGCTTAGAAATATTATAAGCTAATGAGCTTAATTTAAAGTGCAAAAAGTAAATTGCATATAAAAATAAAGCGGAATATATTGTTATTGGGAATGTCGTAGGATAACACTTTGAACAATATATTCAACACTCGCTTACTTGTTATTGGAATTGCCATGGGCAAACACTTTGAACAATGTAACAATACTAGTACTTGATAGTGGAATTGCCATAAAGCAAATTCCTTGAATAAAGCGATACTAATTCTAGTTTGAAATAATTTCCAATCTAGAACAATAATTTTATTTGCTTGTAAATTTTAAATTTACATTGAACCGAGGGCTCAAAGCAAAACAAATATATCACTTATGCAGATTTCATGGGGATCTAAGGATCCGTAATATATATTTGCATGTGGCAAATAAAAGCACAAATGAAATATATCATAGTGTAATGGGATGCAAAATATGGACAAGATAAATCTTGTATTCATGATGTAAAAATCTCATGCATAATATCATGATGGAGGTAGTCACCATAAAGGTGTAGGCCTCAAAGTGGGCATAACTGTGTTAACAAAGTAGATGCCAAGTTTCTTATGCAACTTGTATGGACACGTCTTAAGGTAGTCATCAAAGATTTGATGTAGACCTTATGTTCTAATTTGTGATGTTGGGTACGACGTTGAGGATAGTCACTAAGTGTTTACTTAGTGTAGATCCTACAAGAAACAACAATGATGTTACCTTGTGTTTGGCCAACAAACAGATAGAGAACATCGCCGCGTTATACAATTGATGAGAAAATACACCTAAAATGTTGCATCCAAGTTTTAAGCACTTAGAGATTTGATATAAAAGCATAAATGGGCTTAAACTTAACATAATCAATTGCAAAAATAGATAAACCGCAAGATCATGGTTACAATGACAAGGATATTTGTTTATTGAATTTGCCATGTAACGAGATAAATGCTTTGAACAAATACCATAAACAAATATTTTACAATGGTAAAATATCATGAGTACGATTATATTGTTAAAAGTCGGTGACTAACCATAATCATACATAAACATAGGTTATTGTTAAATTTACAAAGACTGAATTACTAGAGACTAACAGAGTCTTACGCGAATTCATGCCGAAAACAAATGAAAACAAAGTATAGCATTATATGGGTCAATTGAAACTAGAATTCAGTTGCTAGTTATATTTGGGCCCATTCTCCGCCTTTGGCGTTCTTCATATCGCAGCCTACTCCCCCTCATCGAAGGAGAAGAAGCCATCACCACCGCTTGCCATGTTGAGGACCTCCCACTCGGGAGGCCGGCAGCGTGGGCGCGAGGCCGGGCGCGAAGGCGTCGGGCCTTCCGCGTGCCCCACGAGGAACAAGGCCGTGCGTGGCTGAGGTCGTATGCGCGGCGAGGCTTCCGCTGCCGGAGCGAGGAGTCGCCGTTCGGACGACCACCGCCATGGGCCCAGACTAGCGGAGGGGGGAGGCGAGGCAGCCAGTAGGCACCGTCCGCTGGAACGGCGTGCGGACGGATGCGGCCTCAGGCGCTGCCGCGATGGCCCCTCGCCACCGGCTTGGCGGGCAAGTCTTTGCCGCCGCCACCGGCTTCGCATGAGGGGCCGGATCGATCGATTGCAGGCACGCAATGTGCCCCGAGGTCGATCCGAGTCATCAGAAGACAAGAACATTGCAATTGCATCTTACCGGTCTCATGGACGGTTTCAATCGGAAACCATCGATGACGCGAGAAAACCGCCGCTGGCCGCGCTGAAAGTGCAGCGGTGGAGCCTGGTCTCCTTCCATGCGAACTCGTTCCCATCGGATCGTAGATCGGAGCGAGGCTTTTCGGGGAAGAACAACGTGGCTCGATAACGTGTTAGAAGTGAATGTAAATGAACAAGTGATTGGAAGAATCAGATCTTTCATTGATCTCTCGAAATATATTTATACAAGTGAAGGGGTGTCACGAAGGGACACGACCGTTCCCAAAGGACATGCCCTTTGGAACAAAACTATCTAATCCTATCCACTAATCTTGTACTCGATGGATGAGATCGCTCCGTGAACAAAGGTCCCTGCCGAAGGGGTGTCTGTTGAGAGACACCGTTTCATAACAGTTAGTAGGTCTCAAGTGAATGCTTTGCTCGTATAGTGATATCATCGTTGAGCTAGTCATCAAACGCAATAACATAACTAGTGCTCAGGGCACTTTATAAAGGTTAAAATTAAAATTAAAATAGACATCAAGTTGACACTGATTTGTTGTGAGAGAAAACACTATACCATGGTTGATAAATCGAGCCGATAAGCGAGTAGAGTCATTATACTTGTTTAATAACAATAGAATAAAGGCATAAAACACTTTGCACTTTTGATAATCCTAAGATCATGTTAGTGATGCCTTAACCACAAACTACGCCTACTTATGAATGATCCATCTTCAATGAAAATAATGCATCGATAAAGTTTTTTTAAGAATAAGTGGTAAAGCACCTTGCACTTTTGATAATCCTAAGATCATGTTTGTGATGCCTTAACCACCAACTACGCCTACTTATGAATGATCCCTTCTCTTCAATGGAAATAATGCATCGATAAAGTTATGTACTTCTCTTTGGTAAAAAAAAAAAAAAGACGATAAGGATAGGCGCACCATCTTTGGGGCGAAAAATTGGCTATTGTTCTAAAAAGAATCCATATCGTCAGGACAACTTTTAAACAATTTAGCTTGAAGATATGCAAGTAATAGTTGTATAATTCTGCTAGAAAATACTACAAAATTGAAGGATTTATAAAATATATTTTAGAAGAAAATTAGTGGTATAAAATATGTACCGATACAAAGTTTAAATGTGACAAATATTTTTAACTTGAGGGTATACAAATAATGTCTCAAATAATAAGGTTATAAGAAATGGTTTTCATGATGGCGTTATTGAGATCAATCTTAATCTGTCAATGTACTTAATTATATATTGTAATTTTACGTATATTGTTAGGTTTTAACAACAAGAATGGAATGTTAACGGTAATCATGCATAGCAAGCACCAGCACTCTCTTGCTCTTGACACACTCTTTTCGTGCATTGTAATAGTGAAAATTTGTCCACAAGATTTGAAAAACTTTTTGGCTCAAAGAAAATGGAAAGAATATTAGACAATTATAGAAAATTATGAAAAACATTCTAACTAATGTCTAAATAGTTTTGAAAACTTTTTCGATATAGCGAAAACATAATATGCAACTAGCACGAATGCATTTAGCATTAGTATATCTTGCACCCATTCTGAAAAAGTTTTTAAACATATTTAGACACCCATTAGAGTGTTTTCAAAATTTTCTAGATTCTATGTACATTTCACAATCTTCCTAATTAGAAATATCTAATTTTGGAAGTTGCTACTAGACTAGATTTTTTTTTTTTGAGGGGTTGCTACTAGACTAGATGGATTCCCAGCCGACTGACTAGTCGAGAGAGCCCAGCGGCTGAAAAAACAAAAAAATAAAAACATCCGCTTCGTTCGAGTTCATTCCACTAGGCCCCTTACGGCAGCTGGCCCATGATGGGCCGGCCATCCATTCAACCTCGGGTCGGACTCGATCGAAACCGTGGGCTGGGCCAGATCTTGGATCCAGCCCATCTCCTTAAAGCCCACGCAATTCCTCTGCTCCCTCGTCGCCTTCGCCTTCCTCCTGCAATCCCCCAAAACCTTCGCGCGCCCGCGAGCGTCAGGCGAGGCGAGTCTTCCGCCGCACACCGCAGCCGCTTCCCCTTCCCGTCATCCGTTCTCCTACCCTCATCCGGTAGGCGGTGGGTGGCGCCAGTGCCCGCGCCAGGATTGGATTGGTCGTGGGAAGCAAGAACCGCCCGCCCATTACAACCCAAGCCCCTACCAATCTAACTCGCGCCAAGAATTCGGAAAAATCTCCAGCCTTTCGGTCTCCCGAGCTCGTCCATTGCTGCGTCGGAGATGGTGAGTGCGTTCTTGCCCTCTCTCTTTCGCGCCCCGGCTGGTACTCCTCCCTCCCTCCGCGGAGATTTGTTTGGCGGGCGGGTTCTTGATTCGATTCGGTTCCCTGTTCGTGGCCTCCGACGACGACTGAGCGGTTTCTTTTCTGGGGGGCGCAGTCGTCCGGCATCCGGAGATGGTTCATGAAGGCGCAGGACAAGAGCGCGACGGGGGCGGTGGCCGCACAGAAGAAGAAGGCCGTGCTCAGCATTCCCGAGAAGAAGTCGGCGCCACCCGCATTGGTAGGATGCTGCTCCCCGTCGTTGTTGGTTCTGTCCCCGGTTCGTTAACTGTCGCCTTCTTATTATGGGTGCTTTAGACGGGTTTGGTCTGTTGAAATGTAAGTAGTTGTGTGAATGTTTGGCCTCGTGGATTGGTTCAGGGATTCAGTTTCAGTCAATGTGTTTGTTACTTGCAGCAATAATAGGGTCATATAGGATGTCCATTTGGTAGGTAATCCATAGTTCTTGTAAGTCTCAGTCAATGTGCTGAAGTCAATGTGCTTATTAAGTAATCCATAGTGCTTTGGCCTCGTGGATTGGTTCAGGGATTCAGTTTCAGTCAATGTGTTTGTTACTTGCAGCAATGATAGGGTCATATAGGATGTCCATGTGGTAGGTAATCGATAGTTCTTGTAAGTCTCAGTCAATGTGCTTATTAAGTAATCTATAGTGCTTTAGACTGCTTAAGTTTGTCAAGGCTGCTTTAGACTGCTCATTAAGGCTGTCACTGTTATTGTCCAAACCAATGCTGAATAATGATGTTCTGGACGTCTACAGTCTTTCTGGTACCTGTAGATTTAGTTTGGACCTACTTGTTAATAGTTAGATTAGTTAGAATGTTGATTAGGCTCTTGAGTTTCCTTCAGTATTTCATCTATGGTGTCTTCTACAACATAATGTAACAGATGAGCTATTTACCCACAAACATCCATTGCGTTGTAGAGTCACCCTGGTTGATTTGTTTGGTCAAAGCTAATTGCAGTTCTTTTTCGATTTTTTGCATTATTCTTTAATTAATGTTTAGTGCTGCTCAAGTTTCTTACATTATCAATGCCCCATCTTGGGTCAATCAGGCATCCTGCGATCATGAACCTTCTGCTAGAAGGAAGACAAGCAAGTACTTTGGGTCAAAAGCAGAAAAGGACTCAGGTATTGAAATGGCAGAGGCCTCTGTGGGAAAGAGTGCTGACAAGAGCACAGCTAAAAGAAAACTTCAGAAATGCAACAATGAAGTCAAGGATGACAGAAAGCCTTTGCCAGCAAAGAAAGTGTCGAAGGATGAAGAAGATGATGACGATGACTTTGTGGCACCTCCGAAGAAAAAAACTCAAGTGAAGCCACTGCCTTCAAAAAAAGCTAGAGTTGAATCTAATGCTCAAGTTGATGATGCTGAGGATGAGGACAGGATGGATGAAGATGCCAAGACCCCCTCAAAAGGAGCTGGAAGGGGAAGGGGAAGGGGAAGGGGAAGGGGAGGAGCAGGAGCAGGAGCTGCCCCTGGGGGCAGAGGTAGAGGAGGAGGTGGGAGAGGTTTTGCGAATTGTGGTGAGAGGAAAGATCCTCCTCACAAAGGAGAAAAGGTACTGCTAATATCATTGTCAGTGTTTTCATCAACAATTAAAAAACTCAATGCTGAAGTGTCTATTTCTTCTTCTGTAATTTGTAGGAGGTCCCAGAAGGTGCCCCTGACTGTTTATATGGTCTGACATTTGTCATAAGTGGTACCCTTGACAGGTGCTTCAAACTTTTATGTATAGTATTTTTCTCTTACTTTTCACTTTTTTGGTGGCTTATCAGCTCTAGCATTCCCTAACTTGTTTGAGACTAAATTTGTTTGTTCTTGTTGATAAGATTCTGTACACAATCTATGTTTAATGATCATGCAATTGCCAATGAGTTAAAAAATCATTTTAAGTTTGTTTCTACGTGCAGTCTTGAACGTGAGGAAGCAACTGATCTAATTAAGCGTTATGGTGGCCGTGTGACTGGCTCTATTAGTAAAAAGACGGTATGTATATTAGTAGGGCACCTTTTTTATGGGACTATTGTTGCCCTTTATATGTTTATTAATATTAATAATTTGCTGAGAGTGCTTGTTCACAGAGCTACTTATTGGCTGATGAAGACCTTGGTGGAGCGAAATCTAACAAAGCAAAAGATCTGGGGTATTACTTACTATTTTTCATGAGACAATCAGTTGCGTATTTGTCTTATTTTGTTAGTTTTGTATGTGATTGCACAGTTACACTTATTTGCAGTGTCCCATTCTTGACTGAAGATGGTTTATTTGTTTTGATCCGAAAATCAAAACCTGCAAAGGCTCCTGTAGACAAACATCAAAGCAACAACAGTTCTGAAAAGCTTCAGAAATCACAGACAAAGAGCACTCCAGCTAAAGTTGAAAAACAAGGTAGCCTGGAACTCCGAACTTCTAATGATTCTATAGTTTGATAGCATGTCGTGGGATCTTGCTTAGCATAACCTAATACATGATTTTTTTCATGCTCATAGTTGCTTGGATATGATTATCTGAGACATGATTTTCCTGTTCATTGTGTCTTCTAACAGCTTTATCTTTGCGGATATTAACTTGATCCTGTTGTTACGCTTGCATCCTCTGGAGAATCAACTCTTTGTCACTTATTTTTAGTTTCTGATTTTGCATGTCTCGTGTTACTATGTTTTTAGGGGAATACAGGAGAAACCCCTACTGTGGTAGAAAATATATTAAAATATAGAAAAGTCATCAAAGCTGTACAACAAACCCATCAAGGTCAAAACTAGAAAACTTTACAGAAGGCTGTTTAGCCAGAGGGAGAGGCTGTGTCTAGGAATGGGCTTAAATCTGTGAAGATGTAGCTTTGCATTATGTACAAACTCATGTTAATATGTTATGCTTGATTTTCTTCAGCCGAAGCAAGTGATGTGGGCAAAAGTATTGTTTCAAATAGTAATGCTGCAAGTGTCTCCGCTGAAAAACAAAATCCCAAGAATGGTGATCGTGGCTCTATGCAATGGACAGAAAAATATCGCCAAAAGTTCCTAATGACATAGTTGGCAATCAACCAATGGTGAGTAGTTCTGCTTTTGGTTATGTTAGTTAATTCATATATGTAGCGATACTTTATTATGAACTTTATATAGGTCAAACAATTTCATGATTGGTTGAAAAGTTGGGATGCACTATTCCTTCATTCTGGCCAAAAGGGTAACGAAAAGAAACAAGCTGACAGTGCTGCCAAAAAAGGCTGTGTTGCTAAGTGGACCTCCTGGTATTGGTAAGACTACAACTGCTAAAGTTGCTAGTCAGATGCTTGTATTTCAGGCCATTGAGGGGTTTTTTTTTTTTTTTTTTTTTGTCTTTGCACTATATATTCCTCATTTTACTAGGCAGGCTTGAGTTCAAGCAATACTTTTTTTGTGGTAGGTAAATGCGAGTGATAGCCGTGGTTAGGCAGACTCAGGATTGAGAAGGGTGTTGGGGGAGTACATCAAATTCTATCAAAGAGCTTATCAGCAACGCGACTCTGAATTATGGTGACAATCGGTTAGTGTTGGAGCATGAGTCATGATGTTTTTTTGACTTTGTATTGATTATTATATGTTAAGTGGGCAACAATTCCACAGGTCAAAACATCCCAAAGCTGTACTAATCATGGATGAAGTTGACGGAATGTCTGCTGGAGATAGAGGTGGTGTTGCTGATCTTATTGCTAGCATCAAGATATCCAAGATCCCTATTATCTGCATTTGTAATGACCGTTATAGCCAGAAATTGAAGAGTCTTGTTAATTGCTGCCTGATGCTCAACTTCAGAAAGCCAACGAAACAACAGGTTATTTCTTGCATGTTCAGTTCCAGTGAGGCAATGACCTTCAGAATTACTACTGTTCCTTGAATTACAAGAATCCAGCACCACATTCTTTACTTTTTGTTGTATGTTGGCATGCAATGTAGTTAGCCTGGTGCTATTCATGTTATGTAGGAAATGGATCTGTATTTGATGTGTTTCTGAGTCAAAAATGGACTGTTTGTAAACTAGGGTTGTGATGCTACTGGACTCTGAACTTGTGAACATCGCCATTTGTGTACACTTGTACCTAGATGATAAAAAAAACCTGACCATTAGCTGTCACAAGTTGCATAGAAACTACCAACTACAATGCCTCTTTCTGTTGCAATTCTTCTCATTTAACATGATGTATACAGTTGCATGATTTTTATGAAGAGAGAACTATTAATTTTCTACCTGTGACGTGGATGCCCCTTTTCTTTTTTGGTTCTAACTTCTTTACTTGACAGATGGGTAAAAGATTGATGGAAATTGCCAAAAGGAAGGTATTCAAGCTCAAGAGTGTTAGTGTATATGTGTAAAGGCCCATGTGGCTAGGCCCATGAGGCCCATGCATAAAGAACTATATTGCCCACCCTTCTAGGGTTTGGAAGTATACACACGTTATTCTCCAACATGGTATCGAGCTAGCAATTTTTTGTAGAAGTGCCTCAAGCCTGGAGAGCCGGGCCTCGGCGTTCTTTGTAGAAGTGCCCCTCGATGGCGAAGCCGGTGGTCGCCGCGACGCGGCCCATCCTCGTCGGATGGTACGGGCGCCGGCGCGGGTGGTCCGCCCGCCCTCCCTCCTCTTCATCCGGGCGCGATCGCGGGCGAGGGCACGAGCGCGGGCGGTCCTCCTCGCCCCTCCTCCTCTTCCGGGCGCGGACGGCGAAGCGGCCGAGCAGTCTCACTAACGGGCGCGGCGCTGCTGCCGCCGCCGCCATCGCAGCTGCCGCCGCCCGCCGGCCGCAGCCGGCCGCCGCCGCTGGCTGAGCGAGGGCGCGGATGGGCTGGCCGAGGAGGGTGCCGCGGTCCTGGTGTGGACCTCCCCACCCCTCCACCTCCGGCAACCGGTCCGCCTACCCCGCCTCCTTCCTTGGTATGCCCTCATCGGGATGCGCCCCGCCAGCCGGCCGCCCTTCGCGGCAAGACCGTCGTCGAGGATGCTCCGGGGCCGGACCGCGGACCTTGCCCGTGCTCTCTCGGGCGGCCAAGTTCAAGGCTTCCGCGGCCCGGGATCGTGTCCGTGCGGCGGCCCTCACTTGGGAGCCGAGCCGCACCGCCCGGCACGCTCTTGCTCGCCAGTGGCCGAGGCGGGCGCTTCATGCTCGGTCCGGCCGCTCCTCCGCCCGTCTTCGCCCGAGCACGCCGCCACTTCTTCTTTCGGGCGGCACCACCTCCTCCGGTGTCCTCGGCAATCGCTGCTGGCGTCGACCCGACCGATCCCATGGTCGCCTACCTCCACCTCCGGGCCGTCGGCGTCACGCACGTCAAGAACACGGTCACCGTCGTGCTTTCGACTCCACGCACACCACCCCACGCCGGTGGCGCGACCGGATGCTCCTTGCCCTTCCCGTCGCGCACGCCATCGACGACCACGTCGCTTCGACACACCCTTTGCGGCTCGAGATGCGGCGTGGCGGCGTCTCGACGGCGTCGCCGCCGGGTCCCGATCGTTGGGACCATCTCTCGATCTCCGGGACACCGTCCTGAACTCACGGCGCCACGGCGCGCGACTCATCGGCTCGCCATCGAGGGGCACCCTACAAAGAACGCCGAGGCCGGGCTCTCCGGCTTGAGGCCGACTTCCCGCGGCTTGTCGGGGGGGACCTCTGCGCTGCGACTACGTCGGCGGATGAAGATGAAGGCCGGCGCCGTGACATTGGGTACCCGGTGGACGATCGCGTCCCGGTACTCAACCTCTGGCGTGGCCTCAGCGCCGGGTTCGCGCACCTCAAGACTTGGATCACCCGTCGGACGCCGTTCCCCCACCTTTCCCGCAGTCCGGACGACCTCGCACGCTGGAGGAGCTCACCAGGCGCCGTGCCGCACGCCCCACGTGACCGCCCCGCTCGGCCCGGCGCAAGCGGCCCTCTACCTCCGTCCTCGCCGCCGCCCGGCCTCCTCCGGGCCAAGCGGGGGTGGGGTGGCCGCGTGATGGTCGTCGTCGCGGCCGTGGTGGCGTGGTGGTGGTAGTCTTTGGGCGGGGACCCGGCGGGAGGCGGCAGGCCGATCCGTGGCGGACCCACTCCACCGCCGCACCACTTCCGGTTCGGCGGTGCGCCTGTCCCCTCCTTCACCAACCCATGGATCGGGCGCATCTCCATGTGGCCGCGTTCGGTCGGGCGGCGGGAACACTCGACCTCCACTCCGGGGCGGCCGCCATGTACTCCCACCATGCCCCTCTACCGCCGACACAGGCTCCTCCTCCGCCTAGCGCGCCCCGGCCGGGGTAGAATCGGCGGAGCTCGCTTCGATCCTTGACACCATGGGCTGACACCGCCCTGCATCGAGTGGATCACCGACTCGGGGCTTCCTACCACACCACTCCGGATCTTTGGTATACTCGACTGCCGACCTCCCACCCCCTCTTGCCCTTCTTCTATCATGGTGGGGAATGGTTCCATCTTCCGGTCACCTCTCGTGGGTTACGCACCGGTCCTTTTCGTCTTTTCGAATGTTCTTGTTGCTCCTCGGATGGTCCACAATCTTCTTTCTATTCGTCGATTCGCCGATAACTCTTGTTACGTCGAATTTGACACTTCCGGTCTTCTTGTGTGAAGGATTTGGCTTCGGCGACCACTCCTCCGATGTGAGAGCACGGGACCCTTTACACTCTTCGCCTTCCGTCTTCCTTCTTTGCTCTTGCCGTGGCGCCATCTTCTACCATCCGGCACCGCCGGCTTGGTCATCCCGCGACGTTTTGGCTCGGCTTCGGTCCAGTGCGGACATCTCTTGTACTTGTACTCATGCCGAGCATCTTTGTCATGCGTGTCGCCTCGGTCGTCATGTTAGACTACCTTTTTTTCTTCTTCTTCTTCGCGTGCTACGCATGCCTTTGATCTTATGTACACTGCGTGATTTGTGGACCTCTCTGATTCCGAGCATTTACGGGCTCAAATATTATCTGGTGTTGGTTGATGATTTCTCTCATTACTCTTGGACTTTTCCGTTGCGTGCTAAGTCCGAGGCGTTTCCCACCCTCCTCCACTTCTTTGCACGGGTGTCCACTCGGTTCGGTCTCACCGTCAAGGCCGTCGATGCGACAACGGCCGTGAGTTCGATAACAACGCCTCCGTTCTTTCTTCCTTTTCGAGGTGTTCATTTGCGCATGTCTTGTCCGTGTACTTCTTCGAGCGGCAAATTTGAGCGGATGATCCGCACCACCGAACGATATCATCGCACCATTCTTCTTGGGCCTCTCGCCCGCGCTTCGGGCCGAGCCTCCACACCGCCACCCACTTACTCAACCGCCTTCCGTCCACCGCTTATCTGCTCCCACTCCACACCACGCCCTCTTGGTTCCCCTCCTACCTATGATCACCTCCGTGTCTTGGGTGTGCACATTACCCAAACACGGCCGCCATGGCTCCCTCACAAGTTGGCGCCCGCTCGACCGGGTGTGTCTTCCCAGGCTACTCCCTAACCATAAGGGGTACCGTGCACACGACCTTTCCTCCCACCGAGTCCTCATCTCCTAAGACGTTGTCTTCGACGAGCCGGATTTCCCATCTCCACTTCTTCCACACCTTCCACACCGCCGAGCCGGAGTCCCCGTTTGTCGACCGGTGGTTCGGCCACCGATTACCTCTCCGGGCTCTTTCGATGTGGTACTCCGGAGCCTTCCTGCGCGCCCCATACCCCAGGCGCCCGCTTTTGCGCCCGGTGGCTCCTCGGCTCCTCCTCAAGGCGCCCGCTGCTGTCCCGGCGCCTGAAGGCTGCGCCCCCGGCCCCCGGCGTCCCCTCTTTGCGACTGTGCATTCCGGACTCGGCCGCGCCACGCGCTGCACTCGGAGGAACCCGCCGGGCGCCACGTGCGGCCCAGCCCTCGCGGGTCGCCTCCCGTCGCGAGGCCGGACCCGCGTGGCGCCGACGCGGTGTACGTTCGTCGCGGCGCCCCGGCGCCGGTGCTCTCGACCCGGCTCCGGCCTCCGCCACCGCTCCACCACGGCGGTCCATGGTTACCCCGCGGGGTCTTACCACTTATGCAGATCGTTCGAAGAGACCCCGTCACACTCACCCGATGGTGACTCGCCATGTTGGGGGGGTCCTCCGTCCTATGGCCCTCTCCGCCACCGAGCAGCCCGCCGGTCTCTCCGATTCCTTCCTCGTCTCAAGGCCGCTTCGGCGCGGATCCCAATCCGGCGGCTGGCGATGGAAAGAGAGGAGGCTCTTCTTGCCAACCGGGCGTGGGACCTTGTGCGCGTCCGTCTCGTCCGGCGGGCAATGTGGTCTGAGCAAGTGGATCGGATGCATAAGCGTCGGCCGACCAGGTCTGAACGCTACAAGGCTCGTTGGGTCCTCGAGGTTTTACCCCGGGGCCGCCGGGGTTGATTATGATCGCGACCTTCATCCGTGGTCAAGCTCCGCTTCTGATGCGCACGATCCCTATCACTTGCTCTCTCGCGCTCTTGGCGATGCATCAGCTAGATGTCAAGAATGCATTTCTCCATGGCACCTTGTGCGAGGCGATATCTTGCGGCCGGCCCGGCGGGATTTGTCGATTCGGTCGCCTGATCCGGTTTGCTCGGCTCAACAAGTCACTATATGGTGCCGGCGGGGCTCCTCGTGCTTGGTACTCTCGGTTTGCCACCTACCTTCTCACCTTGGGGTTTAGAGGCCAAGTCGACACTTCTCTGTTTTTGTCTACCGCCACGAGTCGGAGGCGCCCACCGCTACTATATGTTGATGACATTGTCCTCACACCTCCGGCCCGCGGCTTCTCCGGCGTGTCATATCGGCCTTGCGGCGGGGAGTTTGCCATGAAGGATCTTGGCCCTCTTCACCACTTCCGGGGTTCTTGTGGAGCCTCGCTCGCCGGGGTTGTTCCTGCACCGCGACGGTATGCTCACGGACATCCTCGGCGGTTGCAGATGACGGCGTGTCACCCTCGTGTTACCCGATTGATATCAGCGGTCTGGCGATGAAGGCGACCACGGAGGATCCCGCGCTCCTTGAGTTTGGCCGGTGCCTTGCGCACTCACCTTCACCCGACGACACATCGCAGATGTCGCTCGCCAGATTCCACTCACATGCATGATCCCCGGCACCATCTTCACGCTGCGTGACGCCTTCTTCGCCATGTTCGTAGCAATCGCTGACTCGCTCGATGATCCACACGGTCTCCCTCCACTGAAGCTGGTCGCTTTACACTGACGCCGACCGGCCGGCCGCCCGACACTCCGCGCTCTACCGGGTATGCCGCCTTCCTTGGCGGCAACCCTCGCCTCCTCGGTCATCAGCCTACACGGCCGTTGTCTCCCCGATCCTGCGTAGGCGGAGTACCCAAGTTGCTAACGGTGTGTGGCGGAGGCCTCCTGCTTCGGCTCTTGGCTGGAGCTTCTCAGGCCCCGACGACAAAGACACCACACTTGTCTCTGCGACAATGTCGGTGCCGTCTACCTCTCCACCAACCCCGTTCGGCATCGACGGGACGAAGCATGTGGAGATCGACTTGCACTTTGTCCGCGACTTGGTAGCTATCGGCGGCATTTGTTCGGGTCCTCCATGTACCGACCACCTTCGGTTCTTTGACATCTTCACCAAGGGTTTGCCCTCACCGACCTTCAGGAGTTCGATCCGGCCTCAGCGTCGCCCGGTGGCTAGTTGTGGCGACTGCGGGGGCCACGTGTGTGTTGATTTCTTTCATGTCGATCTTGATCTCATTGCGCCGGTAGTTCAGGCTAGCGGGGGGATGTTAGTGTATATGTGTAAAGGCCCATGTGGCTAGCCCATGAGGCCCATGTACAGCAACTATATTGCCCACCCTTCTAGGGTTTGGAGGTATACACCTGGTTATTCTCCAACAAAGAGGTACATGCCTGTATCTTTCCGGACTCTGGTGCTTCTAAACTTACATGAAAACTTTGAGATATAAATTAGCGTAAAAACAGATCAGCAACAAAATAAAATTAGTGCTTGTAGTCTCTTGTATTTCTATATAAGCTTCTAGCATTCTTCTCTCTTGCTGATGATTCTCTGTTATGTAGACTGCCCATGTGCTGTTACTAATATTTTTTTTTTTTTCCTGCTATGCTAGAATGCAATGGAAGAGCTTGCTGAAAGAGTGCACGGAGATATTCGCATGGCACTCAACCATTTGCGATATATGAGCCTCTCCCAATCTGTGGTCAAATACGATGATATAAGGAAGCGACTTAAAAGCAGTTCAAAGGATGAAGATATTTCTCCTTTTACTGCTGTTGACAAGTATTTCCCTTTATTATTTTTTCAATGTCAAATATCATCATTTCTGCCGAAAGTCTTTATATTATTCATTCATAGTTATTCATTGAACTTTCAGACTTTTTTTTTGGTTTGAATGGTGGGAGGTTAACGATGGATGAGAGAATTGATTTTGGCATGAGTGATCCTGATTTAGTTCCCTTGATCATCCAGGTTTGGAATACTGATGGCAGTTCTTCATATAAATGTTACTCCCTCCATCCCAAATTATAAGTCGTTTGACTTTTTTGATAACAAGTTTGACCGCCGTCTTATTCAAAAATTTGTGTAAAATATCATTTTTTTTGCCGTGGCTTTCTTTATTAATATAAGTTCTTAAAGAATGACTTGAATTTGATAATATTTGCAAATTTTTTGAATAAGACGAATGGTCAAACTTGGAGCCAAAAAAGTCAAACGACTTTATAATTTGGGACGGAGGGAGTAAATCTTATGTTTCTCTATTGAGTTGTGACTACTACAAATTTCTTTCCAGTATACTGTGCACAAGGTCTTTTTTATTTATACCGACTGCATTGTGTCACTTATTTATTGCTTGAAAGCTGGGATGCTTGCATGTATAAGAATTAAATGTTGTCTTTGTAAATTCTGAAGGGAATTTCGTCTTTGTTGCTATATATTTGTGTTTGCCAAATGAAAGTGTATCATAATTGTTTAAACATGTGTCCTTTTGGACTTATTTTGCTATTACCTTTTGTATTGCTGTGAATTCTACTCCATCCATTCCAAATTATAAGGCGTTTTGTCTTTTCAAGATGCATTGATTTTACTGTGTACCTATAAATAAGTGTATGTCTAGATACATAGCAAAACCTATGTCTTTATAAAAGCCAAAACGTCTTTATAGTTTACAATGGAGTATTTGTTTGAGTTCACCATTACAGGATATACATGGATCAAAACATTCTCTTTTTTTTTCCCTGCTCCTGATCGCTGATGTCTTGGTAATCAAAGTTCCTTTGAAATTCAGAGTTAAAAATGTGCCCCATTGTAGGAAAATTATATCAATTATCGACCTAACACCATCGGGGAATGATGAAAGTGGAGTTAAAGGAATGAATGCTCTCGCCCGGGCTGCTGAATCTATAGCGGATGGTGATCTTGTTAATGTTACAAATAAGAAGATATCGACAGTGGCAGTTATCGCAAAGCTGCTTGTTTTGCTTCATCTATAGTACCGTAAGTATTGATCAGGGTCATAGTTTATTATATGTTGGCATTGGTATTACCTTATTTTGAAATTTCCAACCTGTTTTTCTAACCTACATTTTACAGTGCCGCTTGGATGCATGGGAACAGAGACAGCCTTGAAGCAGTAATGTTCAAACCCCTAACTGGCACTATATTTAGTATATTTTACTTTTGCTTACTGGCTAGATTAATTTGGGTAACAAATGCATTTCAGGGTGAGCGAAACTTTAATAGGTTTGGTGGATGGTTGGGTAAGTACTCGACTACTAACAAAAACAGAAGGCTACTGGAAGATGTCCACAGTCATATTGTTGCCTCCCAGCGAGCAAACTTGGACAGGTAGTTGCTTTTACATATCCTTGAGATCTATCCGTGCTTTCTTTGCTGGCCTGTGCTTTTATTGTCACATATCTGACTCATTATTGTGCTGGTATGGCATAGTGAAGCTACCTGTTTTTCTTATTTGGCCATGTCCTGAATCTGTACTTATTATGTACTTTTTTTTCTGCAGAAGACCTCAGCTATCTTTTCTGGTTTTAATATTGTTTTGAATGCTACTTTTTTTTTTTTTGGGAAATTTATAACTTACATGCCGTAAGAGGAAAATGGTTTGACTAACCCAATTGACGAAATGATTGATAGCCAATCCACACATTTTTTGTGTCATCACTCTCTAAAGGGAAAAAAATTATTTCACACTGCCAATTTGAGTGAAAAGGAATGACGTAACTGTAACTTGATATTTTCTAAAGCTGGATTGTTTCATAACGAATTTTGTTTCCTTAATTTTTGAGGTTACGAGGAAAAATCATAGATACCCTGAACATCAGCCCAAGAGCCATGTTCTGGAGTGGTACTGGTACCCAGCAGGATTGTGGTACAAATGGTCTCACATTTTCTTGAACTTACAAAACTAAATCCAAGCCTTTTTTTACTAGTTTCTTAGCACCAGAGATCTATTATAGTCAAAAATACTACTCCCTCCATTCCAAATTATAAGTCGCTTTGACTTTTTTGGTTCATCCATTTAGTTATGTATCTAGACATATTATTGTATCTAGATACATAACTAAATGGATGAACCTAGAAAGTCAAAAGCGACTTATAATTTGGGATGGAGAGAAAGTACCTCAATATTCAGCAGTATGTATGATAAGGTCCTTGTCGATACCTTCAACTTATGCTATCGCTATGCTAGAACAATATATTTTTTGAACTTTAAATACAGCATGGGAGACCCCCTGTGCTGCAACAATATTTATGCACTGATTTTTTCATGGAATTTTGTTCAGCTAGGAACCAAATCTAAATTGCTCGAGGTATGATGCTCCTCTGATATAGTTGGCTTGTAAATGTGTACCCATTACAGTGATCAGAATTGATAGCTAACTACCAATTTTTAGTTGCTTGCTATCCATTAAAACCAGTTGCCAACTCTTAAGGTTCTAGCAACTAATTCGTTAGTTAACATGCCGCATTCAGATCTTGAAGATAATCTTTTTTTCTATTCTGAACTATGAGAACTGAAGAAATTAGCCACTTTGTGCATGTTTTTTTTCCTGTTATAATTTTGAATAGTTGAATGATGTCCAGGCTCTTAAGTGATTGTTTATTGTGGGTCTTAAGTTTTATAATTCTTGAGAAATGCAGGGAGGCATTGAGATTGGATTATCTTACCCTTATCTTGAGAGAGGTGATTGACCCACTGAAAAAAAATGCCAAAGGTTGTTTTTTCATCTTTTACTCATGAATGAACTCCATCTTTGCATTTATCAATCATTGTTGGTCTCGTGATGATAATAATCCCCAGTGCTTTATTAGATGTTTGGAATTGGTCCCCAACTTTGCTGTTTTTCCAGTAGTCTTGAAAATAGAGATGCCACACAACTGATGAATGATGATATTAGATTTTGCTTCAAGAATTCCTAGTTTCCCACAGATAACAGAACTGCAGACATAAGAAATTAAGACTGTAGAAGTAGTATTCTATGCCAATTGCTGCAGTCGGTCGAAGCAGCCTACCACATATCTTCTGAACTCTAAAATGCATAGCTTAGAAGTTATCATTCATTTTTTTTTGTTCTTTTGTTCAGAAAATCTGTGTAACACCTGAAGTTCTGTGGCTGAATTGATTAATAACCTACCATGACATGGAGTTGCTGAATTGCTTAGTCAGTAACTAGTTTGTAGACAGTAATCTCAAATACAATTTCCCTTGTAGAAATACTTTATTTGAGCAATCTGCTGGAAATTTTATATTTCAATTCCATCCAGGATGAAGCAGTTCAAAAGGTGGTAGAGTTTATGGATGCATACTGTTTAAGCCAGGAAGACTTTGACACAATTGTGGAAGTATCCAAATTTAAGGTTGGTAATATCATAGAATCAGTTTGATGTTTGTTCTGTCTAATGTAGAATCAGTTTGATGTTTGTTCTGTCTAATGTCATGTTCACTTGATCATCCTTGAATGGCCACAAATTACTTTTTGCATTTGCGTTTGTGTTGAGAATTTTCACTTTGGCTGGCAATTTTGTATGGTCTACTGCATCAAAATGACTATTATGGTATTAAATTATCATTCTTAATTGTTTTGAGTAGTGTGTTCAGGCAGTAGCTTGTTCAGCACTCCAGCTATTGTTGCAGTGTAAAAAAAACTGTAAAATATATGTAATGGGAACATACCTTGAAACCTGCAATCATGTGATTTATGGATATTGGATACAAAACTATATTGGCTTTGAAATACAACAAATATGTTACAGAATATCGGATTAACATGTTATGCAGTGTTGTCCCTAGCTGATTAAACTTGTTTTTCATAGTTTATTCCCTGTCATTGTGGATCCGAATAAATTTTATTTTATAATGTACTAATGTAGGGTTATCCAAGTCCTATGGATGGGATTAAACCTGCTGTTAAAAAGTGCCTTGACAAAGGCATACAAACAAGGAAGTAGTTCTCGTGTTGTTCGAGCAGCAGATTTAATAAACATTCCAGGCATGAAAAAGCCTTTAAAGAAACGAGTGGTGGCAATATTGGAGCCAGTTGAAGAGAGACTGCCTGAAGAAAATGGACAAGCATCAGCTGAAGATGACGAAGATGGTTCTTCTGACACTGAAAATAATGGTTCGTGTTTTTTTCCCATATACAAAAAAAAAATCAGTAGATAACTGTTTGTTTGACTAATGTGTCAGCCATTTGGATAAAATGGATATGTTTTGAGTCAACTTTGTGGTGCCAGTCTTCACTTAATGCAATTGTGAAATTGCTCATTTTTAGGGAGATTTGTAGCATCATTGAAGTAAATACAAACCGTGATCATGGAAACATGAACTTGTGATATAGCCACATCATACTGTAGATGGGTTAATACATGTACTAAGACATGCCATACTAAGGCATATATAGTCAGTTCTATTGGAAGGTTTTAGTCAGTTGGATGCTAATGGAAGCTGCATCTATTAGCACAGTTGGTAAAAGCGTTTTTAGTCAGTTGGATGCTAGTCGAAGTTGCATCCATTAGCACAGTTGGTAAAGCGTTTTTAGTCAGTTGGATGCTAATGGAAGCTGCATCCATTAGCACAGTTGTGTATAAAAGTGATTTTAGTCAGTTGGATGCTATTGGAAGGTGCACCCAAAAAAGAAATATATTTTTTTTTTCATATGACTTGCTATCTAATCACTGTTTCTTCCTTCAGATGAACTTGTGCCTGCCGATTCTACGCTGAAGCTGGACCTGCAAAGTGACAAGAAGAAAGGTTCTCATACTTTTTGGTCATCTGCTACGAGCCTATCCATCCCTCTGAATTCGCTGCACCTAACTTTTCTATAACCTCATCCCCTTCCAGGAATTCAAGTCCAGCTTGACCTGAAGAGCAATGGGAATGGCTCCAGTGGGAAGAAGGCGCCTGCCGCCAGATCAAGAGCGACTGGGTCAGGTGGGAAGGCAGTGGCAGGAGGTTCAGCCGGGAAGCGGAAGAGGTAACTGAGACATTCACCGCCCACAGTTTTGGCCGGAGGCTAGTTTGGACGGACCCTTTGGTAAATACGGAGAAGGGTGAGGTTCAGAGGTTTGCTTGTACATACGCTCATGCCTCATCCAATGGCACCTGTATGCAATAGGCTATTTTACCTGCTCCCATGTTTTCTCCATGGGCATCCATGTCTCGTTACCAAAATTTGTTTGTACTTAGGCAGCTGGGCTACTTCCAGGCAGACAAGCGAGAGTTTGATCATTGATGTGGTATATTTCATTGGTGAACTTGTCAATACTCAATACCACGGGCCGTTGGTTTTGTGTCTCGGTATAGTGTGCTTCTTCGCATTCTCTTGTGCTTTTGCACGGCATCTTTTTTACAGTTTGGAGTAAAACAGTTTGCTTTGTGGTTGTTATACATAGACGTTCCCTCTAACTTGGCTTGAGATTTCATACCTCTAACTTGGATGGAGATGTCATACGAAGGTATTCAAATTTCCAAAAAATGCTCATTTAGTCCTAGGCCTTGTTTAGTTCCCTCTCCAACTTCCAAATTTTTAGACTCTCTCCATCGCATCACATTAAATACCAAGACATATGTTTGAAGCCGTAAATGTAGGTAAAAAAAATTAACTAATTACACAGTTTTGTTGGAAATCACGAGACGAATCTTTTGGCTGCCTAGTTAGTTCATGATTGAACAATGTTTACCAAATACAAACGAAAGTGCTACAAGAGTTCTAACAATGTTTTTTCCAACTTATTTGCCAACTAAACAAGGCCCTAAACTTACTAATCATGTCGTGTCTGGTCCAAATGACCATAACATCTAGTCAAACAAATGACCATAACATCTAGTCAAACAAATGACCATAACTTGAGTTTATCTGTTTGCGTGACATGTTGATTGTACCATGGCATGTCACCAGAATGCGGGGCTAACATGTTGACCTTTTCCTTCTCCCCTCTTGGCATGTGGGCCCTCACATTGATACCGGTCATCACACAATCAGCGTGCCACGCAAGAGGATTAACTCAAGTTATGGTAGTTTTGACCTCACATCACATAATTAGTAAGTTTAATAAGGATATAAATATGTATTTTTGAAACTTTCGAGACCTAAGTGATACTAGAGCCATGTTCGAGAACCAATGTTGTATTGTACTCTTTAGTTAACCAAGAATGTTGCTCCCCATGTATGTAACTCTAATAAACTGAGATTGACAAATACTATGCCTTTTTAAGTACATAGACAGTACAATTGTATTAAACTAGTAGTGTAATGTAGCAATACTTTCAACTAGTCCATTTTGTCGCCAGGCTGTCTTGCTTCGTCTCATTCAGCACGAAGGTAAAAGTAACTGAAATTCTTGGTAACTACAACGGCAGATCTATTATTGCTTTGCTCTTGCAGTAGGTAAGTTGGATTGTATCATGTCATACGGCTGGCAAAAAAAATGAATATGTGGTCCAAATAATCCAGTGTATTTTTCGAATATGATCCAAACAGAGCCCCTCCAACTCTCGGCGAATATGTACCTTTTTTGAGAGGTCGCCAAGGTAGCTCTCGGCAAAGCACCTCTTTTGCCGAGCCCCACCCTGCCCCTCGGCAAATATTTTTTTTTTTTTGGATTTTTGCCTTCTCAATTTTTTTCTGTAGATAAGGTACAATACTGAGATATCCATGTTCAAGTTTGGAGATTTTTTTTTTCGTACTTTTTACTATATTTTATGAATTTTCATCTTTTTATTTGAATTTCTTTTCAAAACTCATATTTGAACTGCAAGTAATTCGAATAATGGATCTAAATGTTTGGAAAAATGATATTCATGCTTGTGAGTGTAACTTGAGGCCTCATCCTGGCCACACCCCAGAATTCGAACATCTTGTGCATGAAACATGTCGACTCACGTGCTTGTGAATCAGTTTTAAATTCTATAAAAACAAACGAAGTCAAAAAAATCATAAAATTTGACGAGTTATCGCGGATATCGCATGTGTATGCGCTGTGATAAAAATTTGGAAAGATTTTGTGCAAGTTTGGAACTGGGCTGTAGAAACACGGAGATCTCGGGTTGAGTTTCTGTTATCACATGTTAGAGATCTCAGTTTCCGCGGTCTAGGATCTGGGCCTCACAGCGGTTCTCGACAAAGCGTCGCCTCTCGGGGAAAGGATAGGACACGTGGCACTCCAATCGGCTATGGTGTTAAAAAACCCTTTGCCGAGTTAACTCGTTGAGGTTCTCGGCAAAGTAATAGGACGCGTGGCACTCCAATCGGCTACGGTGTTAAAAAACCTTTGCCGAGAGGCCGTGTACTGCCCTCGGCAAAGATGGTGCGGGTTGCCGGGGGTTAAACGCCGACCCACGGCATAGGTGACGTGAAGAACGGCGTTAGTTTTGCCGCACCTCTGCCGAGGGTTAAACGCCCGGGTTCTCGGCAAAGATTCACTTTGCCAAGGGCTGATTGTTGCCAAGAGACGCGCCCGTCGGTAAATGTTACCTTTCGAGGGCTGATCTTTGCCGAGAGAAGAGCCGTCGGCAAATGTACCATCACCGAGGGTTCGTCGTTGGCGAGCATAACCGTCGGCAAATAGATACTTTGCCGAGAGCCATATAAAACATTGTACTGTTGGCGGAGGTACATTTTTCCGTAGTGATATGAGACATGACATAGAGTCATGTGACCAAGATGGTGAAGATCAAGATGAGGCTTGGCTTGATGGACCCGGTTGCAAGAGTGAAGGGCTAGTCGAGGCTTTGAAGTCATGGACCACGAGTCGGTGAAGCTTGGGCAAGACTTGCCCGACCGGACCGGCCGAAGCGGTGAAGAGCAAGTGAGGTCAAGATCAATGTACCAATAGGGTCATCGATGATATGAAATAAATCATATCATTCTTGATCGTGTTGTTGCATTTGTTGCATCGACACTTGGAGGAGGCGGAATGGAAATACGCAAGACAAAGGTATATTTGTAGGCAATTTTATTTAAGCGGTCATAGGTGAGTAGAGAAGGTTATGACCGGATTTAGGTTTGATAACCATACTATGAAGAGGGAAAATCATAGTTGTTTTTTTCTCACCTAGTGCCACTAAGTCGAATTCCATTTTGCATATGCATATTCTTAGTGACGTGGTGAGAATGCGAGAGAAAGCCCAGAAATCTTATTTGTGAAAATCTATGTCAAATGCTATTTTCGGTTTAGTATTTTTGGGAGAGATAGAATTTTTAAAAGGCTAAAAAATAGAAGATGAGGTTTTTCTATCGACGTGAACTAGTTTTGCATGCAGCCGAACCTAGGAGCCTTGTGCATGTTGATTAGCTGTTTTTGCCTTAATGCATAACCGTGGAAAATGAGTTTTCTACTTGTGCTAATCATCCATGCATGGGGTCCAGCTGCTGCCGTCGGCTCTTGTGCTTTGGAAAGAATTAAAATAGAAATGGGAGGCGGCGGTGCCTTGCTTGCTGTGTTGCTGCCTGCCGCTGGTTGCTGCTCATGTGGGCCACGGCTGGTCAAATTGGAGAAACCGGCCTGCTTGCTAGTGCTGCCGCTTGGCGCACGAGGCCCACGACCTGCTGCTGGTCCGGTTTGCACTGCCGAAGGGGATCGATCTGGTCCGTTTTCCTGCCGACACAGAGCCGCTCGGTGCTCGCGTTCTTTCCTACGAAGCCAGCCGTCGCTGCTCGTTCTCTGGAGATAGCTGGGGGTCAGGGCCAGCAGATAAAGCCAGGCTGCTGCTCCTCCATCTCCGTAGACCAAACAGAGCGGAAAAAATTGCGTGCGGACCATCCGCATGCGCCACGGTGCGGATGTAGAGTGTATTCTGACAGTGGGCCTGGTAAACACCATGCCGCACCACCGATTTTGTTTCTAATCTTCTCCAAGTGGCGCAATTCGGTAAACATCATCCGCATGTTGCCGGGTACGGATGGTCCGCATTGAGCCAAAACTGTGGTGCAGAGATTGAGTGTCTTTTGGTGGGTGTATATGAGGCGTTGAAGATCCACTTTTTTTCCCTTTTTATTCCACTCAAGATTAGAGCTAATTTGAGAGGAGATTGGGATACCTAGTGCATTTCATTTCGAAATTCATATTTATGGCACTAGGCGGTGATTGCTATTGTGGATTTCCTATTACTCTTGGTGATTGCTATCACCTAGACGGTTTGTAGATTGTGACTCCATTCTATTGAAACACGCAACGAGATTGTGATTATGTCTTCGGAGGAGGATTTTGGAGAGGTTCGTGCTCACCTCGCGGGGATCACGAAGAGCAACACTACTTGAGCGTGTCGTTGAGTACCATCCTTTTGAGTGGTGTCTTGGAGAGCCTCGAGGGGCCAACTAGCGGAGAGCCGCCAGTCCAAGAACCATCGAGGTGTTGGTCGACATAACGAGGGGTAGGGGAAGTTGACAAGCTTCTCGATACCTCGGTAAAAAATCACCGGCGTCATCTTGTGTCCACATTTCGTGGTGGTTTGCATTCTCTTGATCACAAGCTTTTGTATTTACATTTATGTACATACTAGATAAATGCCGATGCGTTGCAAAACGGAAAACATAGTACCGTGATATCATATTTATTAGTGTGTTATATTGTTATCTCAAAAGATATTGCAATCATGATGTTTGGATGATCAATATGTTTATTCCATAATTCTTCATGTCATATCCGATGCAAAGTCAGATACAGTATTAGAAATTGCCTCATGTCATATCTCATTGTGAATTTTAAGTTGCAATGCACATATGACCTTGGAACTAATAATTAAGTTCCAGCTTCTCAGGTAAAATCAATATTGCAAGGATCACTGATTTGGAATACAGTGAAAAAACTAAGCTCTACAATGAGATCTAAGCATGCGAAGCTCAATAAATCCACATTAAGTATTTTCCAATGACACTAATTAAACAATGTCCATCACTGATTTCACCCCTTCTCATTTCGAGGGACATGCTGTCGCTTACATAGGACACGCACAGGCAAAATGTTATATGAAGAAAAATAAATATTAATTCGAGATAAACATGTTAGTAGTAAGATTACAACCAACGTGTAACAATAATATAGATATTATATACATTCTATCTATAACATGCACACATGAAAATATCTACTTGTCTCCCGTTTCTTTTCCGGCTTCCTCTATTACCTGAAATTTAGATGGATACAACAAATCTCGAGTAAAAAATGACACAAATGCAAAGAATATAACAATTGTGCAAAATAGAAGACAATACCTTGTCATCAAGTGAGGACCTCTTTGTAGACAATATTTTTAAGGTGTATCTACCATTTACCGCTTTCTTCTTTTTCTCTTTCTTCAGATCGGTGGGTGGGACAGCAAGGACCTAATGTTTGACCCGCCGTGTGGCTCTAGATAGCGCAACATACGGTGACCATGAGAGAACACGGCTCGGGGCAAATACACACCAACATTGGGGATAGTCTGCCCCTGAGACTTGTTAATCGTCATGGCAAAGCGAGTCTCACAAGAAAGCTGCTTCCTCTTGAACTTGAAGGGGAACATCTCGTCATCCGATGGGCATATGGGTATCCGTGGTAATGAAGACTCGTTTTCGGCATGGTCTCCGACCATAATTTCCGCATCGATGGCATTTCTTTGGAACCGTCGAACCACCAGCTGGTTCCATTACAAAGTCCGGCCCGAAGGGTCGATGTTTCTTAGCAACATGATCGGGCACCCAATCTTCAGCTTTAACACATGTGGAGGCATACCGCTAGGCATTAAAGTGTTGAGGAACTCAGATGGGTAGTAGTTGTATGGATCATCCAATCCTTTGTCAAAGCTATGGTACACCATCTCATCCCCTTGGAAGCGGCTTATCATCTTCATGTTAATCTTATCAACCCAGTCGTTCTTTGGCGATAAAATCGCTCATGAGGTGATGTAGCTCTTGTTTGACATATTGGCATTAAGGTCGAGGGAATATGGAGTCAATTAGTGTGTCAAGATCACTTTGTCTTCCCTTGGCCTCGCGGTATGCATATATCATTAGGAAGGAGGATTTCATCGTCATCATTAGCCTCCTCGTGCCTCCCGATCGTAGCAAGTATGCCGCAAACCATGGGTGGGTCTTTGCCCCTCATATTGCGCACCAGTTTGAGATGTCGAATTGAATTCCAAAGGTGCGACATCCGTATTGAGGCAATCGACTATTTGAGCCCTTGACCCTTTTCGAACAACTAGGAGAACTCCGCTCGAAATCTCCACCAGAACACTATAGTCTTTCCCGAACGGGCAGTCACGACGGTCCATGGTATCAAAGGCTATAGTCTAGTCTAGCGCTCGACACCTTGCCTATGCATCATCATTGACCTCGTCCCAAATAATAGCGATGCGGTCTCAAGCGACTGGCGGTACCACTGTTTTGTGAAGCTACAACCTTTACCTTCTTCGAGGGTGAGGGGAATCCCCAATCGTGAGTGCGCGGTTACGCCACCAGGCAATATTGAGGCTTGCAACACCGGATGTTTCTTTGTTGCCACGGCAATCTTGTTCTTACCACATTATAGTAGCAGTAGGGCTCTATACGGATAAGTCTTTCGGTTCCGCCTGGGTCCATCCACAAAGAACAAACCCCCTTTCCCGCTATCAACGGCACTCATAATCTCATTGTAGGCGACTTGCCGCTCCTTGTTAAGGGTCTTTGATAGTTCCAAGTCATCAGCGCTTGAACGAATATTAGTCTCCTCAACAATCTCTCTAGGAATGCCGCTATACGGGTCATAAGTGTCGTCGATCTTAGGAAGTGGGAAATTATGTATCTCCTTGTTCATTGATTCTAAAAATTCGAATATGTATGAGGACCATCCGCTTCCACAACTAGTAGCTAGATTGGTTTGTGCGCCTATAGTCCTCGACATTGATCCTTGTGCTTTTCCCGAGCTCTTTTCACATCACTCGGCTCACAAAATACCAAGATTGTTGCAAAGAGCCTTCGCAGTGCAAATGGCATCATCCACTGAGTAGCTTCGGCCAAGACACTCGTGTAGTGTGTTGTCCGCTTCAATAAGGCCCCTTTTTTCTGAAGCTTCACAAAAAGTTGGTAGGACTCTGCCAGAAACCGTCAATAGATCAGTGAAGGAGGTCGCACCAGGTACATGGTTCAGAAGAAGCCTGAGGTAGTAACGTTCCCCCTTCGTTGGATTAGCAGATACAACTCTTCCGACCGTCTTAAAGCATTCTTTTGTTTCCTCCCTAATCCATGTTTTGCTCGTGAGTCCCACCTATAGTACTAGGGAAAGTCCCGATATAATATACCACGAGCATGTTTGGACGTGTTGTTCCTCCTCGGCACGCCGTAAGCATTGAACTTTCAACACCGGACGGTTAAGCACTCTTCGAACACCCCGCCATTTGGTAAAATGACACCATGTGCATGCCGGGAAGATGGAGCTGCAGTCGCAACACCCGAAGGGGACCTATCACTTAAGTCAAAACCATATATCCTCCACAAGGCTTCTGGAGGAGTTACCCATCTAGCATCCCTATACAGCTTGATCTCGTCGATGTTTCCTCCATTGTTCTCGTTGCCAGCCTCTCTCACAAAGAACGAGACGCGGTCATGACCCCTTGTGAATGTACTTAAACAAGTACTTGACGGACTTGATGCTCGCACATGCCTCAACATTGATGTGGCAATTGAACGGGCGTGAGGAGGTAATGCGAGTTGTAAGGGGCGACCCACCTATTATCAAGGTCATGGCCACGAACCTTCTCTTTTCTACCATCATCACGCCCGTCGGTAAACCGGGTACGAATCCTTGCCCTGTAATGTGGCATCCGTAAAGGTCGCGGGTATTGGTTCTTGCATTTCTTACGACCCTTTGTGCACGGACAATTTTTATTAAGTTCTCCACAAGGGCCATGCATCATATGCTTTGTAACCATTTTATACAGCTCTGGATACTTCTTCTTGTTTGGGAGCTCAGCTGAGATGAGAAGGTCATCTTGCTTTCAAGGCCGCGTGATCTTGTATTTTCTATCCATGATTAGCAAAAAATGTGCGGTAGACCCCCTCTTGAAACTCCACTACATACACGTGCGCGAACCTTTCCAAGGATGTGCTTTTTAAGCAACTTGTCCTTAAGCTCTTCCAATTTTGCCCTGAAGACCCGATCAATGAGGTCTGGACGGTCTTGTGGTGTTTGTCCAGGGTACAGCTCACGTGTGATCTCATCCCATTTTGGATTACATGTCATGGTTAGGAAGATGTCCGGTTTTCCAAACCTCGCACTTTTTGCCATGGCATCCATGTACCTACGCTTCATGTCCCTCGGACCTCCGATAAACGATGTCGGCATCACCGTCCTCTTTCCAATAGCTTCTGATCTCTCCTCACCGGCATGTAGGCTATCAACCAATCCTTGGTAGAGGTCGGCCCTTATCTCTGTTTGATGATTGCGTATATAATCCAATCGAGAACTCTCAATTTTCATATGCGTGTCCACCGCAAACTGTTGGAACAGACGTTGTCCATAAAGTATGGGATTAAAGATTCCTGGCCGTATTTGGAACTTGTAGCAGTAGTAGTCACGCACAGAGACACACAAATTTCCCGGAGATTCTACAAAAAAAAACAAATATGGTATTAGAGCTGTTTCTAGGATATCGCTTTGATATTATACATGAAAAGGATATGGGTATAAACAAACCTGTCTCTTCTTCTTCATCTGCACCACTACGAGCCTTACGCAGGGCACGAGCTGCGTTGACATCCTCCATGGTAACATCTTTTTTTGGGATATCCATATGCCAACCAAGCTCACCATTAGGTAAGAATAATGGATATGAAAGAGAATCATAGCACCCATGGTATGATCGGATGCCATGCCTGCTTCTATCTTTCCCATGCGAGAACAACAACGCTCGGCCCGACCAAGGAGTTCACTACTCTCGATCCAAACAGCAGCCACCTCTTTAGCGACCCGCTGTTGTATGTCCTTTGGTCGATCGCTGATCAAGGTTAAGCTCGAGGCAATAGTCATCAATTGTTCAGCCTGACCCATACTTCTCAAATCTTTGCGAGTGCGGGTTGTTACGAAGGATGGCCACCAATGTATCTATAACTTCTTTATCTTTTTCATATATCTCTTCACGACACCTTGGTACGGTCTTTGAAGGGGCCGGATCATCATCATAGAAGTAAAGCTCAACATGCCTGGGTACCTTACCATGTTCTGTCCCAAATGACCTTATGTTGTGATAGATCATGCCATGTGCACGGAAGGTATATATGCCGGTGTGCGCCATGTTAGCAGTAGCGCTGTCGAGGCGACAATAGAGGGAAGTGAAAGAGAAGTGACCATTGAAAAACCTAATATTCTTCGAAAGTGCCTAGCATCCGCGTCGAGAACTCGTATAAAGCCTAATGAGCTGGTGCGGTACAACGGGGTCACTCAGCTTGATCTTTCCGCTACGGCAACAGAACCCAGGTGGTTCTTTGGGAAACCTCTTCGCACCGCAGTAACGGCAATTAGGGACGAGGGTTGTAGCATGTGTGTCTCTGTAGGCATGTTACTATACACCTTTTCATACGGGTCGGTACTTCAGGGTTAGAAGCTGCGGTCGTCGTCGGGGAGTATCACTTTGGACATCGTCATCTGATTCCTGTAATGAAATGACATTGAAAAAAAAAATAAAGGTTAGATAATGGAGTGGTTGTTTAGAAAGGTATTTGGTAATTAATACAAGTACCTTGCCCAGCAAATAGGTACCCCTCATCCTCTTCCTCGTCATCTTCAAATATGTCGCACTCATCATCATCTGTGACCGTCATAGTGTCATGAGACATTAGAGCTTGGGTAACAATAAAGGAAAGGAAACACTATATAGAATGTTAAAAGTTGTGCAAATTACCAGTGTCGTCAAAAAATGGTTGTTCAGGCATAGCTGATGCATTTTGATTGCTTGGTCCAGCGTCCATAGCTGATGCATTTTGATTGCTTGGTCCAGCGTCTTCTGCCAACCACATAATTGACAAGGTTAGATAATGGAGTGGTTGTTTAGAAAGGTATTAGGTATTTGATACAAGTACCTTGCCCAGCAAATAGGTACCCCTCATCATGTTCCTCGTCATCTTCAAATATGTCGCCCTCATCATCATCTGTGACCATCATAATGTCATTAGACATTAGAGCTTGGGTAACAATAAAGGAAATCAAACACTATATAGAATGTTAAAAGTTGTGCAAATTACCAGTGTCATCAAATAATGGTTGTTCAGGTGTAGTTGATGCATATTGATTGCTTGGTCCAACATATTCTGTCAATCACATAGTGAACATGGTTGAGATAGCAATAACGTTGTTTCATGACAAGGACGAGGACATAGTGAACATGGTTGAGATAGCAATCACATATTCTATTTACCGTTGTTGGTAACAGTTGATTGAGGTCTTGCACTGGATGACTCTGGGATAACCAAATCACTGGATTTTTTCGTGGATCTAGGCGCTCCAGATGCCTCCGCAGTGGGCCACACAATTTCAGGACTAAATAATGGGTTTTCCATAGCGATAGAGTCCGAGTGTAGGCTGTTCTTTTGCACCTCTATGAATTTTTCCTGAGACAATTTCATTGCCTCCTTACGCTTGGGTTCTGTATTGTGCAGCCTTTGGCGCTCACGCCTTGCTTCCCTCTGTTCGGGTGTCATATTTTTGTACCATTCACTTTTGTAGTTACTTTTTGATGTACTTTGCACATATGTTTTGTTCGCACCGGAATCAGAAGTATTGCTGAAACCAAGAGTGCTCTCCTTTCCTTTGTCATCTGACAATGTAATTATATAAACACAATTTAGACTTATTGAGTCATGATATTGTAATAATATATTTTCAAAGCCCTCAAATATATTACACAATATGTAATTACATGATAACTGAGTGGACATATTCTCATCAACGATATTTTGGATCTGATAGGACTCATTCCTATGAAGCCAATCATCAGCTTCCATGGGATCCACATTTTCCTTATTTGATGCAGCATCATCATCTACAAAATATGTACACATTAGTTATTAGTTATATCCATAAAAACATGTTAATTTCTCACTAAATTACAATCCCAATATGCTAAGGAAACGTTACAAGTGGCAATACCTATAACATGTTGTTGTTATTTTTTATTATAGGATTCACGACGCTTCTTATAAATTGCATTCTTTTGTTCCTGAGACATTGCTTGCCATCGAGCTCTTTCCCTTTCCCTCTTGCGTTCTTTAGCATCAGCTGCAGTTAATTTGAATTAATATAAGATAGCATATGCATTTAACATGTAATGCAACATTTGAAACGTTGTTGTATTATGTCACCTTGATTGGCAGTATTAGTCTTGTCTCCCAATGGTGCTCGCAAATTATTTTCCATTGTATGAATCTATGATAGAAATAAGGAACAGTTAATATAAATTGCAACCATAGCACTTAAACCACATAGTGAAATGGCATCATTTGATAAGCCAAACTAAACTACCAAAGGGTAACATGTACGGTGTACCCCTCTGATCATTTATCGTAGACAGGAATATACAACCATAAATTCTCAAGCCATATGAATAAGAGTCATGAACAGTACAGTCTTGACAACTTTCCAATAACAATACAGGCTTAATAGTTAACTTGTTATTTCAGACATAACTGAAAGGCATACAGGAGGTACTAACCTGATCGTCAGATAAGTATCCTCGTCCTCCCTCTTCCTGGTCCCTGCAGCCAGGGAGGTGAGCTGCCGCTCTGGAGCAAGCCGGGCGAGATGCAGCGGCCGGAATAAATAACTGCAAAAGCAAAATTGCAGCCAATTTCTATCAGGTTAACTAACATGATTCAAATATTTATATTCAGGCACCAAGAGAAACCTTTCTAGTTAATGCATTCATTCAATTCAAAAGGAAATCTCGATTGTTCAGATTAAGTCATTGATATTTGTATATGAGATGAGTTGTGAAACCTGTCATCACAAACATAGAATACACACTAACGAGATGTGTTGGCAGCTTGCAGATTCAAATATTTATATTCAGGCACCAAGAGAAACCTTTCTAGTTAATGCATAGAAGGTGAGCAAAAGAAAAAGAGCTAGGTAGTTCAAACAGAAACAAAAATCTTTCAGAGGCCAACTACTGCAAATGAAGTATCAAAAAAGAGAAACTTTTTGGGGAAGTATCCAAAAAATCTTTCATAGCAGTGAATTTCACAAAGACAGGTATAGAGTAATCTATTCAAAAGACCATCAGGGTATTGATGCTGACTTTTCGGAGTCAAAAAGTGTTCCTGAACCAACATCACACAAAAGCTTTTCTTGCACTCAATTTTCTTCTAATAGCTACTCTGACTTAGTCATACTCTATTGCAGAATGGAGTGCTTCACATAGTGAATGCAGAAGCCCAAATTGGCTACAACATAACAGTGTCATATGACAACATAAGTTGAGGTGGATATAAAATTATTAAAATAAATCACAAGGAAAAGGTTATACCACACTGATCAAACATTAGAAGCTTGCCAAAAACTTGAGTTCAGGTAGACAATGGAAAACCATGCATGTATTCGAAGGTACAGACTACAAACTGATTGAGTGTGAAGACATCAAATCTGTATTCAGAATTATGGTTAGCATTAGGACGGAGTCAGCACCGTCATTTCCATATTGTTGCTCTGGATGTTTAACCATGATGGTTGCATCAATTCTCTCGAGCTTCAAATTCAAGTACGACTCTAGCTAAGTGATTATGTATAATACTGCTTTGATTTCACTATGGCTTTACAGTCTTAACAGGATGGTAAATAGCAAAGATGAATTGAATTCACTTCCATCATAATAGTGGAGAATCTGGTAGTATAGTTGGACCCCAGAATTCCTGATGCTTCTGCAAAATACTTTCCACTTTAGCTACATTAGGTTGTTCAGAGCTATAAGACAATTTTTCTGAACATATTGTTCAGTGCTAAATTAGGTCACAGGGATCAAGTCACTGTGGGTAAAAAGATCTGATCTGTAATTAAAAACAAAGCTGATTTTGATAAGGTCCTTCGATTTGTGTCAAAGCACCTTTTTTCTATTTGGCACACTGTACATGCTATGGACCAGTGGATATCAAAGTATTCTTTTTTGAAGGCAAAAAAACTGTGGGGAGATCCCCACAGCACTACGAATACTTTTATAAATTTAGAAGAGTTACAAGAGAGCTTACAACATGGCTAACTGAATGCATCTAACCAAAAGCAGAAGGCTGATCTGAGATCATCCTTAAAACGAAGAGACTGAAGTAAACTTTGGTTCTTAAAATTCCTAAACCAGATGTCGACATGGACACTACCGTTATTGAACACTCGGTCATTCCGGAGTTTCGGGATATCAAAGTATTCGTATTGAAGATCCATAAAATCGAGGACAATGTTGTCGTTCATTCTAGTCTAAGATGTTCGTCATGCCTTGCTTGCACAACGACAAATTCTTTTTGAATAATGTTTTATATCTAGGAACTCATGGCAACCCATGATGCAATAATATATCTGTTTCCTCTAGGCAGCCGAAGCGCTATCAAACACAATGGAAACAAACTATTCTAATTAACTGAAGCATTTAAACATCGGCTGATTTTGCAATAACATTACAGGAAGAGACAAAGGTATCAGGAAAGAGGGAGTTGACCAAGAGTATTAAAGGCAAGCCACCAAGCATTTTATCGGAAGGAGTGTACACACCTCAAAGTAATTGCAAAGTGGTTCCCTCTGTTTTGACCAAGAGTAAGGCGCTCCTTCACATAACTGGAGAGCCATTTGTAGCTAAGTAGTCAGTGATTTTACATAAAAGGGGTTCCTAGCTATATGCTTGACTGTTTACCTAAAGTCTCCAACTAATAATCATACCTGCCAGTTTGCTATACCTGATCAAAAGGGAGGAAATCAGGAGGGGGTTGCTTCACACTGAGACCAACGTTTCATCAAGCTTGTTCAAATACTTTGCTCCCCGACCAAACCATATTGACCCAGATATTCCTGAATAAGCACCATTATGTGACCAACATATCTTTGTGTCTTCGTGATTATTAAGCAAATAAAATGCAAGGATACAAGAAATTGGTTCAGGCGCGTGGGTGGGAGTGGAGAGAGGCGATGAGAAACAGGAAAGAGTCGAGGAGGGGTGAAACCTTTGATGTCGGCCTGCTTGAACTCCTGCTGAGAACGCCACGCCTCCTCAACCGCTTTCCCCGTCCGGCCTAATTTGATTATAAAAATAAATGATGTAAGTATATTACTGTTAAAGGACTCTAAATATGACTGAAATTGATGAACAGATCAAATTGATAATGCAGTAGGTAAATCTTACTACTAAAGGAATTAAAGAACAGAACAAGGTTAAGCAAATCGGATTGTCACAAATCTAAGGTACAACTTGGGCTTAACATTCAGATGCCCCCTCCCCAAACATGCTAGGGTCAATTACAACATTAACACCAGCAGATCACAGTTTATCTCCTGAAGACTACCAAACCAATTCAGCTTTCTGAATCTGAATCCATAACTGACTGGAGGTTCAAGGCAGACGAACCAATATGGATTCCTCTAACCACACCGCCATACCCAACGTTTATTTGGTGACATATAAGTAGAATGGCATCCCACAGAGCTGTTCTTCCCTAGAAAGTGAAAAACATAGATGTATAATGTCAAGACTTATTGTCATGAAAGTTTTAGTATTAAAGCTTAACTATCAATGCTCTAGATAACATAACCCTGGGGGTAAGAATTAAGAATTCACATAGGTAACACATATAGCAACAAAAGTGAAGAACTTACTGAGAGAGCAAATATAATTGAGAAATGTCATGTCTAGCAGTTTAACGATGCAAGCATGTATACTTCTTAAACGAGGCTCGCCGTTCAAGTTTCGATACTGATAAATCATCATGTTCATAATAAACAGCAGATGAACAAGAGGTACAACCTCCAAAAATATGTCCATCTATTCCCAACCAGATTTGAGTTCATAAGATGATAACTAAATGCAGCTTCATTCAAATCCTACCTCAACTCCTCAAGCAGGTTCACTCAAATCCTACCTCAACTCCGCGCGGCAACAAGACGAGCACGCCGGGTCGACGTCGACGGCCGCGTCCCCGTCCGGCCGACTTGAGCGCGTCCCCTCCGGGTCCGATCTGCGCGGTGCCGCGGCAGACAACGAAGACGGCGAGGGGTGAAGCCGCTCTGCCTGCCGGCGCTTGGTCGCTGATGATGGCCCGCCACGAGGAAGGCGGCGAGGATGGCGAGGCCGACGGCGAGGAGTCTCCTCCGTCACTGCTCCGCCTGCACCGCGGAAGCGCCGTCGATCGAGAGAGCACGGGGGGCGGGGCAGGACGAATCTTGACGGCGCGGTGTTATGGCTAGGGCGGAGGGGCGTTTTGGATTGGCCGGCGCAGGGGATCGTGCCCGTCGAGCAGGGGCGGGGATGAGGTCCAACGACGGCGGTTCCGGGAGCGCTGGGCGGACTTCACGCGGGGTGCGTGGGGGTCTGGATCTGGGCGGTTCTATTTTGACGGGAGCGGGGTGAAGCCCCAAATCCTTATTTGGCGCACGACGCGCTGTTTTATCTGCTGGCGCACGGCTCTTCCTTCTCCCCACGTGTCTCGTTCTCGTCCCGGTTCTCTGTCCGACACCTTTCTTGATCCACGCAGGCTGCTCGCGTTTTTAAAATATTTCGAAAACACACTGGCCGTTCCTTTCCCCTTCTCCTACTCAACGAGGCGGACCAGCCGGAGGCGAGCGCCGTCGCACCCCGCCGCTCCACCTCCGCCCCCCACGTGTAGCGGCCGGAGGCGAACGACAATCGATACCGGACGAGCTACGAGGATTGAAGCGAACCAAGGCGGGTGTCAGATTCGATTTCGTTCACGTATTTGTGTGTTTACGTTTTTCGTATTGCACGTGGGACCGGTTGGTCGAGTTGAAAACAGTTCGTACTTAACCCGTCGTCGAACGAAGTGCATGTCGAACTCTTCATTCGGTAATTTGAATTCGCGAAGCCAAGGCAAAGGGGTCATCCTCGCCCGCCGTCATCGCTTCCATCCGCCGTGCGTGCTCACGTCGACGGCAATCGCCGTGCGCCACGGGCGTTACAAGTGGTATCGGATTCGGCGCTCCTCGGGCTTCGCGGGAGTTCTCCGGCTCGGCGTCGTGTGTATCTTTCGCAACTACTTCCGACGAGTCGGGTGACCTACCCAATCGTTCCTCATCTATTTTCGGTTGCCACCATCTCGCCCTTCCGGTAGCTCTGCGCCACCTCGTTCGTCGTCGCTCGCTCGGGTCCTCGATTCGACAAACGGCTCGGTGATAAGTCGCGAGGGGATTCGACACGATTGAGTCGGTGCACTAAATCCATCCAACGCCGTCAGTGGTGGTGTGCTTCCTTCGCACGTTCGTTTGTTTGCTCTTCGCCGAGTTCAAACATTCGGTCCTAAGGCGCCCCTCTCCGGTTGTTCGACGTTTTGTCTCTCGCTTGATTCGGCTTCTTTGTTCACTCAATTTCGGTTTCAATCGGTGATTCCAAGCGGCTCTGGTAGGGTTCACAATGCGGGAAGGGCGATGCGAGTAATCCGCGTCCATCTAGCTCATGATACCGTAAATCCGCCAACGGAACCCGACCGCTAAGCAAGCCGTGTCTCTTGCCCAAGTGTCAAGCGTCGTTGATTCGTTAGTGGATCTCGGGCAAGGGTTGTGGGACAAGTACCCACGTAAAATTCGAATTAACGGACGGTGATCCTAGTGTTTCGGTTGCATTCGGTTTTCCTCGTGGGTGTTGATCTCGCGACAAGGTAGCGGTGTTTTAGGGTGATTCCGTGTCGCCGTGTGATCCCCACTATTCGGTAGTGTCACCTATTGGTGTTTGCAGTTGGTCGCTCTGGCCCCCCCAACACAACCCACAAAGCAGACCGAATACATCCTCGAAGCTATGTCTCGCGGTCGCGAAAGAATCGAACATGAGTTCATGGATAAGGTGATGGAACAGTTTGATTTGCTATTCACAAGAGTAAATGATATTGGTACTACACAACAACAGATGAAATCCCAAATTGATATCACCTCTGCAGCTTTAGATGGGTTTACTGATGAGCAGCACAGGTACAAGCTAATGGAGCTGCAGTGGCCAATCTGACTCTCAATCAATTTGACTTGGAGGCTGGATTCAAATGCGAAGTCGACAATAATTACGCTTTCGGTCGAGGCGGAAAATGTTTTTGCTCCTCCTGAGGGCCCAACCAGGGGAGACAGAAACAGGACTCACAGAGCTCCACCAAGAACTCACTTCAGGAGGGATGCAAGGAATGAAGAATTGTCATATCATACTCTGCCCAAGATTCAATTTCCCAAGTTTGATGGCACGGCTCCAAAGGTTTGGAAAGATAACTGTGAAGGGTATTTTGATCTCTATAAGATACCTAAAGGAATGAAGGTGACTGCTGCTAGAATTCATTTTGAAGGCAATGCAGCTCAATGGTATCAGGCATATAAGCAAAACCACAACATCAGGAATTGGCAGCATCTGTGTTCTTTGATAGAAGAGGAGTTTGGGGCTGATGAGTTCAGGTCTGCTCTCAATGAATTGTTGGAAGTCAAGCAAGATGGTTTGGTGGAAGACTACTCCACCAAATTCATTGGTCTCCAGTACAAGGTCACTATGCATAATTCACAATATGATGATCTGTTCTTTGTTACCCAATACATGAGGGGCCTCAAAGAAGAGTTAAGATCAGTGGTGGAACCACAAATGCCTGCCACAGTCCTTAAAGCTTCTATTATAGCCAAAATTCAGCAAGGTGTGAATGAAAGAGCAAAAGCAAAAACTTCAAAGCAGTCTTATCTTTCTAAAGGTCAATGGACAAATAGATCAGAGGGCAAGCAGCCATGTCAGGCAAGTGTATCTTGGAAAGACAGGCAATTAAGAGACTACAGGAAGGCTAATGGCCTGTGTTTCAGTTGTGGTGAGAAATATACACCAGGTCATATGGAAGTCTGTCCTAAAAGAACTAAACCCCAACTTAATGCTCGTTGTCAATGATATGGATAGAGAGCTATCCGATGAAGTACTCAATGATTTGGCAAGCGAGGATGCATTGCAAGAGGATTTTGGCCAATTATCTATCAATGCAATGTCCGAATCGGGGCGATTGCGGTGCATGGCGAAAGCCAAAGTCCGGGACAAAACTCTGTTAATTCTCCTAGACAGTGGCAGTTCCCACAGTTTCATCAGTACAGCCTTTGTGCAGCTAGCTAATCTTCCCACTGTGGATATTCCAGTGAAACATGTTCAGTTAGCCAATGGAGATACTTTGACAACAAATAAGGTAGTCAAAGACCTTCAATGGTACTGTCAGGGCCATACTTTATGTACTACTCTTATTGTCCTGGATATGTGTCCTTATGATGCTATTTTGGCCTTTGATTGGCTCACTGCTCACCCTTCTATGACATTTGATTGGGCTGCTAGAACTATGGAATTTCAAGAGAATGGCAAACTTGTCAAACTTCAGGGACTTCAACAGTCAACTGGGCAAGTCACATCTATTTCTGCTAATAAGGTTTACAAGTCTGCTCAAGGCAATGACATTTGGGCCTATGCATTGGTCACCTATCAGCCTGAAACCACCCCAGTGCCACCAGCAGATCCTGATCACAAGGACAAGATACAACTATTTGTTAGCCCAAGATAGTGATGTGTTTTTCGATCCTCGGCCGATTTACCACCAGCTAGGGTATATGATCATACAATTCCTCTAGTGCCACATGCTGTCCCTGTCAATTCCAAACCCTATCATTATTCACCACTTCACAAAGATGAGATTGAGAAACAGGTTAAGGAGTTACTTGGTCGGGGACTTATTGAGCATAGTCAAAGTCCTTTTGCCTCCCCAGTTCTGCTGGTTAAGAAGAAAGATGGCAATTAGAGATTTTGTGTGGATTACAGGAAACTCAATGATCTTACCATTAAAAACAGGTTTCCAATGCCCATTCTGGAAGAAATTTTAGATGAATTGACTGGTTCTAAATACTTTACCAAGTTGGATCTGAGAGCTGGTTATCATCAGATAAGGATGCATGCTGATCATGAGTACAAGACAGCTTTTAAGACACACCAGGGCCACTACCAATTCAAAGTGATGCCATTTGGGCTCACTAATGCACCTGCAACTTTTCAGTGTGCCATGAACTACATTCTTCAGCCTTTTCTCAGGAAATTTGTGTTAGTCTTTTTGGATGATATTCTGATCTATAGCCCAACTCTGGAAGATCATATCTGCCATCTGGAACAAGTCCTCGATACAGATGAGAAAACATAAGTTTTATCTCAAGGACAACAAGTGTTCTTTTGCTCAAGAAAGCTTGGAATATTTGGGACACATAATTTCTTCTAAGGGGGTGGCTACTGATGATTCAAAGATCCAAGCCATGTTGCAATGGCCATTACCCACTACTGTCACAGAGTTGAGAGGATTTCTTGGACTGACTGGATATTATAGGCGTTTTGTCAAACACTATGGCATTATAGCTAAGCCTTCGACAAACATGCTCAGGCATAAACAGTTTGCTTGGAGCCCAGAAGCCCAAGCTGCTTTTCAGCAACTCAAAATGGCTATGACCAGCACACCAGTCTTGGCTTTACCTAATTTCCAAGCCATTTTTACTGTGGAGACAGATGCTTGCCAGGATGGCATTGGGGCAGTACTCATGCAGCATGGACAACCAGTGGCCTATCTCAGCAAGGCTCTGGGAGAAAAACATAAGCATTTATCTATCTATGAAAAAGAATTTCTGGCCTTGATCATGGCTGTGGAAAAGTGGAGACACTATCTGCAAAGAGGAGAGTTTATAATCCTTACGGATCATAAGTCATTGGCTTATCTCAATGAGCAGAATTTACATTCGATATGCGAGGGAAAGCAATGACTAGGTTGATGGGCTTGAATTTCAAGATTGTGTACAGGAAAGGCAAGGAAAATCATGCAGCAGATGCTTTGTCTAGGGTGGGCCATCTGTTTGCACTACAGGCTGTATCAGCAGTTCAACCAGTTTGGGTCCAGGAGGTTCTGAATTCCTATGCTACTGATTCTCTAGCCCAAGACATGCTGCAGAGATTGTCTCTATCCAGTCCTGATGAAGAAGGGTATCATTTGGATAAGGGAATCATTTGGCATCACCAGAAAGTATGGATTGGCCATAATACGACTCTCCAAACAAAACCGGACAGTTTTGTCATGCTAGTGCTATTGGGGGCCATTCTGGCATTGCTGCAACTTATCACAGACTCAAAAGACATTTTATATGGAAGGGTATGAAGCAGGATGTGGAATCTTTTGTGAAGCAAGATGTGAGATTTGTCAATGTTCTAAACATTCCAATACTCACCCCCCTCGGGTTTGCTCCAACCTTTACCAATTCCTACTGGCATTTGGCAGGATCTTTCTATGGATTTTGTGAGTGGTTTGCCTAAGTCTGAGGGATTCAGTGTTATTTTGGTGGTGGTAGACAGGTTTACCAAATCAGCCCATTTTATCCCTGTCAAACACCCATATACAGCTGAATCTATTGCTTCTCTTTTCTTGGATAATATTGTCAAATTGCATGGTTTGCCCAAGACCATAGTGACAGATAGAGACCCAGTGTTTGTCTGCAATTTTTGGACAGAGCTCTTTAGGCTTTATAAAGTGGATCTCCATTTCTCAACAGCATATCACCCACAGTCTGATGGCCAGACTGAGCGTGTTAATCAGTGTTTAGAGATGTACTTAAGGTGTGCAGTGCATAACTCCCCATCTACCTGGAAGTCTTGGCTGTCCCTCGCTGAGTACTGGTACAATTCTTCATTTCATTCAGCATTGGGTTGCTCTCCCTTCAAGGCATTATATGGTTATGATCCTGATATTGGCAGTGTTCCAGTAATACCAGCAGCTACTCCACCTTCTGTCACTGACACTATTGCTGACCGTGCCATTCATCTGGAATCACTGCAGCAGAACTTGGCTAGAGCTCAAAACAGAATGAAACAGTTTGCTGATCGTAAAAGGGTAGCTCTGGAGTTTCAAGTGGGTGATCAAGTCTTGCTGAAGTTACAGCCATATACCCAGTCTTCGGTGGCTAATCGTCCTTATCCTAAACTTGCACACAAATTCTATGGTCCTTACAAGGTGTTGGCTCGTGTTGGGAAAGATGCTTATCGGCTGGAGTTACCATCTGATGCTCTCATTCATCCGGTCTTCCATATTTCTCAACTAAAACAGTACACGGCTGATCATACCCCTGTCTTTGATACTTTGCCCCAACTTATAGACTTGGCTGCAGTGGATACAGTTCCTGCTGCAATCGTCGATCGGCGTCTTGTCAAGAAGGGTAATGCTGCTGTTCCCCAGGTCCAGGTGACGTGGACGATGTTCCCGGAGATGATCAAGACGTGGGAGGACTACAACGTGCTCCGTCGGAGGTTCCCTAAAGCGCCGCCTTGGGGGCAAGTCGCCCCGCGGCGGGGAGTAGTGTAGCGGCCGGAGGCGCAACGACACTGATACCGGACGAGCTATAGGATTGAAGCGAACCAAGGCGGGTGTCGTATTCAGTTTCGGTTCACGTATTTGTGTGTTTACATTTTCGTATTGCACGTGGGACCGGTTGGTCGAGTTGAAACAGAAGTCCGTGATTTAACCCGTCGTCGAACGAAGTCCGTATCGAACTCTTCATTCAGTAATTTGAATTCGCCGGGCCAAGGCAAGGGGGTCATCCCCGCCCGCTCGTCGCCGCTTCCATCCGCCGTGCATGCTCACGTCGACGGCAATCGCGGGCGGCCACGGGTATACACCACGCCTTGCATCGCTCGGGACGCCCGGCGGGCCGCCGCTTCCACCTCCGCCCCCACGCCTCGCGTGCGGGCACGCGCCGGTCGCGCGGCCGCCGCTCCACCTCCGGCCCCAGCGTGCGCGTCCCTCGCCGCGGCCGGCGCTCCCACCGCTCCACTGCCCCACCCACCCCCTCCGGGTACGCCTTCCTCGCCGCAGCCCCTGGGCCGGTGGGTATCGGCCGGGCGGTGGTGTGTCCCCATCGACATCGACGTCCCGTGAAGGTACAAGAAGCCCGATTTCAAATCGAGCTCGATTCGTCCTTGCGGTTTTTCGAATTTTTGGGGTGGAGTTGGGGGGGTGGACTAGGAGGTTGGTGCTTCTACAAATCGGTGGCGCTCGGTTAACGGCGGCAACGGCAAACGAGCGCAAGAGGCGAGAAGGCCTCGACGGATTTGTGGGAGGCCGAGTCTTCGCTAGCTTCTTCTCGATTTGGGCGGATTTGTGATTTGTGGGGAGGCGAGTCGTCGCCGTGTTCATCTCGATTTGGAGAAAATTTGTGGGAGGCGAGTCCGATTGGAGTTGGGGGGAGCGAATCAAAGGGCGAGCGATCGGCCCGAGATCCGGCGGCCGCTGCGGCGAGGACATCGTCGTCGTCGACCCACCGTGACGCCGACACCGCAGCTCATGCGGGTATGCGATACCGGTGCTCCCTGCCCCTCCGGGCTCTTGATTTTGTGTATCGTTTTTGTCCACCGCAATTCGTCGATGCTGAGCAAAGGTGGAGAAATAGATGTATCATGTTTCCTTCGTTTCATGGATTCAGTTAAGAGGCACCATGGGTTCTAGGGGCCAATGCAAGGACAGATTCATTGCTTTTTACTCTTGTTTTGGGATAAAAACATTGTGAACATGCAGTATACGCTAGCTTGCTATGTACTGTCTGTTTTGTACGCTGTATTTTAGTTGCTTGTTAACAACTAAGAGCTTAACTTTAGTGCACACTATGCAGTTTATAATTAAAAGGCATAGAAGTCTGCATTGGTTGAAACAATGAAATCATAAAAGTCCTGTGTAGTTCTAGTTAATTAGGTGGTTTTTAACTTTTGAAGCAGCATATTTCAGAGCATATACACACCAAAAAATGTGATGTCCAAAGAGCGACATTGAGTGTTGTTTTTTTTTTTACCTCACGAAACTTTTGACTAGATGTATATGCTCTGAAAGAGATATTGTCCCTGAAGTTATTCCCCTAAGGGTTTTGATTGATGGACAATTAGCTCCACCATCTGCTCGAAATGGATATGGTCATACGACTAAATTTGATTTGTAGATGATTAGCCCCATCCTCTGCTTGAAATAGATATGAACTGGCCCTTTTTTATGTGTGCTTTCCTGAACTTATTTTGCACTTCTCTGTCATTTTGCATTTTTTATATAATATTATATTGCCTAATTGTATCGGGATCAGCTCTAAGCTGCTAGGGAAAGTAACTGGGCTACTCAGTTTGGATTAAATGTCTAAATTGTCTCAGGATATACTAAAAAGCAGTTTGGGCATGGGGAGGGTGGCTGTAGTGACCTACATGAGCACCTCGAGGCCCCGCTCGGTGGCTCGCTGTATCGGAGGCAACCGTGGCTCTAGAAGCCTGCATACGAGCAAGGTGAATACAACCGTGGTTGCCTCTAGAAGGTGAGCAAGGCTCTTTGCTAGCTAGATTAGTGTTTTTAAGAGGATCCTTTTTGTTCATTCTTTGTTTGTTGAATACATGTTAGTTGATGGCTGCCGATTTTAGTCTCGGTTGATTTTGTTCATGACATATTGTGCTGAACAAGAGTATCATGGACATCATACTACTAGAGCATGATAGTAGCAAGCACTATCGAAAATTCAGGAGTTGGTGTAACTTATGGTTGTTTTATGTTACAACCTGAAACCTTCGCATTTGTGTTTAATGTTTCACCTAACCCTGATTTTAGTTTAGGTGCAATGATGTCAACTTGGACACTAAAGCATGAGCATACTTTTCCCGACCAAGCAGCCTGGGATCCAATGAGTTGCTCCATGATTCTTGTGATTTCCATAGTTAATCATTCTTGAGTTCTTTAAATTTCAGATGTGCCGTGCCAGGTGGAATACTAGAATATTGACTCTAACTAATATAATTGGCTCACATATCATGCCTCAACCTCTTGATTGTTTGTATGGTGCTTCATGCTATCTATTTGTTTTCTAGGACAACAACTAATTAGTTTGGCTATGAACCATTCATTCCTTCCATATTCTTTTTCAGAGATTCATGACTCACTTCCTTTAAAAATTTAGTACCCCTATGTAGCTAAGGTTTCCATTTGAATTAATTTGGTGCATTATTGCTTATGTGACCAAGCAAATTTCCCTTTGGTTTTTTTTTTCAAATTTTGAACTTTGACTGAAATTACCAAATCCTAGTTTTTATTTCATGCAGCCATGCCATCCCCTGAACATGCCCACGGTGGGGCATCCACAACCAGTACATCATGTCCTCTCTGCTTATATAGTTCTAAGGATTGCTTGCTATATTTTTAATTAAAAACAAATTTCAAATGAGAAGGCGGCAAATCTGCACTACTCCTTTTTTTTGTTCTTGCAATCTGTACTCAATCTAGTTTCTTTTACTATTTGAGCTCTACATGGTGTCTACAACCTGCTTGCTCTAGTGTTGCAAAGCCTCGAGAATTTTTTGTAGCACCTAAAAGAAGACTCTTGTGGGCTTGCAGTGTTAGTGATTTTTATTAGTAAACCGACTGGCATACAAGCCAGCTTTTCATCCCTAAGGGTTAGGATATGTTTGAAGTGGAATTGTGTCATATGTTTCAAGCACATGCTTGATTAAATTAAATTGTAAGTTGTATCGGATCTATGATGATTGCACTTTTCATATACAAAGTTATATTCCTTTCTCCTGCAAAAGATAATTAGAAATGCAAATGTTTAATACATCATCTGCCCTTGATTTTTTAAAGCACGTATCTAGCTGAATATGCAATGCAGTCAAAAGAATGATAGCTTATTGATCTACAATTTGCAGGATAACTGTACCCTATCCATTCCAGTGGTGAGCACCAACCTTTTGATGATGGTGAAGCTTCTACTATGATGGCAGTTTCTTTTTGTGGCTCTTGTGGATGTATGTTATTTGGATAAGCCCATGACATTTTAGCAACTTTGTTATCCTACATGAGACTGCATATCATCTTCTAGCTAATACTTCTTACTACATGCTGCAGTCCACTCGTGCATTTACTTTCGTTTCACGGTATGCCAGCAACACCATGCCCTCCTTCCATCATGAGTCGTGGTATCGGCTGGCAGGTATGTCCAAATTACTTTGTTTTGTAATTGGTGTATCCAAAATTTTGAATGAATTGATCTTAACCAACTAATTTGTCTATGTGCCATTCTAGGAGTTAGCATTTTGCTGGGTGGCTTATTTTGGAACAGCTAGTGGAACCTTTGTATCTATGTAAGTAGATTCTAGATGTCTATTGCAACTACTTTTGTTAGTGTGATCATGTTTGATAGCTTTGTTTGTGATTGTCCCATTTTTTTATGTCTGAATCCGGAGGTGATATTAAATGTGCTCTGAGTCCTACTAGGCATTGGTTTTATGGGTTATTTTTTCTTTTCAAAAATAAAAAGCTGCCCCTTACTAGGCAATGTTTTTTTGGGCATTTATCTTTTTGGAAAAAGATCATGCCCCCTATTAGTCACCATCCTCTCGGTCGGTTAATACCACTAAATGAGAGACCTGGCTCTAATACCACGTGAATTGGTAAGAAACCCTATTTTTTTCTTAAAACAGCATAACACAGCCAATAATTGATTTTATGCCAGATAACTGCTGCTCTTTTGTTTTCACTGAAAAAATACATACCCCAGATTATGTATTAACTATTCGCATGAGCAACATATTATGTATCAGGATGCACTAGTAAAGGACACTTTTATTTTACTAACCTAGTATTCCAACAATGTACAGGGACTAAGAATCGAAGAACAAGTGTATCCCTTACTAGGATTAAGAGACATAAGAAATTCAGAAGCAAATCAGCATGCTATTCTGGCAGTGACAAAGACAATGCTGCGCTAGCCCATTCAATGAATTCTAGGAGGTCGTGGTTCCATTATATGCATCTTATGGATTTATTTTCCAAGAAAGGATACGTTCTTGGGAGCACATCCTATGTTCATCTAATTTCTTTCATTACTAACTGATCTGACAAATTCTGCTTAATATCTTGTACAGATACAATGGAAGGCTTAGCTCAGATGCTTCATGCTGTGTTTGTGCGATCTCAGACCTGGAGGCTTGCAATCGATTGATAGAGTGCAGCAAGTGCTATATCAAAGTATTTCATACTACTCTGATCTGTGCCCTAGTATTACTGCATACTTATGGAGGCCTGTATTTTGTGTAGGTGCACCAAGCCTGCTATGGTGTTTTAAAAGTTCCTAGAGGTCAATGGTTTTGCAGACCCTGCAAGACTAATACCATGAACACAGTAAGCAAAATCATTTTCAGAAAATAATTTATTTAAGCATTTAGTATGTCACGAGATAGATTAATGAATGCATCCTTGTGGTGATTTATTTAGCATAATATGTCATATGTGCAATGGCTTCTCCAGTTCATCTTCTTCATTGTTATTATGCACATTGATTTATTTGCTCTGAGTATATATACTACCTAAAAAACTATATTACCCATTCTTGCTGTCCTTAGGAAATAAAGCCAAGGAAATGCCATGTCACAATGATTTATGAGCTCAGCAAGCTGCTTAAAAACAAAAATCAATTGATGGTTCTTCATGCAAATGGACCTAGATATGGTGCTTCCCGACAATAATTTTTGACACTGGAAGTAGGGAATATGATATCTAGAAAAATATAATCAGGGAATTAGTCATTTCTTTAACCAGTACCAACAATATTTCTAGCTGTTGTTACTTTACAAAAGTGGCAAGTTTCTTTATAATATTACCACTAAGTCTCCAATCTTCTTGATCCACATATTTGATTTTAGGAAAAGCAAAAAGGAGCTGTCTACATGGATGCAGGAAAAAAGTGGCCACTGCATCCTATTTGCTACTCCATGGCCAATTTTATATTAAAGAAGCACAGAGTCTATTTTGTATCAACTTTAGTTTTGTTTAAGTGCATCTGTGCACTACTGATCTGAACTGTGGACCCAACCACCTTAACTGAAACTTTGCAAGCGTTTTTGTAGTGGTCGGCCACCTACTGTCTTGCCTTAGGGAAAACATTTGTTAATGTTACAACCTGTTTTACTCGGACCCTCATGATACAGCCTACCTTTGGTTTTCCTAAAATCCATCACATAGAGAATAATTGTTTCTATGGAACAAGAAGTTTGTTCAGCCTACTAGTCTCTCATTGCATCTGTTTCCAGGTCTGTGTGCTGTGTGGTTACAGAGGTGGAGCTATGACAAGGGCACTGAAAACCAAGAACATTCTGAAAAGTTTGTTCAAAGGTTTGATGACTACAGAAAGATCAGAAAATTATGTTGATTCCTTGGGAAATGCAAGCAGTGAGTGTACAAGTAAGTATTTACATGGGGAAGGTGTCGAACATAACTTATTTTGTGCTTCCAAATCAAGCAGCTGTGAACATTTTGTTTTCAACAGGCTTACGAAATGCAGTAGACAGTGCACATGATGATAGAATTATGAATGCAGAGAACATCACCAACAATTCCTGGACTTCTGTTAAACATAATTCGAGTTTACTTGGACCACGAACAAGGAAGTGGGTTCACATGGTCTGTGGGCTGTGGACACCTGGCACAAAATGCCCAAATGCCACGACAATGAGCGCTTTTGATGTTTCAGGTGCTTCACCTGCCAAAAGAAATACTGTGAGTTCCATACATGCATATTTCTGACCATGGAATTACCCTTATGCCATGTATGGTTCCCAGGAATTGAGAGGAATCGGAAAACAATCTAATAATATGGTAGTTCAAAGTATTGAACCTAGCAAAGTATAAATTTTATAATATGATAGTTCAAAGTTTTGAACCTAGTTTAAAGTTATTCAAATTCTAAGTGTAAAGTTTCCAACCTAGCAGTACAAAGTTTATAATGTGTTGGTTCAGAGTTTTGAACATAGTAGTATAATGTCTATAGTGTCATAGCTCAAAGTTTATTAATTAGGAGCGTAAAGTTTTTCACCTAGCATTACAAAGTTAATCATCTGATACATTCAAATTTCTTAGTTCAGGTTTAATCCCTATAACTTCTACCAGTTTTTTGTTAATAAATTTTTCCTAATACCTAATGTTTTGTTCACAGGCAAGGTCCTTCTAGATTCTGCAATTTTGACAACATTGGTTGTGGTCACCTTCCTGGTTGACTTCTCTTTTGCTACATTCCACCACAGGGCTGCTTGTTCAGGTATATTACCACAGAATTCTCATCAAACTCTATATATACATGCATCTTTGCAATCTGTCTATTGTGTCCACAATCCAAAAGGAAAGGTACTCCACATTTTTGCAATAGTGTTGCCTCTCTTTTTGTGTACTGTTGAGGATTATCCAATCCATCCTACATTTATGTGTGATGTTTTTTTGTCTCTTTATGTTGTTTAAGGGGCTACATTTTGCAAAAGTCAAACCGGTTTATAACATTTGGTTTGCTTCCTACAATTAGGGATCAGTTTAAAACAATGTTCTAACTTTCAAGTACAAATTTTATTTGGGATCAGTATGATGTTTATAATTTGATACCTCAAACTTTTGAAACCAGTACTAGAAAGTTTTTGTCTTGTGATAGTTAAATTTTTTTAAAAAAAATCTTTAGTGTAAAGCTTTCAACCTAGTACTACAAAGTTTACAATCTGGTAGTTTAACTTTTTGAACCCCATTGACATATAAAGTTTTTGTAATATCTAATTTGGTCACTAGAGTACAAGTTTGTAATCTAACAATACAAACTTTATAATGTCATAGCTGAAAGTTATTTTGGACTAGTGGTATAAATATTTTAGTGCCATTACTTAAAGTTTTAAACCTAGCAATATAAAGTTTACTACCTACCAATATAAAGTTTCTAATGCTTGGAGAGGGGGAGAGAGAGAGAGGGGTTAGAGAGAGAGAGAGGGAGAGGGAGAGGAGAGGGAGAGGGAGAGGGGAGAGGATGGACAGAGGGAGCAGGTAGAGAGAGGTTGATAGAGTAAAGTTTCTTCATTCCTCAATCCTTTTCACATGCAAAATTTTTTCTGATCTTATGCAAAATTTGTAGGTCCCGTCTATTTGGCGCACACGCGCTACTAGGCAAATTTTTTTTTAAAAAAGAGCATGCCCCCTACTAAGCAATGTGTTTTTGGGCTTTTTTTTTTTTTTTAGAAAATAAAGGATGCCCCTACTAGGCAATGTTTTTTGTGGTATTGTTATTTTTGTGGTGAAGATGTGTGCAAACTTCACACAATTTTGCTGAGATTAGGTTCACACATTTTACTTTTGGACACATATATCTTCCTTATATAAATTTAGCGCCGCAAGCTGGCCTCAGAGCGAAGTTAGCGAGGCCAAGAGGGCCATTAGGCCCTTGAGGCCGAGGGGTGATTTTGTGTGCACACTTCACACAATTTTGCAGAGATTAGGGTTCACACATTTTGCTGAGATTAGGGTTCACACATTTTGCTGAGATTAGGTTTCACACATTTTGCTGAGATTAGGGTTCACACATTTTGCTGAGATTAGGGTTTACACATTTTGCAGAGATTAGGGTTCACACATTTTGGTGAGATTAGGGTTCACACATTTTACTTTTGCACACATACAGCTTCCTTATATAAATTTAGCGCCGCAGGCTGGCCTCAGAGCGAAGGTAGCGAGGCTGAGAGGGCCGGTAGGCCCTCGAGGCCGAGTGATGAAGATATGTGCACACTTCCCACAATTTTGCTGAGATTAGGGTTCACACATTTTGCCGAGATTAGGGTTCACACATTTTGCCGAGATTAGGGTTCACACATTTTGCGTAGAGATTAGGGTTCACACATTTTGGCCGAGATTAGGGTTCACACATTTTCTTTGAGATTAGGGTTCACACATTTTTTCGCTTTTTGTTCTAGGCATAAAAAAAATTGGTATAACAGCAGCTTATTTTTTTTTTTTTTGATCCATTTGGTACTATCTCGCCGGTGTAAATATGTTCATGAATTATGACCTTATTTTGGCGGGGGGTATGACTGTATGGTGAAGGCTAATGGCAAGCTAGAAAAAGAGGTGACTTTAGAGCAGGTAAGTTCCTTTCGAGGTATGCTTCACCCTTACTGCTTCGTAGATGTGGCTAGCAAACAAACTCTAGTGGCTAGAGAAGAGGTATCATTTGGAATTTTTATAGTTACCTAACAACTGTCTCTGTACTGTTTTCTAGTCAAAATTTGTCACTTTGCATTGGAGATTTTAGCAAACAAGGACCCACTCTTGCTTCACGGTGGAGAGTGAATTTCAGAAACATAGCATCTCGCACTTTCATATCTTCTATTAATGAATCAAGTTGCTATTATTTAATATCTTCTCATTCGGTTGGCAAGAAGTAAAGGTTATGCACTTTTTTTTTTTTTTTTGATAATGGATAATAAAATCCGGCCTCTACATCCGAGAGATGTACACAGCCAATTATTACAGAGTTTGAAAAAATGAAAAAACAAATGCAAATCGAATGTCTTTGACATAGACATTAGAACTAAAGCAAACGGAAAATATGCTTCCATCCTCTATTGGAGATTTCCAGAGCAACCATCTCCAATTGCTTGCTCAATGCAACTAGGGTGTCCTTTGCTTGCTCATCACGCCGTTAATCGGGCCCGAAGCGTAGCCAATAAGCTCCCCGAAGATAACCCCGCATAATAGAGTTAGATTTTATTTTTTTTAAATCGTATCATTACGACATCTCCGGATGGCCCGAATAAAGCCGCCACACCAACCCAAATCGGTGGCTTAGACTGCTTATGTTGATTATGAAGCCAAGTACCAAACATATGGTTAATAGAATCGGGTTGGGTAAGGTTAGTAGCATAGAAAATAATCCTCCAAATCATCTTGGCAAAAGGGCAATCAAAAAAGAGGTGTTGGATAGTTTCATTCATATTACAACACTCGCATTTCGACTCCCTTTCCAATTTTTCCTAGCAAGGTTGTCTTTTGTCAAAACGACACCTCTTTGGACAAAACCGAGAGAAAATTTTAATTTTTTAGAGGTATTTTCCATTTCAGATTCTCTTATGTTGGAAGGGTGGATTTGTATCTATAGCATCAAGATACATAGACCGGACGGAGAAAACTCCGCACTGGATAAAAGCCATCTAAAATAGTCTTTACCATCCACTAGAGCCACATTAGAAACCTGCGCTACTAGAATTAGCCACTCTGAAAGGTTATTATCCACTAAAGATCTCCTAAATGAGATATTAGGAGGGTTAGAGGACAAAACTTTTGAAACCGTTGCATGTCGATCCCTTGCTATATTATACAAGCTCGGTTGTTTAAGTTTGAGGGGCTTATCACCTAACCAAGTATCCTCCCAGAATCTTGTACTGGTTCCATCTTTAATTAGAAAACAGCCTTTATCAAGTACCTCATCTTTAATATGCATAAGGCCTCTCCAGAAATGAGAGTCATTGGGTTTGGTACGACACTTGTGTTAGAGTCTTGGAATTCAAATATTTATTCCTTAGCAAGGATTGCCATGTACCATCGGTGTTTATAAGATTGACAATCCATTTGGCCAATAAACATTTGTTTTGAAGGTACAAATCAATAATTCCAAGACCACCTTGATCCTTAGGGCGACATAGGATGTCTCACTTAGTGAGTCTATATTTATGTTTTTCTCAGACCCCCGCGAGTAAGAATCTTGATCTGAATTTATCAAGATTTTTGAGGACTCCTTTTGGAATCTCGAAAAAGGACATCATGAACATAGGGAGACTACTCAAGACAGAGTTTAACAGAACAAGTCTCCCCCCATAGGATAGGTATCTTGCTTTCCAACAAGAAAGTTTTTGTTCAAAGCGTTCCTCCATCCTTCTCCAATCAGAATTTAGGAGTTGTCTATGGTGCATAGGGATACCTAAATATCTGAAAGGATATTCCCCTGTATTACAACCAAAGAGTGTTGTATAATAATGTTCCATCTCTTTGGCAGCACCATAGCAGAAGATTTCACTTTTGTGGAAATTAATCTTTAGACCTGATAATTGTTCAAACACGCAGAGCAAGAGTTTTAAATTTTTTGCTTGCTCTGGGTCATGGTCTAAAAAGATAATGGTATCATCGGCATATTGTAAAATAGATAAACCATCATCAATAAGGTGTGGGATAATCCCTCCTATTTGTCCATCAACTTTTGCTCTATTAATGAGAAGAGCTAGCATATCAGCAACGATGTTAAACAATATAGGTGACATAGGATCTCCTTGTCTAAGGCCACGTTTGGTCTGGAAGTAGGGGCCTATGTTATCATTGACTTTAACCCCTACACTACCTCCTGTGACCATATTATGAACCCATCTACACCATTTGGGGGAGAACCCTTTCATGCGTAGAGTTTGTTGTAGGAAGGACCATTTGACCTTGTCATAGGCCTTTTCAAAATCAATTTTGAGAATGATGCCATTCCTTTTCTTAGTATGTAATTCATGGATAGTTTCGTGTAGAATAACTACTCCTTCCATGATATTTCTTCCCGGCATAAATGCCATACGTGTTGGACTCACAACTGTCTTAGCTACCTTATTGGTCTGTTAGTTCCCACTTTTGTGAAATTTTTGAAACTAACATTAAGGACACAAATTGGTTGATATTTTTGAATAGTAGTAGCGTTATGGGTTTTAGGGATTAGGGAGATTATTCCAAAATTGAGACTAAAGAGATCAATACTCTCATTATGGAAATCTGAAAAATGGACAAGAGGTCATCCTTAATCACCTCCCAAAAACCCGATAGAATTCAGCAGAAAACCATCGTGTCCCGGAGCTTTGTTGTGATCCATTTGGAAAATGGCTTCCCTCACTTCAGATTCAAGTGAAGTCGGCAATAAGTATATCATTTTCCTCTTGGGTAACTTGTGGAATATCTATAATATGATCCTCCAGCAAAGTTATTTCGGTTTGCTCCGGTGAACCAAAAAGATCTTTATAATAGTTTGTAATGTGGCTTTTGAGAGTCATCACCAATAACAACACCTTGATCATTTTCAAGTCTAAATATATGTTGTTTTCGGTGTTTCCCATTGGCCACTAAGTGAAAGAACCACGGTGTTTGCATCTCCCTCTAACAAGGATTTCACTTTGGCTCTCTCGTACCATTTTAGTTCCTCTTCTCTCAAAAGAGCAACTAAGCGCCCTTTTTAAGTATTGCTTGAGATTGATCTCCCGATCGATAGACAATCTCTCGGCTTTTTTATCTAATTCGTGTAAGAGTTCTAAAAGGGCCTTTTTTCTCTTTCTTATAGGTTCTTTGCAAAGTATTTGCAGCCCACCCTCTAAGATCTTGTCCTTAGTTTGCGGATTTTAGCTTGCCAACGCTCTAATGGGTTGGATCCAGAGGTTTCGGATTGCCAAACATTTGCAATCATTTCATAAAAACCCTTCCCCTAATTAACCACCCCTTTCAAATCCGAAGGGTCTAATCCTGGTTTGGTGGGTAGAAGCACCGGTGCTAATAACTAGGGGAGTGTGGTCAGAGATATTCCGATCTCTCGGTTCTACAAAGGTTAGAGGGAATTGATGCTCCCAATCCGTACTAACTAGGACTCGATCAAGCTTTTTAAAAGTTGGGTTATCCCCGGGTCCGGCCCAAGTATATTGGCGGCCTGACATAGTGATTTCTCTCGAGCTCCAAAGATTCAATGACCGCATTAAAAAGGTTCGGCCATTTAGGGTCAAAGTCCCCGCTACTTTTATCGTCAGGGCTTCGCATTATATTAAAATCCCCACCAATAATATAAGGGAGGCTTTCTTTGGAGCACGTATTAGCTATTTCTGCGAGAAAAGCACTTTTGTTTTGATGTTGTGCTGGTCCATAAATAGAATAAAGGACAAATTTGAAGTCATTTGTTTTATATCGCAAAGTGAATTTCACATAGAAATCTCCTTCGTCAATGGCTCCAATGTCAAAAATTGACAAGTCGACTCCAAGTAAAATACCCCCGGATCTCGCCATGAGGAGCCATAGCATGCCAAAGAAAATCACGCCCTACACAAAGGTTCTTGAGAACATGATCCGGGAAAGAGTCACGACCAGTCTCAAAAAGGGCAATAAAATTTATCTCGCTCCTCTCTAACTAATTCCCGAGAGAAATGCGTGTTTAGCCAAGTCCCAAGACCTCTCGCTATTTAAAAAACTCCTTTCATTTTAAAAACAATTTTGGAAGGAGTCTTTGGTTTTTAGGAGACTTGGTCTTATTATATTTTTTCCTACGCCCGATGGGAGATAGATCTATAATATGATCATTCTCCGCTACCGAGAGTTCTCATTGAAATTCCCACAAATGTGGTCGAGAATCGCATTCAGCGTTCATCCTTTTCATCATCGCTATTAAAATTAGTATATCTAGGTTTTGACTTCTTTGAATTAGCGTAAAGAACTAATCTATCAACTTCTAGATTTTTTAATAGCAAACGACATCGATGAATTTAGATCGATGCCTACCCTACCAAGTTTTGAAATAATAATGAGAACGAAAAGCTAGCGAAAGAGTTACCCGAAGATTCGAGGTTCTTTTCATCGCCATTCGCTCGTCTTGCATAGGGTGTGCTCGTCCGCCTTCAACGCATTCCTCCGGCCCGGCGAAGTTGAGTTGTAGGAGCCACCGCTCCCACCACCAATGAAGAGACGGTGTGGCCGGAGAGTGTCGTGGTCAGCTCCGATACCCGGCCAACTCCACGGCAACGGCCCGCAGAACTAGCCGGAGCGACGGCGGCAGCAGCCTCCACCCGCGCGGTCGCCGAACGTCCACCAAGCTCGCCCACCACCTCCCACCAAGACCGGCGGGGGTCGCAGAGCCGAGTGGGGCACCGGCCGCCGTCCCTCGACGACGGCAACTCCCCGCCGTTAACGCAGCGGCCGAGGGCGAGACCCTCCATAGCCGCCGGTGTGGTCGACGGTGGCCGCCTGCCCGCCTACGACAACAGCCGAGAGAACATCGGCCTTTGCTCCAAGACTCCATTCACAGCGAGAACGTGTATTGGCTGCTGCTCCATGACCATAGCAGCACCCCGACCTTGGACGTTAACACCATCCATCAGGCCTCAACGCCGCCACCAAGATCCATAGAGGCGGGGAGGACCACCTTGGCAACGCCTAGGACTTGGCAAAGAATCGCCGTGAGCTTCCCGATCGCCACAACCGACAACAGCTATCGTGCCCAAAACGTGCACCCGCCGCTGATCATTGACATCCACAACAGTCTCACATCGTATATCATCACCGCCCCTAGGTGCCTTGGCAAACAGGACTCTCTATGGTAGGAGGTTTGCCGCGATATCGTCATTAACATAAGAGGCCACCGCCGAGCTGCGTAGATTGCAACTCGTAAAAACACCAATCATGTCATCAGCAGGAGGGTAGGTGAAGGAAGAACCACCGCATCACCAAAGCAGCTGCCCGTGCTCGCCCTCCAACGGTTGCAACTTCGAACACCCACCTCGACCCCAACAACACCAACGAGGCGAGGCGCTAGCATTCGCCGTGCCGACAAAGAAAGCACCTCGCCGGGCGATATGATGTAGGAGAGCGGTGGTGGACAACCCGTGAAAGGATCATCAATCAACAACGGATGAGGTTTCACCGGAGGTGCTAACAGGACATTATACGTAGCCATCTCGTTCTCGCGTGAAAGGAGAATGTCCCATCTTCTTGTCGGCCAAAAAAATTGTTTACTTCATCAAAAAAAGTGTCGCTATCCATAGTTGCCTTTTCATTGGCGGTCCCACCACTCGAAAGCGATGGTAGAGTGCCACCGGTAATGAAGAAGAAGCGCCCTTCTCTCGGAAGTTTAGGAGTATCATCATCATCCGCTTCTTCCATCTCCCGATCACCATCAAGGTCTTTATCATCATTTCCCGTAAGATCATCATCATCATGATAAAAGCGAGGTTCTTCTTCATCGGGCGTGAAATACTGCGCGAAAAAGTTCCCCCTTGACACACACATCTCCAAATGGTGGGATTTTTTTTCAAATCAACTACCGCCACCAAAATTCGGATCTCCCCGATCGCCGAAGGTGATACATATCCACCTTTTGGGTTGCACCAATCATCGTGCCAACAGCCTACAACTGAAGGAAAGAACGGAGTGGACGAGGTACATTTGTGTGTCACCCAAACTTTGTCCAAAGACTTTAATAGGCTTGACATCATCCACATACTCTTTAAACAAGAGGGTACCTTCCTTATTCTTTGTCGTGAATCGTTTGAATAGCTACCATGCGATCTAACTCCTCCTTGCTCGGGAAAGGAACGATATAGGACTGACCTCTCACCTCCCGCACTTCCCACCGCCAACGCAATGGAATGATCCTTGCAAGTTCGGACAGCAAAGAACGAAAGCGGGAACTTCTCCGATTGGATTTGTAACTTGTGCCGCAATTGACTTCGAGAAGAAGAAATAATGTCATTGAAGTTGGCGGCTTGAATTTGGAAAAAACCCATACCATCTTCACCGCACCACGGTAGGCAACCGTGGGTTTTGGTCCACGCAACAACGGACACCGGTTTGTGTAGTGATCCAACAGTGCAAATAACACATTCCAAGTTCGTGTTTCTTCCTCTTTTGCCCGCCCGCCTCATCGGTAGGGGCGGCAGCCCGCGCCTCCCACGATCGGCAGACTGTAGCAACGTTGGACACGGCACCCGCCGCGGGCATCGTGGTTGCGGCATCGCCACCCTCTTGTGCCTTACCCGGCTGGCCACGCCCGGCCCACGATCCACGGCATTGCCACGCCGCGGGCGGAAGCGACACCGCGCCCGAAGCCGCTTTGCCGTTCCACGATCACCATCGGTGCCTCCACGATCACGACCACCATCGGGATCTCCTCGACCACGACCAACCTCCGCCCGCCCCGCGACCACCACGATCGGCAACGGCGTGTCCCCGATCGGCACGACCAGCGCGCGACGGGACCATCACGGTTCGCCGCCATGCTTTGGTCCCCATCACCACGGCGCCACATATTGGCTCCTACGACAAAATCGACGGCCCCGACCACCCCGGCCATGAGGACGCCGCGCGACACGTCGGCCGGTGAGAAGAGATCCGGCGGCACCTTGACTAGGCGGCGCCTAGGTTTGCCGGTGTGTGTCGGGTGAGAGTTCTCAGTTGAGATGGAACGTGAGATCTCAGATGTGGCTTGGGCCCGACTGTCTTGGCGAACCCAACTTAGGGGAAAGGGTCAGGTTCGACCAAGTCCACGGCTTGGGATCAGTCCTCGGTCCATTGCTTTCAAAAATTTCATTTCGAAGACACCGGATCGGGAACCCGAGCCCGCTGAATTTTCATCGTCGGAAAAAGATCTCCGAGCTTCACCGGGCGGCGTGATCCGTGGCTTCGGTAGAGGACCCTTCCGGAGGGACTTCCAAGGTGGCTTGCCCGGCCGTGGATGCACCGGGCGAGGCCGTCACAACGGAGTCTTTGCTTGGCCCGCCCGCTTGCGATGCCAATCCAACCTTGGCCACCGAATGTATACCGGCGGGCGCCGTGATTTGCTTGCACCTTGCCTTCAAAACTTACGGCGGGGAATCGGCTTCTCCGAGATATTCACACTCGGTCTCTCGAACTCGAATCCCAAAATTTGCCGGACACAGGTGGTGGCTTCATCGTGGTGAAAGGAAAGACGCCTTCCCCGATGATCCTTGATCTCACCACATCACAATCGAGACGGGCGGGGGGGATCCTTGGCGGTGATCCTTCGCAAAGCCTTCTTGATTGACGCAGCCCACAACGATCGCCGGCATATCCCATGGATTGGTTGTCGGGTGTAATACGGGGACCTATCCTTTCGGATATTTAGGTATCCCTATGCACCATAGACAACTCCTAAATTCTGAATGGAGAAAGGTGGAAGAACGCTTTGAACAAAAGCTTTCTTCTTTGGAAAGCCAAATATCTATCCTATGGGGGAGACTTGTATTACTAAATTCAGTTTTAAGTAGTCTCCCAATGTTCATGATGTCCTTTTTTGAGGTTCCAAAAGGAGTCCTCAAGAGTCTTGATAAATTCGGATCAAGATTCTTCGGCAAGGGTCTACGGATAGACATAAATATAGACTTGCTAAGTGGGATATTCTATGTCGTCCCAAGGATCAAGGTGGTCTTGGAATTCTTGATTTGCAGATTCAAAACAAATGTTTATTAGCCAAATGGATTGTTAATCTTATAAACACCGATGGCACTCGGCAATCTTTTGCTAAGGAATAAATATTTGCATTCCAAGACCCTAACCCAAGTATCGACCCAAACTGTGCGTTCTTAATTTGTCTTGGAGCAAGTGCAGCGTCTTGATTTTATTGCAATTCGACAACTGCTGGGAAGTGATAAGCTTAAACGTGATATTCTTTACTAGCTCTTGAAATTGATTACTACTTGTTTATCTGTCTCCAGTCAATTGCTAGTCTGTTTTTTGGTGTTAAGGCAGATCAATTTCAATCTACTGATAGCATGTTCCTCATTGCTTGTTTTATGCTTGGTGCACTTAATGTGGTGCTAAGCTGTAAGAGCATTTTACCAAACAAACAGTTTGCATGAAACCAACCGATGCCGCTTCTAATCAGCTAGTACGGTTTGTTCTCTGCGGTGCCGAGCAAAGGTTGCTTGCCTTTGTAGTTTATTTATAGCAAAGTACCTTGATAAATTTGTGTTGATGACAAGACTCCTGATTTGTCTATCTTCTTGGGTGTCATTGGTTATTCAGATTTCATAAAAGTTGTGGTTCACCAGCCCGTTCGTTTTTTTTTTCTTTAGGAAACCATGTTCTGCTCGGAAGTTGAAGGAGATGACAGGAAAACGACATTTTTGTCGGCGAGGGGCAATGCTGAATGAAGAAGATGAATCTGCCAATGCCTCGCAACTTCCGCCCAACGGCTCCAAAGAATTAAAAGGTACTGCTTTGTTCTGTTATTTTATGTTGTACCCCCGACAACTTTGTTTGTGTTGATACTTGATAGTATCAATATTGTTTTTGTTTAGGTTGTACCCTTGATAAACCTTTTTGTGCAGATCGCGCAGCTCGACTACAACCAACTACATGTCAACTCAAGGATGCTTGATTTCTAACATTAAAATTCTTGATATAGAAAAGTAAAGTTCAATATAAGTTTATATCTTAATAATGAAATTTCCTTTTTTTAGGAATATTAGTCGCTGAGGAATATTCATTATTTTCGTGTCTTGAAGACAAAAGAAGCAACATGTACATTTTTATTTTATCCTTTTTTGGAAATACGAAGATGTCACAAATAAATTGTATTTGGTTTTTCTCCTTTTTTCATTCTAGCACTCTTTCATTTTTTAACTTAGTACAAGTATTTTTGATGGACATAAGGTATATGGTTTTTTAAAACAATGTTTTTGTACTTTCACTTCCATATGGATGTGAAACCATCCCCCCCCTTTTTTACCCACAAATCCGATGTCCCTAAAGAGAAAATTTTAGCTTGTAGAAAAAAATCTGGCCCAATGAGCGGTTGATGGGAGAAACCGTAAACCAATATGGCCGAAAAAAAAAAACAAACTTGGCCCAATGACGCAAGATAGGAGAAGCCCCGACAGGAAAGGGGAACAGGGGGTCCCAAGGCTGGCTGCTATGTGTGTGCTCGCGCGTGCACCGCTATGGGTAGAGGCGCCGGCGGCGCCGCTTCTCGTCCGGCGCGCGTCGGCGCCGACCAGCCGACGCCGGTGAAGCCGGGTAGACCTTTTACCCGGAGGCGGGGTGAAACGCCGGGTCGACGATTTAGTTTCGGTCTTTTTAGTAGTATAAGATTGTGCTTGTGTTAGCTAAGTAAATTGAGCTATTTGGTTTGGCTTGTGTAGCCTTGTCATTGAGCATCTAGTGAGCTTAGAGGCTTTGTGCTTTTACTTACTAGAATTGTGTAGGATCTCCTCCGCTTGCTAAATTACTAGTGCATAGGTTTGGGTGACCTTGCAATAGAATTGTTTAGAAGCTCAAGTTAGGCTTAGCACCTCATTTGCTTTGTGTAGGATCTTTTAAGAGGTGCTATTAAAGTCATAGATAGAGGGGTGAAGTCTTGGCTAAGCGAATAGTTTTATTTCCACATTATATTCGGTTAATGGGCGCAATTAGTTTTAGAAAGGAGTATTCACCCCCTCTAGTCCCCATCTCGACCCTTCGGCGGCGTCTCATCGACTCGTCTTGAGGCGGCGTGTCGGCTTTTGGCTTGTTGAGCGCAGGCTCACCACCAAGTCGCGCATTTTTTGCGTAAAATCACGACGCTTACGCGGCGGTGGGGGTTTGAACCCCGATCTCACCCTCACCGCACTACTACACACTCATATGCATCCATATCTCATTGCGGATCCCCACATATTATACAAATTTGAGTAAAAAAATTGATTATTTGAGGCACTAAATGGATTCAAATCAAAAATTGGTCAACTACAAAGTTTCATAACTTTTCAAGATCTACAATTTTCATTTAGGTGTTTCTCCATCCAAGGTCGTTTATGAAATTTGAATTTCAAATTTAAGACATTTGAATGTAGTTTTTTGCATAACAAGATGATTTTAAATAAAAAAGTGGTCAACTACAAAGTTTCATAACTTTTTGAGATCTATAATTCTTATTTAGGAAGTTTTTCCATCTGAGGTAGTTTGAAAAATTCAAATTTTAAAATTTAGACATTCAAACCCCACATCCGAGGCATCAAAAGTCAAATGAAAAAGTTGTTAACAACAAATATTCATAACTTTTTTGAGATCTATATCTTTTATTTATTAGGTCATTTTCCCATCCGAGATTATTTTTAAAAAAATTATTTTTAGTGCCTCATTTAAAAATTTGGCGCCCAATTGTAGGGGACGGCTCTATATTGAGCCGCCTCGCTATTAGATTAGTAGGCGGCTCTATATAGTAGGGCGCTTCAAAAAACAAAAACTGCCCCTATTAATCCATTAGTAGGGACGGTTGGTCTTTTAGGGGGAAAAGAACCAATGTAGTGGTGTCTCAAAACAAAAACCACCCCTACTAAAAAAAAACAGGCGCTCTTACCGTGACTTATTGTAGTAGCGAACATCTCGGCCAAAATAGAATATTACAGAGTGCACACTAAATTAGATAGCCAGTTCAAGCAAGCCTACTAGTAATTCATCAGGATTCTTGCAGAGGACAAGAAATAAAGATCGATTAATTAAAATCTTTCAGTTGAAAATTCAATCAAATCATCCGGCAAGACTCATTATTAAAAAAATTTTGTCATCAGGTTTTGTCACATCTATCTGGACCATAATATCTTTTTTTTCTAGAATATTGAATCCGTTATTAAAATGTCTAAACCACAAATTTCTTTCCGAACCACAATTAACCGACTGAATAGTGCATATGATATTTCTGCCTTGTACTCTATTTTGTAATCGTGTAAATAGGTCATCTTGATCAGCATTTTCATCGTCAACATATTCATCTTCGTCCTCTGAGCTGCTATGAATTTCGGTGTAAGAATGGTCTTCCAACAACCTCTATCATTTCCTTGCACAGACTTGTTTTGCTTGTTCTTTGCTCCTGCAGGTCTGCCCCTCCTTTTATTCTTCATCGCTTCAAGGCAGTCTTTCTTTTACAACGTTGGGCATGTCACTGAGTTATGTATTGAATACATTCTACAAATGCTGCATTTTCAGTTTCCCTTCTTGCCTTGTGCCCTAGCTAGAGGGCAAATCGCGATGAGTTCGCCTAGGCCCTCAAAATCTTTGGACCGCCAAAGTTGGATAGGGTAACTTTCATAAAGATCAACTGTGCGTACAGAGCTGATGATATTCTATTGCTAACAATGCAAATCATTAAGCTGGCCATTATTAGGTTATGTCGAGTTTTTTTTTTTTTTGTGTGACGAAAGAAGAATTATATTATACGATAGCTAGGTACATCAAGATATTACAAGCACTTTGGATTACAAAAAAAGTACCCACGCTGTAAATAGCATAACTCAAAACCTAACTTGTTAGATACTTTTGCAGTGTAGGTGACCGCATAGGCAAACACTCTTGGCAACGAAAGACGGCCCGAGAACAAATGCCCAACAAACGACGACCAACATTCATGTAGGATTGAGAATCTTCTTCTTTATGGTGTCTACCTTCTTATTCTTTTTGCCACTGAAGAATGAGGAAGACCGATATGAAAATTATTCCCCTAGTCCTTTATTGTGGCTAGATCTAACCACAACAAAACGGACAAGAGACCGGAGAAAATTATTCAATGGCGGCGAAATCATCTCCACCTTGATGTCGCCGTCCGAAATAAAAGGTCTCCACGTCGTCATGTCGATGAAGATGCTGACGCCGGTTGTCACCCTCATCTTCAGCAGAGTCGTCATGGAGAAAACGATTTCAACCTTCCCTTCACTGGTGCCGGAGAGGAGGAGAAGATAAACCACCAATACCAAAAAAATTGGCAGGGAGAGACACTAACCCTACAAACTCGATCTATTAGGAAAAACTAATTAAAAACAATGGATCCCTATTCCTCCAGTCCCCCGACGTTATTAGACTAGCGGTGGTGGACAGCAGAGGGCGGCGGTGGTGGCTGCTGCTCTAGGGCTCCATCTCCTAGGGTGCGGCAAGTCTAGGTTAGGTCGAGTCTTGCGTGGTGCCGGTCGTCATGGACGAAAGCAATAATTCGAGGATTTATAAAGAATCAATAATTGAATGTAAAGTTTGTACTTGTGTAAAATTTGTTTATAAAATGTACAAGTGGACATGTGAACACATGAAAAAACCTTGGACGCGAGTCATGACATGACTTGGATCCAATACTTGGTACATCACGTGAGCCGATCAACTGGGTGATAGAAATAGCCAATAATAATAATGACCGATGAAGGTCTAACAATAAGCCCCCGAGCAGACGTGCGCGGTGCTGGCCGCCGGCGGCCATCGACGACTCATATTTGTTTGTTTTACAAAAGTTCAAAACTTGACGTACACAGGTGTTGCAATTGTATTATATTATTACAGGACACATTTGTGTACACACACACACGGAGACACACAAAGGTGGTTCCTGTCAGCGCTAACCCTCAAGTTAATAAAGTTTTAGAAATAAATAACTAATTGGCTTAGCAGTGATGTCCGCGTGTCCAATATCTATACCTACTAATAAAGAGAGAAAATTTCTTGTCCACCTTTTTTCACCTCTTTTTTCCACGTTTTTTTTTCCACCTCTTTTTTCCACCTCTTTTTCCCACTGCAAATACAATACCAAGTTCTTGCGGAAAGGATTTTTCAAATCAGCAAGCGTGACGGCCTCGGAAAGGATTTTTCATATCATATGACCTTATGGGAGCACGCACCAGGGTAGCATTGGGGGTTTGCCGTGGAGGCCTCGCGCGAGTTCCGAGCTGCCAACCCGGCGACGGCAGAGCGGCGGCGCAACGCGGTGGATATGATGCAGCAGGACGCCATCGCGGTGGATCTGGTGAGTTGCTGTCGCCACTCGGCAGCGGAAGCGGAGATCTGGCTGGACGTATAGGTTTCGATGAATCAGCAGGAAGGGCTACCAACGCGTTGTAGTGTTTGTGCGTGGCAGAAGGATGTGGCCGTGGGGTGGCTGTTTTCACAAAACCGCGGCAACCGCCGCAAAACAGGGGGCAGTGTGGGTTTTCACATTCGTGGTTTATTCAGCTAGAGGAACATATGGCCTCACTAAAATATAAAACCAACAAGTTAAATGATCAAACAAAGGATTTAACTTCAAGTGATTTCTTCAAGTGTATCCTTGAGTTTTCCTAAATCCTTAGTTCTATGAGTCGCTAAGAATAATTGAAAATAGTTAAATAAAAGCTTTTTTTGACGGTTTTTAAGAAGCAAGCAAAGGCAAAATTAAACGGCATGGCAAGCTTTGGTTAGGAAAAACAATACCACTGGACCACTGGTTCTAGATAAAAAGTAAAAACCTTTTATCAAGAGTTTATATGAGATCCTCTAATTAAGTGTCTTTTGATCTGTCGGCACGGGGAAATACATGTGCAAGTTTCATGTTTCTTAACTTAATTGCTTGTGATAAAATTTAACAGACATGGAGTGTTATTCTCTGACTGTTGCAGCTCAAGCTCGTGCGTGTTGCGACTATGCACAACAAAATTTTGGCATGAGTACATGACAATAAATTATACATGTGTTGTCCCGGTGCAACGACGGGCATGTTTTACTAGTAAATAATAATTTACCACAAAGGAAGGAAGGAAAGAGAAACGCAATTGCAGTGCAGTGCGCCTAATCTTCTCTTTCTTTACAAATCAATAAAAAACTTGGATGGGTAGTTGGGTACTATATGGTGGATCAAGTGATGAGTTTTTCCTTAAGGAGTTCTAAGAGTACTAGGTGAGTGCTTTCCCTAGCTAGCCAGCCCTAAGAAGTATGGAGACCCAAAGAAAAGATTAAGAATATACAGTTTCTGCTATGCAATATGGTAAGTCTTGTTGTAACTATGTTTCAATATATAATAAAGCTTTTGTCTTTGATAATAGTTTTTAGAAAAACTACCATGAGGCTAGATACACACCATTGAAAGGTTGAAACTTGAAATATATAGGACGCGGGACATGCGGCGGATTGCCAGACTAAGGACCCCCTTAATCAAAACCATACATGATAATGACATGTTAATGGAGTCAAGATCTGAGCTCGATATTTCTTGGATGGATCCAACCATTTCTTTTCCTTGTGATGGTGAGAAAAGGTGGAAAGCTGCATGCACCATTACAACTAAAAGCAATGATCAACGTTGTCGGCCACCAAAACCTAGTGCGCGGATATGTTTTTTTTTTTTTTGAAAAAAGTGCGCGGATATGTTAGGTAGGGTCTTTAGGCTACAATAGTTTTTAGAAAAAATGCCATGATGCTAGCTACACAACGTTGAAAGGTTGAAAATTTAAATATATAGGACAAGGGACATGTGGAAGAATGCATCACTAAGGACCGCCTTAATTAAAACCATACTTGTTAATGACTCATGAATGGAGTCAAGATCTAAGTTTGATATTTCTTGGATGCACCTAACCATTTCTTTTCCTTGTGATGGTGAGAAAAGGTGGGAAGGCCAAGCATGCACCATTACAAGTAAACACAATGATCAATGCTGTCGTCCACCAAAACGTAGTGCGTGGATGTGTCAGGCTACAATAGTTTTTAGAAAAAAAGGCCACTGAGCCTAGCTCCACACCACTGAGGCATGCCAAACTAAGGACCCCCTTAATGAAAACCATACATGTTAATGACTCATGAATGGAGTCAAGACCTGAGCTTCATATTTCTCTGATGCACCTAACCATTTGCTTTCCCTGTGCTAGCGAGAAAATGTGAAAAGCCATGCCCATTACGACTAAAAATAATGATTAACGTCAACGTCCAAAGCTTTGTGGTTGGATGTGTTAGCACTAGTACAAAAACTATTTTAGGAGATACTACCCAAACATTTACCGAGGCACAAAAATGCCTGCCTCAAAATATTAACCGAGGCGGTTCGAAAATGCTCGCATCCAAAGATGAATTTATGAAGGCAGTCATTTTAAGGCATCCGCCTCAAAAATGATCTATTTTTCAGAGGCAAACATCTTAAATTATCCACCTCTATAAATCAATTTATGGAGGCCGGTACTCTATAAGGCCTGCCTCCAAAAATACTAGCCCAGCCCCTGCCCAATATCATGCTCGACTATATCCACTCAAACTTAAACTTTCATTCTCTAATTTCTCTCATAACTCTCCCTCTCCCTCTCTCAAGCTCTCTAATGGCACACCCAATGCCTTCGATCCCTCACTTGCCCTCCTCTCTCTCTCTCTCTCTCTCTCTGACACCCACCTCGATCTCTCTCTTCCTCTCAGAGGCACATGGGGCAAGGTGGTGGTAGCGTGCTACTATTGGTATTTGTTATGTGCTAAAAGAACATGAAGGATTCCGCAAGCGCACAGAATACCATTGTAGCTTTTCCCTAGGAGAGTATTCTAGAGTATCGTATCCACAGGGAAGCTTTGGCTAAAGGATTCTAATAACTCACAATCATGCATCTACTAACTTAGCAAACCACTAGACTAAAGTGAGGAAGTAAATGATAAATGATAAGAGTTATGAATAATATAACACACAAGAGAATTCTATGATAAATGCATAGCTAGCAAGTTGAGAGGACAGCGGGAGAGATCAAGGTTCCTATGTACTTCTCTATTACTTAGGTTCTATGATAGCAATCACACTAATGCACTTTGGAGCAGCAGATCCGTCCCAACTCTCGAGAAAGACCGGGAAGAAGGTAGTTGGGAGAAGGCTGCCAAAAGCTCTACGAAACACTAAACCAAACGTGGTGGATTGCACAGGCCTGTCAAGGTTGTCACCCCTAGGGCTACCACAACTATCCGTAGGATTGGGCACAACCTCGGGTAACCTATAGCCTAGACACCAAATCTATACTATCGATTACAACTCTAGCTACCACGAATAACTAGAGCCCTCAATACGAGCGGAGATCCCATGCAATTGTAACTATACTAACCAAATATATGAAAGACATGAAAGTAAATAGAGAAGATAAATATATAAATCATAGGTCTTACAAAGGAAAGATACAAGACGCACCTTACCATGTGTCCCCAAATGATCTTATGTTGTGATAGATCATGCCATGTGCACGGAAGGTATATATGCCGGTGTGCGCCATGTTAGCAGTAGCGCTGTCGAGGCGACAATAGAGGGAAGTGAAAGAGAAGTGACCATTGAAAAACCTAATATTCTTCCGAAAGTGCCTAGCATCTCAAGGCCAGAACTCGTATAAAGCCTAATGAGCTGGTCTGGTACAACGGGGTCACTCAGCCTTGATCTTTCCGCTGCGGCAATGTAACCCAGGTGGTTCTTTGGGAAACCTCTTCGCACAACGGCAATTAGGGACAGGTTGTAGCATGTGTGTCTCAGTAGGCATGTTACTATACACCTTTTCATACGGGTCGTACTTCAGGGGTTAGAAGCTGTGTCGTCATCAGGAGTATCACTTTGGACATCGTCATCTGATTCCTGTAATGAAATGACATTGAAACAAAAAAAATAAAGGTTAGATAATGGAGTGGTTGTTTAGAAAGGTATTTGGTAATTAATACAAGTACCTTGCCCGGCAAATAGGTACCCCTCATCCTCTTCCTCGTCATCTTCAAATATGTCGCGACTCATCATCATCTCAGGACCGTCATAGTGTCATGAGACATTAGAGCTTGGGTAACAATAAAGGAAAGGAAACACTATATAGAATGTTAAAAGTTGTGCAAATTACCAAGTGTCGTCAAAAAATGGTTGTTCAGGCATAGCCGATGCATTTTGATTGCTTGGTCCGGCGTCCATAGTCGATGCATTTTGATTGCTTGGTCCCGGCGTCTTACGCCAACCACATAATTGACAAGGTTAGATAATGGAGTGGTTGTTTAGAAAGGTATTAGGTATTTGATACAAGTACCTTGCCCAAAGAAATAGGTACCCCTCATCATGTTCCTCGTCATCTTCAAATATGTCGCCCTCATCATCATCTGTGACCATCATAATGTCATTAGACATTAGAGCTTGGGTAACAATAAAGGAAATCAAACACTATATAGAATGTTAAAAGTTGTGCAAATTACCGTTGTCATCAAATAATGGTTGTTCAGGTGTAGTTGATGCATATTGATTGCTTGGTCCAACATATTCGTCAATCACATAGTGAACATGGTTGAGATAGCAATAACGTTGTTTCATGACAAGGACGAGGGAAGCGAGGCCTCTATTTACCGTTGTTGGTAGCAGGTTGATTGAGGTCTTGCAATGGATGACTCGGGATAACCAAATCATCGGATTTTTTCGTGGATCTATGTTGTGCTCCACAAGGGTTGCGCAAGCCACCTACACAATTCTAATATTTTGCTTAGATGAAAATCACAATAACAATCCTAATAATTAACAAGCCAAAATGTAGGCACCTAGAACTGGTATAGATAGCAAGAGAACCTATAACAACAATTAAACTACTTTTATCAACTAGAACTACACCTCAACAACAACTATGCAATCACAAGGTAAGTTGCAAAAATGTAAATGCACAATTTTAAAGAGACATGACATTGACACTTTTATACATGGGCCTTGAGCTTTTCCTACCCAATATATCAATAGAATTCTAGAGGAGCCAATCACCAGTGAAATCTCCAATGAACAAGCACACAAGGAGACACTCAATTTTCTCCTGAGGTTCATGTGCTTGACGGGACGCTACTCCCCATTGTGGTGATTCACTCTCTTGGTGGATCACGCGCTAATGAGCATGAGAAGCTCAACCCTCACTAGGGTGCCGCACATCCAACACAAGAAGAGGATCCACAAGCCACGATCACTAGTGGTCACCAATTGCCAATCACCGGTTGGGATCGAGCCAACCCCTTCACAATCCACCGAGTGGGGCAAAGAACACCTCCTTCTTGATCACCACTTCTTTTGCCAACACCAAGCTGTCTAGCACCCCGGCAAGGATACAAGAGAAACAAGAACGCCTAGAACACTCTCACTCTCAAAGATTTGATCATAAATGCAAGAGAGAGGGAGAGGGAGGTTGCTCAAATGATCTCAAGGTGTATAAATAGATTAGAAGTGCTAAGAGAGCTGTCAAACACCTTCCCAACTCCAATTTATAGCCCCAACCTTGAAATATCCGTTGTCCACATGATTTGGGCTGAAATCGCAGCAACCAAACACACTGGTTAAGTGATGATCGGACACGCACAAAGGGCGCCCCGGGTCAACACAAACACACAACTACGGTCGGGTTGCTGTGGAGTGACCGCACACCGCAGCGCATTTAATCGGATGTGCCGGTGCGCCCGCCCGGACGCTTCACCCGTGACCGCCTTCTCGGCAGACTGATGGGATGCAACGACCGGACATGCCAATGCTGTTGTCTGGTCACCCACTAGAGAGTGTCCAGAGGGCGCCCTAGATGACCGGACATGTCTGATCATGACTAACCAGACACGCCGTGACGTTGGGTCGCTCTACAAACCCTAGCTGGAGCGACCAAGTGTTGGCTGGAAGCACCGCAGTGTCCGATCCTGCGCCAGGCGCAACGTCCGGTCGATGCTACTGCCACATCCGAATAGCCTGAATGGTTGAGTTCACCGGTGACCGGACGTGCACGCCCGCAGCGTTGGTCCATTCTATCAGCCGTCTAATCCACTTTGGACTTGTGCAATGTTTCATGTTTTGTTGCACCTCTTATTCCATCCTTTGCGCATATGTAGAAGTGAAGCAAAAGTGAAGGCAATTTCATACTCACAGGAGTAGGTTGAGACGGAGGCGTAGCAAACACCGCTAGCGGCGTAGGTGGCAGAGCAACCCCTGAGGTCTGGAGGTAGTTCATGAGCTCCGCAAGCTACCTCGCCTGTGTCCTACTGGGTCCAAAACGCAACCGCCTTCGCCTGCTGTTGTCGCTCTGACTCTTCTAACTGGGCCTACAATATTTCAATCCAATGTTTTAGTAATGCAAACCTAATTAAGGTGCGTAAAGAAAATTGTTTGACGAATGAATAACCTAGAGTTTGTCGTAACGCGTCTGTGCAGGGCTCGGCCGCGGTCGTATAGGCAGGCTACTGCTTGTGCTCTATGCTCGGAGCTATGAGAGACTTAGCTAGGAGCTATCGATGTAGCTGTTGGCAATCCACAACCATCCGTGCTTCTTGCCTCCTCCCACAGCCATCACGATCTCTCGGATCGATGTCCCCGACCGAACGGAACGTAGTCTGGCCCATGGACCTTCTTTGCCGCCTCCGCGAAGTCTTGGATGTTTTCGCACACGTTCGGGTTGGTGTACGCCTCGGCGGTCATTTAGGTTGTAGACTACGTTGGACGCCGCCTTGCCCTTGTGGGACATGAAGTATGCCCCAAAGTCATTGCAATCCTTGCCTGGGTGTGCTGCCATCTGCGAGAAAGACGAGGAGATGATTAGAAACTAGGCAGAATTGAGCATTACAATCGATAAAAGAATGTGCGTACCCATCTTTCTTTGTATCTGGTGATGTGGCTGCCTTGATGGTGTGTTAGACCTCCCATCGCCAAACGTCGCTCCCGAGCGACTCTGTGCCTCTCCTGGCTCTGTGGGATATCAGGCAAAGGTGGTTGCCTGTAAGATTGGAGACCCAGCGAGACGTCCAACACGGTTAAACGTCGTCAGTACACCATGTCGTCGTAGTTGTGAAGCAAAGGAGGATGTATTAGTTAGAACGTTGTTCTACATTTTGGAGATCTATGGACTCAAGATCGGTGACCTACATTTCACCGGCGGCAGTGAACTTATAGTTGTAGTACAACATCTTTTGATTGTAATGAATTGTTTTAAATTATGCAAGTTTGTATGGATGTGATATATATGTGATAAATGACTTATATGTTCTGTTTGTCAAGGTGGGATGAAAAAACAGAAACAAAAAAAAAGATATGGTCACTTTGCCGAGTGTTGCACTCGGTAGAGGCGGCCGGTAAAGTTATGGTCAATTTACCGAGAGCCGTCGGCAGGTCTCTCGGCAAAACACCTTTACCGAGGGCCCCGAGAGATGACCCTCGGTAAAGTGACCATATTCTACCGAGCGCCTAACCCCTGCTCTCGGTAAAGTTGACGGCAGAGGCCCGTCAGCCCTCGGTAAAGTTGACGGCAGAGGCCCGTCAGCCCTCTAGAAGACGCGGGGGCGTCAACTTCACTGAGGATGGAGTTTTGCGGAGGGCTGGCTCTCGGTGAATTCTATCTCTACCGAGAGCCATCCATTACCGAGGGTTAGGCTCTCGGGAAAGGGAGCTCTACCAAGAGCTTTATTTCACCGAGAACGACTCTCGGTAGAGGGAGACTTACCGAGCGCTGCCCGTTGGGCGCTCGGTAGAGACCCACTATGCGGTAGTGCCGCGTGGGTCTACTTTCTGGCCTCAGACATAAACTTGAGTAAGATTAGATTGCGTGGCTTAGGCAGTGTATAATTTGCATCAATAGATGTAACCCAGAGCGAAAAACCAACTCTTGTTGGAGTAACTTTGCACAACTGCCCGTATAATCGGTCCAATCATACGCATGTATGAGTAATGCTTGGCTCGATGTAACTGGTACTGCACTTGTTTTTTGAGGTGCATCCTAAGTTGGATTTGGTGTAATCATTAGCACTCGGGTTACGTAAGGCTGGGATGCATCATATCCGGACATCAGCAGGACTGGTGACAGAACCGGTCGTTGGTTTGGTCCGGGTAAAAAGTAGTCTAGCTATCCCGGCTTTCGCCTATGCCACGATGCGGACGCCTGCTTTGTATGTGTGTGTGTCTATATATATATATATATATATATCTATACCTAATAATAAAAAGAGAAAATTTCTGTCAATCTGCCATAGAAATCTGTCCGCCAGCCAAATTTGATTTGAAGTCGTATTATTGTTTCCGTTTCCGTGGACTTTCTGGCCTTCTGTCCCTCCGCCCCTATCGTTTCCGTTTCCGTGCGACTCGCGTCCTAGGCTCCAGAACCACCGCGGCCGCCCACTCGGCAACCCAGCAGCCGCAAAAGCATCTTATACGGATCTCAGGCTCGCTAAAAAAGGGTTCTTGGAAGCGGCTCCCTTCGTGAAAGAGGGAAGCAAGCGAACCTGTGGCCTCATCAGTAAGCACTGAAAGGAGATAAGCCAAAACTCTGAAGTAAGCGAACGCTAGGAAAAGTAGGCTCCATGTATGAATTACTCTGAAGGATGGGATGTGAAGACCGTCGCTATCTCCTCAATATATCGTCCACGATTGCAGCTTCATTTGCTGGATAAAATTGCTAAATAATTTCACGGACTTTCATTAAAGTGAATTATCATTGTTTCTTTTTTTTTTTTTTTTGAGAATATTTATCATTGTTTCTTACATTTTTACCATGCCCATTTAATGTTTTACCAATGCAAATACAGGATAGTACATTGCTGTGACTCGGCGTGCCCGGTTTTATGGTTTGCTTTTATACGGCTTCACAATAGCTATATAAATAGTCTCAGATTAATGTTTTATTGCAACTGCATTTAATTATTGACCTTAATATTTTATGAAATATGGTTGGTCCGGCTAATTAGATGATCTACGAAACTGTGACTTGGCACAAGAGTATGTCACGGGTCTCACGTTACGATGCATGAACACAATAACTATTGCCATAGGTATCGGACAATAAATCTTACACCCAATGCAACGTACTCCCTCCGTCCCAAAATAAACGACGCTTATGCGAAATGTGTCGGTCAAACTTTCTCAACTTTGACTAAGTTTGTAGAAAATACGGGCAACATTTGAATCTTCAAATAAATTTGTTAAAAAACTAGACTTAAAGATCTTTCCAATGATACTAATTACTTAACATAAATATTTATGTATTTTAATATATAATTGCCGACATTTTGAAACGCTGACTTCTCGGAAGCTTGGAGAAGGTCTTTTATTTTGGGGACAGAGGGAGTAGTGGTTTATGATATACTGAATAAAAAAAATCAAGCCATATTTAATTTGATATATATAGGTTTTGTATTAAATAGACATATTATTTCTAACATCATTTAGTTTTGACATACAACAGCCAAACATAAATAATATATATCAATTTGATAGTTGTTTTTTTAAAAAACAATTATATATTTTCTATCCCGTTGCAACGACGGGCATATTTGCTAGTATATATCTATATCTATACCTACTAATAAAGAGAGAAAATTTCAGTCGCACCTCTTTTTTCACCTCCTTTTCTGCCGGGTTTTTCACCGGGCTTTTCACCTCTTTTTTCTGCCGGGCCTTTCAGTCCACCAAAATTTAGTTTGGTCCACCAAAATTTTGGTTCGTCATCTACGTTAATTTCCAACCACAAATCCTGTTTGGACTCCTATAGGTAGCCTTCCGCCAGCACTCCGCCGCCGCTCACCGTTTCTGCACCGCGTGCTTCCACTCGTTTGAGACCGGCACATGGACGGAAGAGAAACGACGTGCTAATCCTGTAGTCAGCAGAGACGACGGGTCCCGACGGAGATGCCAGATGGTCGCAGATCATGCTCATCGATCTCCAGAAGCTGCTCCCGATTCTCATCCCTATGAGCCCAGTACGGTTGAGTGGATTTGCTGGAGACGCCAATCTCATTTTCTTTAGCATAGTTGACAACGGAATCTTCACTATTGATCTCAAGTCACTGCTGACGAGGAGAGGAAGATCGACGTCAAGGTCGCGAGGAGAAGAAGTCACGCGAGGAGAAGTCCGCGACAAAGAGGAAGATCGTCGCGCGAAGCAGAAGATGTCGCCGCGGCCCAGATCAACCACCAGATCAACTAATTGTTCCAGCTGGACCCAAATTTAGTTTTTGAGAGTCAAATATTGGACACTGTTGGAGATTGATGTTTTTTCCCATTCCAATACCGTTTTGGGAGCTGCTAAACTTATGGATATTGGAACAAAATTATTGAGTACTGTTGGAGATGCTCTTAGGACTCCACCGATTCGCATGCATGCGCATCACGCTCGCTCCAAAAAAAAAAAAATACTATTCGTCTCCCCCACGCCGCCGCCGCATCGCTTCCCTCCTGCGTCGCGCCTTAACGCTGCTCTTTGCTTGTGTTGCCGACTCGCCCGTCACTATGCTACCGATGCGGCATCCCACTCGGCGATCGACGTTACTCCTGCTGCTGCCTTTGCCTCGCTTCGCCGACCGCAACCTCGGGTCGAGTATCACGGGCGCGTGTGGCACGAGACCACAACCTCTGGTCGAGCATCACAGTGTGCATGGCAAACCGGCGCCACCATCGCCCGCAGGTACGTGCCGTCGCTTTCCACGTCCCCACCGTCGAGCGTGAGGCGCACGAGGCGTTGTACGTCCCGCGATGTTAGCTCGTGTTGGTCGGCGAGCTCGGGGCCGTCGGCGTGCACCCCGAACCCTAGACGAAGCGGTGTCGCGTTGCTTGGCCCAGCCATCGCCAAAATCTTAGGATCAGATGGTCAAGAAAGACAGAAAAGAGAGCTCGGGGAAAGCTTGTTAATCAAGGTGGTTCAAAGCTCCATCATGGACCATTACACGATGTCTTCCTATGATCTCTTAAAGAAGTACCCAACACTGTGCCGTCTTGTGAAAACAAATTCACTTTAAGATCATGAAACATTGGAAACTCTGGTTGGAATTTGTATGGGTATCCCCAGTCTATATCAACACTGGATAGAAACAACTGATTGGACTTCATTTTGAAATATCCTTCTAAAACACAAGCTTCTGAATCTACGTCTTCATATCAAAGTTAGGAATATAAAACAAGGAAAGTTTAATGATCTGTCAATTGGAACAAAGTAAGCTGAATCAGATATATTTGTGGGGTGTCAAATTTCATAGGAAAAACTGCTCCAAAGATAGTCTTTTTTACATTAAGATAAGATAGTTATTATAAACCTCAAAAAGTTAAGTTTTTTTCTTCAAAGTCTGCTATAAGCCAAACAATGTTTAGATCTAATGTGAACTATGGTTTTTAAAAAGGTAATTATTTCCTACAATATAATACTTTGATGTGAACTATGGTTTTCAAAAGATAATTATACCATAATGTAATGCTACCCGTTGCAACGCACGGGCATATTTCCTAGTATATATAAAGAGAGAAAATTTCAGTCCCACCTCTTTTTCCACCTTTTTTTCTGCCACCGTTTTCTGCCCGTCTTTTCACTGTCCGTATAGAATACGCAACTGATTCTGAGTCCATATAGAATATGTATTGATTGCCATCGTTTTTGCCTGCTTTTTTTCTCAGTCCGTATAGAATACGTAACTGATTCTGAGTCCATATAGAATACGTACTGATTCTTAGGTATAGATATATATTGAGATCATGGCCGCGGCAGTGCTTCTTCGATCTGTTGCGAGCAAGATGATGTCGCGCGCCGGCGCAGCCCCTGACGCATTGTCACCCTTGTCTTGTCGCTTGTCGCGCGTGGACTCCAACTCCATGGCGGTGTTCGCTCTCAGAGCCTGCTGCTACTTGCTCACAGAGCAACCAGGTCTAGATTAGTTAATTAGGTTTTGTTTACTATTGCTATTGATGCATGCATGTGATCCAGCAAGGGACAACTACGGATGTATTGATGTCGGCGGGCATGGCCGCAGTAACTGGGCTTCAATCCGTAATATCATCAGGGCGGCTCACGACCGAGACTGCACACGCGTCGCCCCCGTACCATCGTCATGGAATTCATAGCCGCACCTCTCCTGATCCCAGTCGGAAAAGGTCAATCATGCATCCATCGTATGCTCTTTAATTTGTGTTCAATTTAATTTATTATTTTACACCTCCGGATAGATCCATCTCTAATTCAGAGATGATTGATTTGTGTATTGTATTTTGATGCATTTAGGTTGTTGTGATGCTCTCGAAACAGCTACAACTGGTGTGGCCATTTTGATGGCTTGTGGGGCGACTTACCTGCATTTTGGTACAGGCCAAAGCTGCGTGAGGTAAAAGCGAAATACCGTGAGCAAATCTCGCAGCTTAAGAATATCAAGCTGGAACAACAGTATACGGGCACCTCTTACGTTTCTCATGAAACACCGACCGCGCCAGCCTCAGGTATATTAATTAGTGTCTACTATGTATCAAAATTTCTTTTTCTTCATCATATTTGATATCTGACCATCTTTTGAGACTTACTTTGGCAATACAATTAATTAGCATTACTCTTTCTGATGATATCAGAAACGATAACTAGACTATATATATATATATAAAATCATCATGTATGAAATCTTATCATCTTTGTGACTTTGACAATACAATCAGCACACTTTCTGATATCAGAACTTAATGATACCATATTATGTGACACCCGATATGACCCTAAATTATTATAGGTGGACATAGTGAACTTTCAGATTTCGTGTATTTATTATTGAATGATAGCATATTAAACGCTCAAAACACAACATATATAATAAAAAATCAATAAATAGTAAAACGCTCAAACCACAACATATATAATAAAAATCAATACATAGTAAAATTCATAGTCTCTTAGAGAAAATGACCGAGGAAAAAAAAAAAAATATGTTTTACCCGTGCACCCGTAGCAACGCACGGGTATATTTCCTAGTACTACTAATAAAGCGAGAAAATTTCCGTCGTCTCCCTCAGCCTTCGTCCAGCCCTCGCCTGCCTTCCAGTTCTAACCGAATCGATCTCGATCTTGTCCCATGGCACCGGACGTGGCCACCACGGACTCGATGCAGAGGCCTGAATCCTGCCCGTTGCGCACAGAAATATATGTAAATATTGTCCTGATTGCGGCATGGAAGCCTCATCCCCGTATTCTTGTTTCATCGGAGTGCTCACGTTTACCATCCCAAATAGGATAGGAATCCACGGCCGGGCGCTGCCAGGCCGGACCAGGCGTGGCCAACTCGGGCGAGGCGAGCTCGCCATGGGAGCACCTCTGGAGCCGAGCCGCCGGCCTTGGCTGCCTCGCGGAACTGGGACTGCTCCCCCACCGCCATGATGACCAGCAGCCGATCTGGGGGGCTCAAGCGCGAAAGCAAGAAGAGCCGGCACCGAGTTGAGGAAGACCGAGGCGGCGACCGGAGTTGAGGAAGAGCTCGAGGTGAACTCGCGGGGGAGGTGGGCCTGTAGCGGCGGGCATGGGCAGTGGCGGAGGTGAGCGTGAGGGCGCGGGGCGGCGGGCGGGGGACGCGGCTGTTGGTGGGCGTGGAGGGCGCGCAGTTCGGTTCGGGCGAGCCTCCGGCCCCCCAGCACCGCAGCCACAACGCACACCTCGCGACTGGAGTGATGCCGCCGCCGCCGTGAGCTGGGCCGAAGACCATGGCCCTTCCGCACAGCAAACGTTTTTCTTTCTTTTTTTTTTTCTTTAATAAAACCATTTAAAACTTCTATAAATCATAGAAAATCAAAATAATCAACAAATACTAAAACAGTTTTGATATTACAAATTCCTTTTGACTAGGGCTACACCTTTGTGTCAAATAACTAGAAATACACACAACAACATGATATATAAGATACTTCTCGTCAAACTTCATGACATAAAAGATTATGGGCCATTGAAGTGTAAATTTAAATCAATAGTCCTGGTATATTTGCCCATCACTCGTTGCAACGCACGGGCACTTTTCCTAGTTGTAATAAAACATACTTTTCCATCCCAAATTATAAGTCGTTTGACTTTTTGACAACAAGTTTGACCACTCGTCTTATTCAAAAATTTGTGCAAAATATTATTTTTTTTTTTTGCCGTGGCTTTCTTTATTAATAAAAGTTTTTAAAGAATGACTTGAATTTGACTATATTTACGCAAATTTTTTGAATAAGACGAATGGTCAGAGCCAAAAAAAGTCAAATGACTTATAATTTGGGATGGAGGGAGTACTTGTTAATGACTTGTCAATGGAGTCAAGGTCTTTTATATGACGCTTTTTTTTTTTTTGAAATAAAACATGCTTTTAAACCATTTATATTTGGACACCGCATTGGGTGAATGGAGTCTTGGTGGCTATATATATACACCGGCACACCGCTGAAAGCTTGAAACGCATGCCAGTACGTCTCGCTTTTGGTTTGAGAGCTTTGAGGTTATCCTGAGTAAGGCAGACATGGGCGTAAGCCAGTCCCGCTTTTGGGCTGAGAGCTTTGAGGTTATCCTGAGTAAGGCAGACATAAGCCAGTCCCGCTTTTGGGTTGAGAGCTATGAATTTGTCCTGAGTAAGGCAGACATGAGCGTCCTGTTACCTGTACTCCTGGCCCTCACCGTTTCCTTGGGCCTTTCCTATGTGGACGACTGTTGCTTCCACTTGAGACGCTGGTGGTGCCAGCAGCCTGCCAACAACGAGGTCAACCGGGCACGGGCACTGCCAAGTAGACGGCGCCTCCCGAAGCCGAAGCGCGACCACCGCGTCATGATGCTGACCATCGATGGTGGCGGGATACGCGGACTCATTCCGTCGGTCGTTCTCTCCCGCCTCGAGCAACAGCTCAAGGTAGTTAATTAAACTACGCAATATCTTTGATATTCAATGTCACGGCGTCGTGAATCTAGCTTGCATTTATATATACATTTATATATCTGGGGAGCAGACTATTGAAGACACGAACGTTCAAAATGGTGGACATGCAAATTTGGCAAGGAATGAAGATCCTCGGATAGCGGACTACTTCGATTTGATCGCGGGTACGAGCACGGGCGGCCTCACATCGCGGCCATGCTTGCAGCGTCAGAAGAGCAACACCGGGATCAGCCAAAGTTCACAGCTGAGCAGGTCACGGAATTCTACCAGGAGAAGGGGCCTGAGATCTTCCGTCTCAAGAGGTCGATTTGGTAGGTCGTATATAATTCATCTAACACAGACCACAACTATGTTCTTCCAAAATTCAAACAGACGGTATTATTATTATGTATGCATATAATAATCTCCTTCTCCTTGCTTGCTTCGCATGTATGTAGTGGCCGCATGCTACTGGGCTGGTCGGATCTCCTCATACGGCCATGGTTGCCGTTGTTGCCCTTCGGGTTGGGCCGCTTGGGCGGCCTGTATGACGTCTTGACACGGCTGGTGTGGGGGCCCAAGTACGACGGTGAGGCCCTGCGCCGCACGATCAGGGAGACGATGGGAGATCACCTCAGGCTCGGCCACACCCGTACCAGGATTGTGGTGCCGACGTTCGACACTTACGATCGGGCAACTAGAAACTTCGATTCGTCCCAAGAAATGTACAGGGAAGTCAGCTTGGCAGACATCTGTATCGCCACGTCGGCCGCGCCGACCTACTTTCCGGCACACAACTTCCCCCACGAAGGTAGGGAACACAATCTTATCGACGGCGGTGTGACAGCCAACGACCCCACCATGGATGCCATATGGTGTGTCTTGAACAACCTTGAGAGCACTCCCGGCCAGGGTAATGGGGGTCGTCGGTACGACTTTAGGAAATGCCATGTCCTCTCCCTGGGTACCGGGTCCGCGATACACAGGTACGAAGCGGAGAAGTGTGCCAAGTGGGGCATTATTGGGTGGCTCTACAAAGATGGCTACAACCCACTGCTGAACATCTTCTCTGCTGCCACCAACAACATCATCCGGTACAGCTCTGGGTTTCTCTTTCATAATCAGAACTGCTACAGAGATAACCACCTCCGCATCGCTCCAGTGTTAGGGGTAATTCTTTAATTCAGTTTGATCATTTTCTCCTTGTATTTATTCCATTCGTTTATTAATTACCAGCTAAGTGATCTGATGACGACGTCCACCGTCTCCATCCATGTTTTTCTTCGGACTAGTATAATGCCCGTGCTAACGCTTACGGTATTGTTCTTGAAATTGTTAGTTTAAATCAGGTTTTGGTACAACATTGGTATCTCCTTGTGTATGAGTTACATTGTAGCTAACTTCTTGATCAAGAATTGAATATCTTCAGGGAGATTGTCACAGCTTTCTTTGCTCATTTTCGTCAAGATGTCACCCAGGAATTCCCTCCTTAGTGTAGTTGGTTCCTGTACATGACAGATAGAAATATTATATCAAGTTTATTGAAACATATGTATACTATGCAGACTTACATTATTGATCGGTGGTAAGTTTTCTCCGTCCCACCACTTCATGAAATTGTACACAAGAAAGCCTCCCAATTTCCTGGAACCGGTTAGTTGTTCAAATAAGCAATTTTTTATGACATGAAACTTATCATATAACTTATTACAAGTGATTACCATTGTTTATTTTCTTGAACCTTTGTTACCCATGTTGGGAAATCTCCAACCCAATCCCAAACATTGTTCTTCAAATCAGGATTTGTCAGAGCCATGGCGAGAGAAAACTTTTTACAGATATTGAGAATGGAAACTGCTATTGAGAAGGCTTATTGAGTATACATACATACCATTAATCACCAATTTAAGACGTCTCTGTAAACTATATTCTTCGTGCTCTTCCCTGTAGGATCCAAAGCCACATTTGGTTTTGCCAAAATCCTCGTTGTAGATCTGGACACCCCTCTTGATAAACCAACGTAAAGCTGTCCATGCGAGAACACTGGCTCTGGAAGGTAGATCCCAACATTGGGAATGGTTTGTCCCTGTGATTTATTTATGGTCATTGCGAAACTTAATCTCACAGGGAATTGTTTTCTCTTGAACTTAAAAGGAAGGGAAATATCATCCGAGGGTGACAACGGTAGCCTTGGTATAAAAACTCTCTTCCCTACATGCTGGCCGGCAACGATCTCGGCATCAATTGCATTGTCTTGCAAATGTCTGACCATGAGCCTTGTGCCATTGCACAAGCCATTGTTCGGATCAAGATTGCGGAGAAGTATTATAGGACAGTTGACTTTTAGCTTCAGCTCATGAGGGGGCAGGCCATTTGGAGTTATCGAGTTTAAAAAGTCTAACGGGAAGTGATTTTGAGGATCATCAACAATAGTGTCAAAGCTGTTGTACACCTTTTCCTCACCTGGAAACCGCTCAATCAACATAGAATTGAGGCTATCAACATGCTCGTTTTTACTGGATAGAATAGCCCGCGAGCTCATGTATGTGGCTGATGTTGCATGTTCTTCAAGTGATGGAAAAACTGCTTCAATGAGTGTATTGACTGCCTCCTCGGTGTCATTATATGGAATCACAATGTCATCCGGCAGTCGAACATAATCATCTCCTATTGTTTCCTCAGTCCCATTTCCAATCCGCGGCAGTACTTTCGAGAAAACCAAGGGTCGACCGTGCTCTCATGTTACGTGTCAACCTAATCTTCCTTATTTGGGGCCACAAATAGGATCTTTGCACAGTAGTATCAGTCACCTCCGCTCTTGTGCCACGTGGAACCACTGGTAGGACCTGTCGGAAGTCTCCACCAAACACCATGATCTTGCCTCCAAATGGCAAAGTACATTCCATGATATCCCGTAGGGACCTATCAAGACACTTTCGATGCAGCGACGCTTAGTCATTGCCACTTCATCCCAAATAATCAATGAGGCCCTACGCATCAACTCTCCACTTGGATTTTGCTTTGTAAACTTGCATGTTGTGGTGTCATCAATTTTAATTGGGATTCCAAACCTAGAGTGTGCAGTGCGTCCTCCCCGCAATATTGATCTTTGCTATACCGGATGTGGCTGTTGCAATGGCTATTAATCCTTCGGACCGAACTCTAGCAAGTAGCGCCTTGTACAAGAACGTCTTGCCTGTGCCTCTGGGCCATCTACAAAGAAAACTTGGCTTTTCTTGGTAAGGACATGCTCAATGATTTGATCAAACCCTTCTCTTTGTTCCTTGTTTAGAGAATGAAAGATGTCTAAGTGTTCTTGTTCTACGGGGATACTGTTCCTCTCTAACCTCCTTCATTATGTCAACGGTTCTTGGGCCCATATCGAGATTGGTGGCGAGACCATATTTTGTTATATCTTTTCCCCAAAGATTCTAGCATATCCCGTAATTCTCTTAGCACCATTTGCTCTACTAACGATGTGTTGGCATTATCTCGCCTGAAGTCTTCACCTAGAGCATCCTTGTGCTTGTCCCATAGGCCATGTATGTTAGTGGCCTCCTGAGTAATACAAGGATGGTAGCAAACAACCTCCCGCAAGGAACACGGCATCCGGAATGTGGTGGCCTCGGTCAAACAGTCATCTATTGAGCTATCCATCTCTATAAGCCCTCTTTTCTCGCATGCCTCTCTAAAAGTAGATTGCACCACACCGGCCACAGTTTTCAGATCATCAAATGATGTAGCACCTCTGACATGATTCAATAAAACTCTTAAGTAGTATCTCTCGCCTTCAGCCGGATTAGCATAGACGACCCGTCCTATCTGTCCCGAGACTTGTTTCCTTGCTTGCCACACTTTCTTCCCAGGGATCCAACGGTAGTGTTCTGGAAATTCTCTGTACAATATTTTCCTTGCTGCGCGGTCATCTCTGTTTTTACTGAAATACTCAGTCAGTGTGGTTCTATTTGAACCTGGCCGTCTCACAACATCCTCCAAGTTATCATCGTCATTATATGTCACAGACTGCATATTAGGTAGATGTAGTTGGAGCTGCAATACTGCTGGATAAACACCAAACATTGGGAATCCCAATATCCTGGACACTGCTTCAGGTGCAGATATGAATCTAGCATTCCTGTACTGTTGTATCTCGTTGATGACACCATCATTTCCTCCTTCTGTAGATGCATTTACCGAGAATGATGCTTGGTCATGGCCTTTGTATACATATTTGAATAGATACTTCACTGCTTTAATGCTTGAGCATGCTTCAACATTAATGTGGCAGTTGTATCTATGTAGGAGGCCAGGGTTATATGGCACAACCCACCTGTTATCTAGCTCTGCTCTCCTAATCCTGACCCGGCGTCCATCATCTCTTCTCCTATATTTTGGATATGAATCGTTTCCTTGTATAGTTTCCTCACAAAACTGCCGAGGGTAGTCAAATCGACACTTTCCATCCACCATGCAAGCACATTTTCTATTGAGGACACCACATGGTCCATGCAACATATGGTTGATAACCAGATCGTGCAACTCTGGGAATTTGTCCTTGTCTGGTATCTCTGCTGAAACCACTCGATCATATGCATCTGGGGTTGACAATTTACTTGCTGACTTCATGATCAACAAGAAATGCTCATGTGGTAAGCCTCTTTTTTGGAATTCTGTAACATGGACATATGCTGCAACCTCACCAAAATATTTCTTCTTGATCAGAAGATCTTTTAGATCCCTCAACTTTGCCCTGTAGACTCTCGTAACCAAGTCTGGCCTATCTTGTGGTTCCTGTCCCGGTTCGAGGTTGCTTGTTATCTCTTCCCAGTATGGATTGCATGTCATGGTGATGAAGTAATCAGGCTTTCCAAAACGCTGCACAATAGCCATAGCGTTAAGGAACCTATATTGCATGTCTCGATCACATCCAGGGAATGTTCTTGGCAACACAATTCTCTTCCCAACCTTAGAGCCTTGCGTCTCTCCAGCATCAATAACATCAACCAATCCCTATATATACATTTAAGGTTATACAAACATTAGACAAAGACAGTATAAAGGTTACAAAATTAATGAACATGAAAAGACATGAAATATTATTTTTAGCGGTTTTACCACGGTACGATTCGCACGTATTAGTTTCTCGGGTTGGCTGGATTAGAATACCAATCTAGCCGCATGGACTCAATCTTTATGTACATATCGACAGCCCACTGCTGAAAAAGACGTCCTCCAAATAGTATAATGTTGGTTAACCCTCGTCTGACCTGCATTTTGAAGCAGTAGTACTGTCGTGCGGTTACATATCTTGTGGAGTGTGCTTCATCTGCAGCTGCACCTAGGATCTCCCCTTCTTGGTTGTCATTATCCCCATCTTCCGTTTGATTTTCATTATTATTATCATCTGTAATTTGCAAAAAAGAATAAGATAATGTTATATCATAGTATTTTAGCTGGATTTTTGCTTTCTACCTTGACCACCATCTGTGTTGCCACCAGCCATGTATCGGACATTATTAGATGAGGACGGGGTATCTGCAGTTGCAGTAAACATATTAGAATATATTATTATGAATTGTGGCATATTATAATAAGGTAGGAGAATAATACCTTGGTGACCACCAGTAGAGCGTTGTCTCATGTAACCAACATTAGTAGACGCCGGGGTCGCAAATGGGGGAATGGCTGGATCCCCGCTAAACGGCATGAACTTGTTCCATCCCGTTTCCCCCAGTGGGTTATACATAGGATAACCTAATGGGTCATAACAACCATGGTATGGTCGGACATACTGCGGACGACGATCTGTCCTTCCATATACAACCACACTTCTGTCAAAACTTCTTTCTGGATCGTTCCCTTCCATCCGGATAGCAAAGAACTTTGCGATGCCGTTGGAGCATTGTACCTTCTCTGGTCGGGCGTGATATTTGTATTGAGCTCAATACGGTAGTTATCCAAGCTTGGAAAGTCGCAAGTTTAAGCCTAAAAAATTTGTACATACGGGTTATCTTGCAAAATTGCAAGGATAGTCCGCATGAGGTTGATATCAAGATCAGGAGACCTCCTTTGTCTATGTGACAAGGACTCATCTTCGTATCATAAAAGTACAAGCGTAGATGGCGAGCTGCGTCTTCCACACACGGCACCAAATTGTCGAGGCGGTGGTACAAACCGCCATGTACTCGAAAAGTTGTAAATACCAGTCCCTATGGACTTGAATATCTCTCATCCGGGGTGACTCCTAGACTTGCAAAGGCAAAATGAGAGTTGATATAACGTATACGCTTTTACGAAATATAATGCGTCTTCATCCACTTGACTTGTGAACAACCTTTTCAGCTCTGCGGTGGTTCGGAATATGTATCTGTACTTTGCCTTTTGACAACAAAACCCGGGTGACTCATTGAAACCTCATTGCACCACAATATCTGCGGAGCACGGCACATGGCTCAACTTATGGCGTTGGGGTAGGTTACGGTAGATGGAATCATATGGATCTACAATTGTGCGAATAGTTGCAGTTGCACCGGTTGGAGCCACGCGAACGACTCATAATTATGACTGCGCGTCCACGTTGCAACAATCACTTTTAATTCAATATCACCAAAATATATGTATTTAGTCAATATTAAAAGCATATATTAGGACATAGTACCTTGTGCACGGTTCTCGAATAATTCCCTCGTCATCGGGCAAGTCTTCATTGGTTATTCCATGGACGCCATCCATGGCATGGTCATCGTAGCAATTACATCATGTGGTGGTTCGAATATTGCACGGTCGAAATCATCTATATTGGGTTGGACATTTACATGGACGTTGTCCGGACTTGGTAAATGAAGTTCGCAATATATTTATCTCAACTATAAGAACAGAACCGTACATCTCCATCATTTATTTATTTTATTTTATCATTGAGAACTTATATTAATGTGCTGACGACTGATTGGTAGCCCTTTGGAGCGATTAAGGACGTGCGTGTGTATCTATGTCGTGGCACAAAGGCATCATTCTGTGCAACCAACTCGAGGGATCGTCGGGGCCATCATTTTCCATTATTGTCGATAATCCAGTTCCAAGAACCACAGCTTCACATACGAACATGAATTTAGGAGCATGAAATATTAGTCTAGACATATGAATGTATTTGTCACCTGTTGGCGTGGTTCTTTCGGTAGTATGATTTCATCAATGGCTAGATTGGCAAGAGGTGTCGTGCTGTTACTCTGCGATTCGGCCTTCTTCCGTGCTCGATATTGAGCTTGATACTCACGGTCTCTCCTTCTAATGGCTTCTAATTGCTCGACGGTCATATCAGCCCTCCTCTTCCGTTGTTGCCCGCCCATGGAAACACCTATAGACAATGATAGTAGGTTTATAGTAGAGATTATCGTATAGAGATAATAAGTTCATTAATCCACATATTTTATATACATCAAGTTACCTTCGGCCACGGATAGTGCACTGCCTATTATGTTTGCAAAGTGCCATTGCCATCAAGTGTGTTTTCCGTGATCGTAGCTGGTTGTATATTTTCCTTATTCAATATACTTGATGAGCTCTGGCCTATCTCAACATGTGTTGTTCCTGCTCGTTGTCGTGGCACACTCAGTGTCTTTATAAATAGCTCGACAAATATATATATGTACAAGTATAAATCATAAATTATACCAGATGTAGCAGGAGCAAAAGAATTGCTATTGTTTTCCGATTCGGCCTTCTTTCTTGCCCGGTACTGGCGTTGGTATTCACGTTGTTTCCTCCTCGCCTCTTCCCTTTGTTCGTCGGACATTTCAGCCCGACGATTCCGTCCGCGCCGGGCCTCATCTATACGTTGTGTGTCTTAATATGCAACAGGAATGAATAAGTCACAACCAATGAGCTGAAAAAGACATACCCTGCGATGTTGGTGATATCTCCTAGTGCAGAGTTTGTTCCTCTCGACGTAGACATATGTGCCACCAAAAATCACTGGCGTTGGTATACTAAGCATCAAGACAGAAAAGTTTCTGTTAAAACCACAAACACGACAACCAGGTATATATATCCTCAACATTATATTACAATACTGCCTTGAGTATATCCTCAACAAATAAAGTTTACATATAGATAGAATATATAGTGGCTTGAACACATAAAATCAAAACAGAAAAACACAAGCAGCGATGAATGGATTATGAGCAGCGAGGACGTGAGCAGGATTGAAATGCACAAATGATCACCTCCGTTTGGAAAAAGAGATCGATCGGTCATTCAAGGAGGCATAGAAACTATCATACCGTAGTTCCTGATGCTGTTCTCTCCGTTTGGAATCACGACGTACGCAGCATGCGGCCACACTGGCCGGCGGCGGCGGCGCCCTGCCTCCTTGCCATGAGGTGGTAACGTCGAACGATGGCAAGGAACTGTAGATTTGAAAAAAAAATCAAGCACACATACATACATATACTAACGCACAGATGCATGGAGCTGTCGCAGCGCTGACGGAGAACAGAGCGGTGTCAGGATCCTCCATTATTTCTTACGTACAGACCTACGCAGTGAAAATCATATGGCCGAGGCCGCAGCAGGCCGGCGATGACCTGCAGCAGGACGCGCAGGAGGCAGGAGCAGCAGCCCGTCAAGCACGGCGACGTGCTGCCGATCGCCGCCCGGCAGAAGGAATCCACGCGCGCGGCGGCAGGAGGCGTGATTTTCGCGGATTGGAACCGTGGACTCCGTAGATTGCAACCGTGGACTCGGGTCGCGTGGGCGTGGGCGTCGGTTTTTTTCGGCTGTGGGATTCGCGGAGAAAAAGAAAAGAAAGAAGCGTCGTAGAAGCGTCGTGAGCGGTGGAGGAATCGAACCCGGTCGTAGAATTTTGGTGCGCCGTGCATGTGCGGGATTGTGAGGTTGTAAGACCTCTGGACAAACTTTAATCCTGGCCCTCCGTTCGTGGATCCGTTGGATGTGGTTCGTCACCCAAAAAGGAAAGAAGTGGTGCCTTATAGTAGAGATGTGGCTGTTGCAATGGCTATTAATCCTTCGGACCGAACTCTAGCAAGTAGCGCCTTGTACAAGAACGTCTTGCCTGTGCCTCCTGGGCCATCTACAAAGAAAACTTGGCTTTTCTTGGTAAGGACATGCTCAATGATTTGATCAAACCCTTCTCTTTGTTCCTTGTTTAGAGAATGAAAGATGTCTAAGTGTTCTTGTTCTACGGGGATACTCTGTTCCTCTCTAACCTCCTTCATTATGTCAACGGTTCTTGGGCCCATATCGGAGATTGGTGGCAGACCATATTTTGTTATATCTTTCCCCAAAGATTCTAGCATATCCCGTAATTCTCTTAGCACCATTTGCTCTACTAACGATGTGTTGGCATTATCTCGCCTGAAGTCTTCACCTAGAGCATCCTTGTGCTTGTCCCATAGGCCATGTATGTTAGTGGCCTCACAGAATACAAGGATGGTAGCAAACAACCTCCGCAAGGAACACGGCATCTGGAATGTGGTGGCCTCGGTCAAACAGTCATCTATTGAGCTATCCATCTCTATAAGCCCTCTTTTCTCGCATGCCTCTCTAAAAGTAGATTGCACCACACCGGCCACAGTTTTCAGATCATCAAATGATGTAGCACCTCTGACATGATTCAATAAAACTCTTAAGTAGTATCTCTCGCCTTCAGCCGGATTAGCATAGACGACCCGTCCTATCTGTCCCGAGACTTGTTTCCTTGCTTGCCACACTTTCTTCCCAGGGATCCAACGGTAGTGTTCTGGAAATTCTCTGTACAATATTTTCCTTGCTGCGCGGTCATCTCTGTTTTTACTGAAATACTCAGTCAGTGTGGTTCTATTTGAACCTGGCCGTCTCACAACATCCTCCAAGTTATCATCGTCATTATATGTCACAGACTGCATATTAGGTAGATGTAGTTGGAGCTGCAACTTCTTTGGATAAACACCAAACATTGGGAATCCCAATATCCGGACAAATCGCTTGGTGCGAGATATGAATCTAGCATTCTGTCTTGTTGTATCTCGTTGATGACACCATCATTTCCTCCTTCGTAGATGCATTTACCGAGAATGATGCTTGGTCATGGCCTTTGTATACATATTTGAATAGATACTTCTTTGCTTTAATGCTTGAGCATGCTTCAACATTAATGTGGCGGTTGTATCTATGTAGGAGGCCAGGGTTATATGGCACAACCCACCTGTTATCTAGCTAGCTCGCTCTCCTAATCGACCCGGCGTCCATCATCTCTTCTCCTATATTTTGGATATGAATCGTTTCCTTGTATAGTTTCCTCACAAAAGCGCCGAGGGTAGTCAAATCGACACTTTCCATCCACCATGCAAGCACATTTTCTATTGAGGACACCACATGGTCCATGCAACATATGGTTGATAACCAGATCGTGCAACTCTGGGAATTTGTCCTTGTCTGGTATCTCTGCTGAAACCACTCGATCATATGCATCTGGGGTTGACAATTTACTTGCTGACTTCATGATCAACAAGAAATGCTCATGTGGTAAGCCTCTTTTTGGAATTCTGTAACATGGACATATCTTTGCAACCTCACCAAAATATTTCTTCTTGATCGAGAAGATCTTTTAGATCCCTCAACTTTGCCCCTCAGACTCTCGTAACCAAGTCCGGCCTATCTTGTGGTTCCCTGTCCCGGTTCGAGGTTGCTTGTTATCTCTTCCCAGTATGGATTGCATGTCATGGTGATGAAGTAATCAGGCTTTCCAAAACGCTGCACAATAGCCATAGCGTTAAGGAACCTATATTGCATGTCTCGATCACATCCAGGGAATGTTCTTGGCAACACAATTCTCTTCCCAACCTTAGAGCCTTGCGTCTCTCCAGCATCAATAACATCAACCAATCCCTATATATACATTTAAGGTTATACAAACATTAGACAAAGACAGTATAAAGGTTACAAAATTAATGAACATGAAAAGACATGAAATATTATTTTTAGCGGTTACCTGGTACAGTTCGGCACGTATTAGTTTCTGGTTGGCTGGATTAGAATACCAATCTAGCCGCATGGACTCAATCTTTATGTACATATCGACAGCCCACTGCTGAAAAAGACGTCCTCCAAATAGTATAATGTTGGTTAACCCTCGTCTGACCTGCATTTTGAAGCAGTAGTACTGTCGTGCGGTTACATATCTTGTGGAGTGTGCTTCATCTGCAGCTGCACCTAGGATCTCCCCTTCTTGGTTGTCATTATCCCCATCTTCCGTTTGATTTTCATTATTATTATCATCTGTAATTTGCAAAAAAGAATAAGATAATGTTATATCATAGTATTTTAGCTGGATTTTTGCTTTCTACCTTGACCACCATCTGTGTTGCCACCAGCCATGTATCGGACATTATTAGATGAGGACGGGGTATCTGCAGTTGCAGTAAACATATTAGAATATATTATTATGAATTGTGGCATATTATAATAAGGTAGGAGAATAATACCTTGGTGACCACCAGTAGAGCGTTGTCTCATGTAACCAACATTAGTAGACGCCGGGGTCGCAAATGGGGGAATGGCTGGATCCCCGCTAAACGGCATGAACTTGTTCCATCCCGTTTCCCCCAGTGGGTTATACATAGGATAACCTAATGGGTCATAACAACCATGGTATGGTCGGACATACTGCGGACGACGATCTGTCCTTCCATATACAACCACACTTCTGTCAAAACTTCTTTCTGGATCGTTCCCTTCCATCCAGATAGCAGCAACTTGCGATGCCGTTGGAGCATTGTACCTTCTCTGGTCGGGCGTGATATTTGTATTGAGCTCAATACGGTAGTTATCCAAGCTTGGAAAGTCGCCGTTTCGCCTAAAAATTTGTACATACGGGTTATCTTGCAAAATTGCAAGGATAGTCCGCATGAGGTTGATATCAAGATCAGGAGACCTCCTTTGTCTATGTGACAAGGACTCATCTTCAGTATCATAAAAGTACAATCGTAGATGGCGGCTGCGTCTTCCACACCTGGCACCAAATTGTCGAGGCGGTGGTACAAACCGCCATGTACTCGAAAGTTGTAAATACCAGTCCCTACTGGACTTGAATATCTCTCATCCAGGGTGACTCCTAGACTTGCAAAGGCAAAATGAGAGTTGATATAACGTATACGCTTTCTGAAATATAATGCGTCTTCATCCACTTGACTTGTGAACAACCTTTTCAGCTCTGCAGGTGGTTCTGGAATATGTATCTGTACTTTGCCTTTTTGACAACAAAACCCAGGTGACTCATACTGAAACCTCATTGCACCACAATATCTGCAGTCTGGCACATGGCTCAACTTATGGCGTTGGGGTAGGTTCTGGTAGATGGAATCATATGGATCTACAATTGTCTGAATAGTTGCAGTTGCACCAGTTGGAGCCACGCGGAACGACTCATAATTATGACCTGCGTCCACGTTGCAACAATCACTTTTAATTCAATATCACCAAAAATATATGTATTTAGTCAATATTAAAAGCATATATTAGGACATAGTACCTTGTGCACGGTTCTGAATAATTCCCTCGTCATCGGGCAAGTCTTCATTGGTTATTCCATGGACGCCATCCATGGCATGGTCATCAGTAGCAATTACATCATGTGGTGGTTCGAATATTGCACGGTCGAAATCATCTATATTGGGTTGGACATTTACATGGACGTTGTCCGGACTTGGTAAATGAAGTTCTGCAATATATTTATCTCAACTATAAGAACAGAACCGTACATCTCCATCATTTATTTATTTTATTTTATCATTGAGAACTTATATTAATGTGCTGACTGACTGATTGGTAGCTGGCGTATTTGGAGCGATTAAGGGACGTGCGTGTGTATCTATGTCGTGGCACAAAGGCATCATTCTGTGCAACCAACTGGAGGGATCGTCGGGGCCATCATTTTCCATTATTGTCGATAATCCAGTTCCAAGAACCACAGCTTCACATACGAACATGAATTTAGGAGCATGAAATATTAGTCTAGACATATGAATGTATTTGTCACCTGTTGGCGTGGTTGCTGGTAGTATGATTTCATCAATGGCTAGATTGGCAAGAGGTGTCGTGCTGTTACTCTGCGATTCGGCCTTCTTCCGTGCTCGATATTGAGCTTGATACTCACGGTCTCTCCTTCTAATGGCTTCTAATTGCTCGACGGTCATATCAGCCCTCCTCTTCCGTTGTTGCCCGCCCATGGAAACACCTATAGACAATGATAGTAGGTTTATAGTAGAGATTATCGTATAGAGATAATAAGTTCATTAATCCACATATTTTATATACATCAAGTTACCTTCGGCCACGGATAGTGCACTGCCTATTATGTTTGCAGTGCCATTGCCATCAAGTGTGTTTTTCGTGATCGTAGCTGGTTGTATATTTTCCTTATTCAATATACTTGATGAGCTCGGCCTATCTCAACATGTGTTGTTCCTGCTCGTTGTCGTGGCACACTCAGTGTCTTTATAAATAGCTCGACAAATATATATATGTACAAGTATAAATCATAAATTATACCAGATGTAGCAGGAGCAAAAGAATTGCTATTGTTTTCCGATTCGGCCTTCTTTCTTGCCCGTACTGGCGTTGGTATTCACGTTGTTTCCTCCTCGCCTCTTCCCTTTGTTCGTCGGACATTTCAGCCCGACGATTCCGTCCCGCCGGGCCTCATCTATACGTTGTGTGTGTCTTAATATGCAACAGGAATGAATAAGTCACAACCAATGAGCTGAAAAGACATACCTGCGATGTTGGTGATATCTCCTAGTGCAGAGTTTGTTCCTCTCGACGTAGACATATGTGCCACCAAAAATCACTGGGCGTTGGTATACTAAGCATCAAGACAGAAAAGTTTCTGTTAAAACCACAAACACGACAACCAGGTATATATATCCTCAACATTATATTACAATACTGCCTTGAGTATATCCTCAACAAATAAAGTTTACATATAGATAGAATATATAGTGGCTTGAACACATAAAATCAAAACAGAAAAACACAAGCAGCGATGAATGGATTATGAGCAGCGAGGACGTGAGCAGGATTGAAATGCACAAATGATCACCTCCGTTTGGAAAAAAAGAGATCGATCGGTCATTCAAGGAGGCATAGAAACTATCATACCGTAGTTCCTGATGCTGTTCTCTCCGTTTGGAATCACGACGTACGCAGCATGCGGCCACACTGGCCGGCGGCGGCGGCGCCCCGCCTCCTGCCATGAGGTGGTAACGTCGAACGATGGCAAGGAACTGTAGATTTGAAAAAAATCAAGCACACATACATACATATACTAACGCACAGATGCATGGAGCTGTCGCAGCGCTGACGGAGAACAGAGCGGTGTCAGGATCCTCCATTATTTCTTACGTACAGACCTACGCAGTGAAAATCATATGGCCGAGGCCGCAGCAGGCCGGCGATGACCTGCAGCAGGACGCGCAGGAGGCAGGAGCAGCAGCCCGTCAAGTACGGCGACGTGCTGCCGATCGCCGCCGGCAGAAGGAATCCACGCACGCGCGGCGGCAGGAGGCGTGATTTTCGCGGATTGGAACCGTGGACTCCGTAGATTGCAACCGTGGACTCGGGTCGCGTGGGCGTGGGCGTCGGTTTTTTTTTTCGGCTGTGGGATTCGCCGGAGAAAAAGAAAAGAAAGAAGCGTCGTAGAAGCGTCGTGAGCGGTGGAGGAGGAATCGAACCCGGGTCGTAGAATTTTGGTGCGCCGTGCATGTGCGGGATTGTGAGGTTGTAAGACCTCTGGACAAACTTTTAATCCTGGCCCTCCGTTCGTGGATCCGTTGGATGTGGTTCGTCAGTCCAAAAAAGGAAAGAAGTGGTGCCTTATAGTAGAGATACGCTAGCAGGATATTAACATGTCCCTAGACGACGCGACTGAGAACAATATGAATCAACTGGTCAACGCCGCCGACGTCCTGCTCAACACAGTGGTGAAGAGGGTGAATTTTGAAGCTGTGACGTGGGCACGGGTAGATGACCCGGATGGCACAATAAATCTGGATGCGCTCCGTGCCTGGGCCGAGAAGCTTAGCAAGGAGCGCCATAAGCGATTTGGTTGCGACTTTTGCCAAGCAAATCCCTAGTCTCGCAAGTTTATCAAAGAAGCACAGCTGTATCAATTATTTAATTTCGGACTCCTGCTCAGCAGGCGATTTAATCGCACCACTGAGGACGTCCTAAGTACGTAATTGCTGTCTTTTTATTGTTTCCGCGCGGTTTAGTAACCGCACTTCCGGATGCTTTGATGTTTCCTTTGATGTCTCTAATCGACTTCCCTGTCATTGCTACCATGCGTGTGGCATTTCTGTACTCAACGAAACTAAATAAAGGACTTGGTTTTCTCATTTTCTTTGTCTACATACACTCCTTAATACTAGATTCTAGGAATCTGCCCCGGCCGGCCCGTGGATTGTTCATAATAGAATAGAGGAGGACCAGCCCCTTGTTTTTAGCTTGCCGAGTTTTTCCTTTTTCAGCTTGCGGATTATTGTTTTATATGGTGAACACACCAATGACTTCTCCGAGACTAATACGAGGGATAACATGTGTTGGCGTGCAAAATTGGATAGAGGCAACAAAGGGCAACCAACCGTGAAAACTGGCTAGGCCGGGTCTCCATGCCGGCTAAGCCGGGTTTTGAGGCCCACCAGTCATAGTACCCGCCGGGCAGAGTTGCGGGGCCCAAGCGCCAGACGGAGGCTTAGCCGGGTCCCGGCCCCACATGTCAGAAGCTCGCAGGTAAGCTGCCCAGGTCTGTGAAACCAGCTTAGCCGGGTCCAATAGCCGGTTTCTACCGAGTCCAACCAAAATATGCTTTCTTGTCGGATCTTGCCTTGTTTGCGCATGGGAAGGCTTGGGAAAGACACCGAACCCTCCTCCACGTCGGGATAAGTCCACCCCCCCATCATCAATACTTGAGGGTCATGGCCGATTGCGATCCCATCTATCCCAATCGCTGAAAATGCATCTACAATGGCGTCCCTTGGGGGTACCACGAATTCTGCGGTTTGGCTACTAGTCTCCGTGATTTTAGTCGGCGTCCTATGCAACTCTACTCTCCATAGGGTAACTGCTATGTGCATTCCTCCGACGGGTCTTCCCAAAGGGCGCGTTTGGGAGTCTACCGGGCGAGATCAAGGTGAGATCATGTGATGAAAAATTGGTTTGAGAGATAAAATTGGCATTGCAAAGTGATTTGAATTATGACATAGTTTGATATGAATGTGATGCTTATATAGGCTTGTGATAGCATGGTGTTTTGGTATTGTTGCATGACACGCTCGTGTGAGGTGTTGTGCGGATTGACTTGAGTCAAGTCGTGGCCTTGGGCTCAGACGTGGTTGCGTGTTTGTTCATGTAACCGATTGAAATTTGTATATCTGAATTAAATCGGGCAAATGTTATTGCTGCATCTATTTAAGTTAATTACCAACTGTTTATTTTCTTTTCTATTATTTTTTTTATTTATAGGTTCCAGGTTTGGTGCAAGCCAAGCAATGAGGGAAGTCAGGAAATGTGAACTTGTTACGTGATAATGTTGCTGCTGCCTTCTATGTTAGAGAATCGCTCAAGCTGGAGTTGGTACCTAAGGTTCTTAAGCCAACATTTAGGCCATCAAAGTATAATCAGTAATGATGCCCACCATGTGCTTATATCAAAGTATAATCAGTAGTGAAACTCTGGAACTGAGCTGAAGTATTTAGTGATAGTCTCTTGAACAGCAAAGTGACTTGTGGATGTACTGTGAGGCATTTGTCCGTTTATCTAATTTTAAAAAGTGTAACATGGTCATTTTTGTTGATCTGAATTTTGGTGACATATAATGAACATGTCCAATGTGATCTATAACCTCTATAAAGACAATACCCACTAGGAGAGTTCTCTTGACATGCAAGCACGCCACCTCACCATCCCACTAACAACCCACTAGCATGCCACCTCACCCAGCCCACTAACCCTTCCTTGCGCCACGTCATCAACATGCCCCACATGTCTATGGGTATAAAAAAGGTTATAACTCATGAACCAAAAAAATAAATCAAATTCTGATTACACCATTAAATTCATTTTAATAAATCCTTTAAAATAAGATCTCACATGTATATATTTTGATAAAATTATAAGTGGGACCCGTTGGTATAGAGAAAAAAAAAAAAATAAATAAAGGAAAAAAGGAAAAAAGAAGAAAGAAAAAAGAATAGGAGGGTGATAGTAATATTGTAACTCATAGAATTCTCCTTCATACTCGCTGACAACGCAAGTGCTTTATAAAAGCAAAGGTTCATTCTTTTAGCATGCACTGTGGTTGTGTCTTTTATTTTCATCAATCATATACAAATAAAGTTATATATATAGAAATCTCATTTATATTCCTCCTTCGTACCCGCAACAACCTTGGGAATTCCTCTAGTTATAATAAACTAGGAAATATGCCCGTGCGTTGCTACGGGTGCACAGGTGCAAGGACCCGCAATCTGGCTCTCAACAGGCGCCGTGGCTAGGCCGCGTAATGGCCGAGGTCGGTCGGCGACTGTGCATTGGCCCGCAGTCTGGCTCTCAACAAGCGCCATGGCCCTGCCACGTAATGGCCGAGGTTGGTCGGCGACCGTGCAGCGGCCCACAGTACGGCTCTCAATCCGGCTCTCACAGACGTCGTGGCCCTGCCACGTGATCGCCGGGGTCGTGTCCAGTTGCAATTGCTCAGCATGGAAGCTCCGCGTTTACGTCGTGCTCGACGCAGTAACCGATCGTAGTCTGTCGATGCACTGTGCCAACTCGTCCTGCACAGCGGTCGGCGTAGTTCTCGACGAAGGAGAAAGTGCTGTCCGTGACCTCCGCGATGTTGTGCATGGCCGGTGCATCGACGTCGGAACCCAACCCGAACGTGTGCACTGGTGTGCACCGCGAGCCGCTGCTGTCGTGTTGGCACACGAGGTCACATACGTGTACATGTGGTCGTTGTGGTTCCCCCATAATCGTTGCACATATCTTTCGGATTCGGAGCCTACACTTGCACCTCCACATGGTAGCCGCCGGCCCAGTCCGGTCCTTCCACTTGCAAATGCAGCCGCCGGCCCCACCTTTTATCCTGTCTGCCATCGACGGCGAAATGCGCGGGCACGGGTGACGGGAACGACAGCGACGAACCGAACGGATGTCCGGATGAGGGGGTGTTTAGTTGGTGAAATATTTTTGGGTTTGGCTACTGTAGCACTTTTCGTTTGTATTTGGTAATTATTGTCCAATCATGGACTAACTAGGCTTAAAAGATTCGTCTCGCACTTTTCAGCCAAACTGTGTAATTAGTTTTTTTATTTACCTACATTTAATGCTCTAAAAATACGTTACAAGATTTGATGTGACAGGAAAGCGTAGCACTTTTTGGGTTTCTTGTAGGGGCAACTGAACACCCCCACTGGTACGTACAGTACTCAAAATTTCAGGAGCACATGCGAGTCCGTTGGGAACCACAGACAATGCATTGATGGATTCATTAAGGGCGTCCCCAATGGTGCCAACGTCAGCTATTTAGGAGGAGCCTGGGCCAATAAGGAGCAGAGAGAGAAAAATTTTTCACATCGCTAGCGACGGAGGAATCGCCTAGCTCGCACACTGCCCAAGGAAACAACACTCACTGACAAGTTCCCACCATGAGCTGAATTGCTAGGCTTTTTATTTTTTTATTGTTTCCTCCCTCCACGTCCGCTAGCGATTTGCACTCCCATTGAGGCCGCCCCTAAGCAGGTCGAGCAACGATCGTCACCGCCACTGGAACTGGCAAGCGGGCGCACCAAGCAAGCAAGGGCCAGGAGGCAACCGGCGACGGGATTGGGTGCTTCGGATTGGTAGCGTGCGATCGGGGCCTAGTCGGCGCTGAAACCCGAACAAACGGCCTCGCCCGCATGGAATCCGTTTTTTTTGTTCCCCCATACGTCAATAAAAAAAACATGCGGCGACAATGCATGGTCCTGGGTCGCGGTCACGCCGATGGGCTAGCTCGTACCGGCGGTGCGGCTGATAAGCCCAATTAAGGCCCATACAGAGGCAGACAAAAAAAGAGGTGGACAAGAAATTTTCTCTCTTTATTAGTAGGTATAGATAATATGTTGTATGGGCTGTACTGTGGGCTAATTTTTTTTATGGGCTCAATTGTGTACGGGCTGAATTGTGTGTGCCAAAAAAGACTGTACGGGCTGTAATCAGGAAAAATGTATGGGGCTGAAAAGAACTCGAAAATTAAAAAAATAGGCCAGCCAGCAATAGCCCATAATGTTTGAGGCCCATGAAGAGGCAGGCAGTAAGGCTTTAGCAGGCCATATTTTATTTTTACTAGCAAATATGCCCGTGCGTTGCAACGAAAAAAAAAAACGACGAAGTTTAATTAGAAATTATGATTCTTTGCATGTTTGAATGATTGGTATCACTTTTGTCATAAATGTCATTGCACATTTACCATTCATATGATTTGCCCCATCTTTTATTTTTTTATATTAAATATAATCCTTAAAACCATCTGCGTGCTAATCTTTGTTCACATGCTGGATCAAATAGCTAACTTGTAACTTCCATACTAGAGGTCATTCTGGTTTGCTCTTTGGAACGGTATATTTCAGCACTCGTGCATTCCGTGTACCACCACGATCTGCGCATCGACGAGCACCGCTAGTTCCAACCGTTTTTTTTTTTTAAAAAACCTTTTCTTTTCCCGTTTAGTATCCGTCTCCAACTCTGACCAAAAAAATTACACAGCAGGAGCTAGAGGCGATACGGAGAGGAAAAGGTAGACAGAAAAATAGTTGGAGGCAGAAATTTTCTCTCTTTATTAGTAGGTCATTCTATTGTAAATATGTCCAGACGTTTGCAGCAGGTCCAATAAAGCGCGGAGATTAATTGCTCAACATGAATATGACATTGTTTGGTACAGGTTGCTTCACCGGTGAAGGAGCTGTTTGTAGCTTCAGTTGTTAGAGGTGTTTGTACGTGGACCAGAAGCCGTTGTAGAAAAACGTTCTTCTCATGCTTGTCTAATAAAAAATAAAATCTTTACAACCACGCGATCGCGCAAATGCAAGCACCGCAAAACAGAAAGAAAAACATATTATAATCAGAATATATTCTGGCTGCTGCAAAACCAAGCAACAAATTCATCATCGAAAAGCCCAATCCGCGCTCCCACCCGCTCACTGGACCGGGCCCATGCACCAGAGCCTCCCCACGAACGATGCGACCAAAGCGCTGGCTGCTCCCACACGCTTGGCTGTTCCCGTAGACGAGGTCCCTCAATTCGATTCTTTCTCACGAACAAATTTGGCTAGCGAACGCCGCCGCCAGTCAGTTCGTATATGATTCTTTCGCTGGGTGTCGTGAGCGCGCCAGACTCTTCTTTGGCAGGCAGAAAAATAAGGTGGAGGCAGAAATTTCCTCTCTTTATTAGTAGGTATATATATATATAGATGACGTTTTTTTCCTAGCGCCATGTGGCAAGGGCTAGGATTTAGTGACAATAAATCAATGTCATAAGCTATGACGCTAAATCTACAAACGTCACATAATCAAATTGTGACGCAGGTTTTTTGACGTTTGAATTTTCGTCAACTGTTTGTCATAACTGTCAAGTTGTGACATTAATTCCACATATTTTGATATAAATAGAATGTAAAAAAAACCACACATCTCTTGTAGTGTGTGCAGGTGTTGCTTGAGGCGGAATGTGGTCGATGACGGACTGAAACTAGGTTCAGGGAGGAACTGAGGTTTCAGGACTAAGTTCAGGAGGAACTGAGGTCCTATCGGTCAAGGATGTTATGCGGGACGTTCAGGCTAAAGAACTGTGTACATGTTGATCACTCTAGACGTACATGGGAGATGTATGACTATTGTGTGAAGATGATTGTTCGTCACGATACATGACATGCAAGGAAATGCATTGGTGCGTGATCGTGAGTGCAGGCTATGGTGGTGTGTGTGTGGTGCATGGGAGAGCTGATCGAATCAAGCATGGAGACTTGGCTTGGTCGGTCATTAAAGAAAAGGATCTTTGGTTTGACCTGGACGTGTGGTGGCGAGGTGTCCCAGTCTGGTTACAAGGAGAGGTGATCCGATGCCGTGTTTGCAACAAGTGGAGGCTAAGCTTTGCATTGACCAGGACGTGGCAAGGAGAGGTGATCCGATGGTTACTGCTTTGCTGGACGGTCCAGGCCTGCTGAGTTACGTGACCAAGAAAAAGGTCCTAGTCGATGCGTTGACAACTAGCCTATAAAAGGGACGTCTTGTTTTATTGTGTGTGCGACGAGAAAGAAGGTAGCAGCGGTGAAGGCTGTTTTAGAGCTTAGGGATTTTTGTAAGAAATCCTTTTTGTTGTGATGCTTGTAAGTTGCACCTTGTGACTATATTATCAAAGTAATGAAATTCAGTTTTCTCACATCGGTGTGTTGGTAATCTTTTTCCTCTGATGATCATTTCATCATACTTGTTTATATATTTACTTTTGTTGAATCAGCATTAATAGATTTTGTTTAACTAGTATATTGCCCGTGCTAACGCTACGCTGACGTCTAAAAAAAATAAATCACAAAACTAAAATAAAACATAAAAATGAAGAATAACCAAACTAAATCATAAGTATATACAATGAGATTGATTAATTAAAGAAACATTTTGGCACAATTTTGTATGATGATGAATTAATAAACAAACAATAAAAAGAAAACTAGGACAGAAAATCAGTCATATGAATCGTTTAACACTTTGGATGGCATCAAACCATCAACAACAGTTTAGGCACTGCCTCACTTTTGCTCCCTATTGCACACTGAACTGTGTCAATCTTTTGAGAAACCATACATCAAGCATGTCCTCCAAGGACATCTTGCTAACTCCTGCAGCTCTTTCACCATCACCTCCAACCTCTCGTGTTTGCTGAGTACAGAATTTGTCAAATCTGTACCAGGCAAACAACCAAGTCCATCATTTGTTCTTGGATTCAGATATCATCATGTGATATTCAAGAGAAAAGAAATAAATTGAGAAGGGTGCATACATTTTGGCACTTGCAACAATGTTGGCTTAGCTGCACCACCATTTGAAAACTACAATTCTTATATGCAAATGTCCTGATACAGTTAATTAAAAATGTAGCAATCAGATCAGTAGCATGCTATGACTTGTTGGTCTATTTGGCTCAGCAGGAATGATATTATTTATGAAAAGAAAAAAATGTTTCTCCTACTATGTAGGTACATACTTAGGCTATTCTCCACAAGCCAGATTTGCATGATACAGTTGTAGTAGTATCATAAGAGTCGACGTTGGTGGCCAAGGATGTTTTTTCTCCCATGCACATGGGTACGGTCATGGTATAGTTTACAAATTGATAGTCAATAGATTATGCTAGGTTTCCTCTTTTTTTCTTTGGTTGTGTGCCTCATGTTAGGTAGAGGCTAGAAGTTGTCTTCTTTGACTTTGTATGAACTCGATGTATTACTTCTGAGGTTTTAATAAAAGCTTCCTTCATCAAAATAAAAAAGGTCATGCATGGAAGCGAACCATCAACAATCTCATGCTCCCTCCATCCCAAAAAGAGTTGTCCTTTTAAGTTTTTTTTTTTTGACTTCTTTTAAGTTTTTTGACTTCTTGTTTGATCATTTGTCTTATTCAATGTTTTTGCATAAATATTATTTATTCTGTTATCACTTATTTTATCTCTAAAGATACTTTAATAATGATTTATTTATTTTATAATTTACATAAAATTTTTGAATAAGTCGAACAGTCAAAACACAATGTCTCGAAAAGCTTAAAACGACGTTCTTTTGGGACGGAGGGAGTACGTCATAACTCATAAGTCATAGATTGGTAACCATGTATGTACTTCTTGTCACATCAACATCTTACCCGGTCAAGACGATGATAACAAGTCCATTTGGGCACCAGAGCTTAGGTCACCATTTTCTATTTGCACTTGAAGCTAGTGTAGCCATCAAGGCATCAACATCTATATAAATATGGCTCTATAGAACCAATAATGGATCCACACATGCATGAGCAAATTATTTCCAGAATAAGAGGAGTACTAGTACGTCCTGCTAAAAACAGAGAGCTAGCAAATACGAACTCACCCAACACATAACTTCCTTAGTAATAAATGGGTTAGACCACATTTGGATGGGGACGACATTACCGACCAAGTTTAGGGACCTGCAATGATCACCTAAAAGTTTAGGGATCTAGATGACATCTCCACCAAGTTTAGGGACATGCGGTGCTCACCTTGAAAGTTTAGGGACTTGTATGACACACTTTGCTAAGTTAAGGGACCTGCATATATCACTTTCAAAGTTCAGAGACCTAGATGACACCTTGAGCCAAGTTGAGGGACTGGTGGTGAATTTTTCTCTTATATTTTTACAGATTTCAGACACCACATGGAGTAGGAAGTAGTTTAGGCCATACAATTCTGAAATATTTTTTACTTAATACCTTTTAATCAATAATTACAACTATAACATTTGGCAGGTGACAGGACCTTGTCGGCAGGTGGAGGTCCGACGGAACCTATCGGGCCGGGAAGCCGAAGCCTTATGACCCACGGCCGCCGACTGGCTAAGTACTTCGGTAATGCTAGAGGTCAGGCGTCCGATCCATTAATCGCTGCTCACGCTTTGGGCCTCGCAGCGGAAGGCCTATTCCACCGGACGTGGAATACGACATGGAAACTTATCCACGCCGCCGCACCAGCCGCCCCTATCCGCCCTGCTCCCTATCCGCCCTGCTTCAGTTCACTTCCCTCTCGCCCCTCTCTCCTCCCCGGCTTCTCCATCCTCCGCGGCGCCGCCTCTCCCTCACCTCCGGCAAGCCGTCCCTCCTTTCCTCCCTCCCTCCGTTGCCGGGTCGTCGCAGCTCTGCGCGCTTGCCTAGCGTGCCCCCTGTTTTTGCTTCGTTGTTCGCCACCCGACGACGCCAACGAGAAGGAGCTTGCAAGGTAGGTGCTCCATGCCGTTGGGAGAAGTGGTCGGCTGCCAAGGCTTCTGACGAGACATCCCTGCCAAGTAGCTTTTGGTTTGATGTTATAACAAACAATTTAGTCTGTAGCATTAGCATATTTTTTTCGATGTTGCATCAAGCAATTTATTTTGTAGCATTAGCATATTTTTCTGATGTTGCATCTAGCTTTGTTTTTGTTGTTGCAAGTTGCGACCGCTCTTGTTTTGATGTTGTAGCGGACTTGTTATGATATTTCACCAAGGACGAGGTTGGGGTCGAATGGTAAACCCATTCTATTCGAATCTGTTGTGGGCGTGGGGTGCGGGGGGAGGTTGGGAGCGGATGGAATCGTCGGCGCGGAGGAAGTGGCAGTTCTGATCTATGCTTGGGGGCTGGGGCAGTTGCGCTCTCCACTTGATGGAATCCGCCCCATCGGACGTCTAAGCGCCAGCAGCACCCTAAGTACTTCCATCCAAGTAGATTAACCGAATCCAACATATTTAACTTGAGAAATGGGTTAATTGAAAAATTCTAAGTGGTCAACTCGGTAAAGGCGGCTTTGCTATTATCAACGTGTGAGCTTTCTCGAGCCGGCACGATCGTCACATATAGCCGCCGCCTAGGGTTCACTCGCAAAAAAGAAAGGGCGGGCGACACCGCCGCCGCCGCCGGCGGGTATAGCCCCGCTCCCCCGCCTCGGCCTCGCCCGGTGGTGCCGAGGAGCGGGGGTCCTTCCTTTTGTCTTCGTAGGGTCTTGGTCGAGTCCTAGGTCTAGGCTTTGCTCGCCGCCGATGTTCGGGCGGTGGAGTTAGGTTTGCCGAGGAGCGCGTGGCTCCTCTCACGGTTTGCTTTTTTTCGGGCGGCGCCGGCGATGCGGAAGCGACGGCGACGCTTGGATAATAAATTTTCCGGCTTCTTCCGTTCTCCGATGGCGATCTTCTCCGACGCCAACGGAGAGGTGGGGGAGACCTGCCCAGGAGTCGAGGGCGGCGCGATCGCCGCGTCTTCTTCAGTGATGATGTTGTTGACCCTGTTAATCTCAACGAAGATGTTCTTTGGTGAAAATCGAGCTTTGCTCGGGTTGCCGGCGGGCGGAATCGAAGGATGCGTCGTGGGCATGGACGGAGACAACACCGGGGTGGCCGGGCTCTAGCCCCACCTACGAGCCGGTAATCAAGGTTAATTACTGTAGCAAAACAAAAATCACTATTAAATCTTCATGCAAATCAACATCTCCATTGTTTGGCCCCTCCTAAAAATTTTTCTAGCTTCGTCACCTGGTCGTGGGTATGGGAGTTGGCCGATGCGCGCGGGAGGCGATGTACTCGGCCGATTCGCCTAGAAGTAAGCTCTCCTCTGCGGCCTCCACCTTGTGGAGTTTGGCTCGTGCCCGACGGCGATTGGAAAGCGGGCGGCGGTGACGAACGGATCTCCAAGGCTTCGAGGAAGATGAACAGGAGTTTTGTACTTCTTTGTAATTTTCCTTTTCTTGTGGATCTTGTTTGTAAAGGGCCGATGTAGTGCATTGAGATCAATACATTTTCCTTCTAAAAAAACAGGGTCGACCCAGGTCCGATCTTTGGGGAGCGCCTCGGCTGCCCACGAGGGCTAGCTCCGCCGCGCAAGGCGCTCACGGACCTCTCCACGCTCCTCGTCGGCGATGCCTGCCGCGTCGGAGGAGGCGGGCGTCGCGTCCTTCCTCTCCTCCCACGGAACCGCTCCGCCGACGCGGGCGTTCCATCGCCGCACCGCCGTCGTGGATCGGGCGGCGAAGCTCCCCATGGGCGGGCGGGGTCGACCTCCCCCATGGCTGGGCTCGGGCCGGCTCCTCCATGGGCGGGCTGGGACATGTGCTTTCGCCGTCCGCGTGGGCGCCGGGCGGGAGCGGCCGAACTCAGCGGCGGCGGCGCGGCGCTCGCCCTCGCCAGCGCGGCGCGGCGGCACGGCCTCCGGGGACGCCGGGCGAAGCGGCCTCGCCAGCGCCGCTGGCGAGCTCCTCCCCGGGCGGGCATGGCCGGCGGCGGCGCTGGCGAGCCGCCTGCTGGTGCTGCCTCCTTGATTTTCCTACGTTTTCCTTCGTTTTCCATGAGCTCGAACCGGATTCTTGCTTTCCTGCACGCACAGTGAGACAACGGCGATTCCTCTAGATTGAATCCCGTGATTTTCCTCACGGCAACCAAAGGCACACTGACGTCCGCAAAAGAAAAAATTCCTATCGTGCGGTTTTCCTTTGGTTCACCCGTGAACGAAAGGGGGCCTAAAAATCCATGGTGTCGGTGGCCATTCCACGGAGCGACGACGCAGATCAATATGAACAAGCTCGTCGCTGTCCTCGCCCATGGATGACAGCCGCTCATTAACCTCCTCCTCTTCTGTGATGGCCTCTGTTTCCCCGGCAATTGCTATGCCTATGCTCCCAGTCCCAGACGACGACGAGTAGCCAGTCCAGCCGGAACGGCCCATCTATCTCTTGATGTGTACGCCCTTGTTCCTGCTCCATCTTCCGGTGACGGACTGAGGGCGGCAGTGGCTCCTTCTCCGGCACATTATTGGGGATCAAATACACCTCATAGTGCGGAGATGCAGCCGGATCAAAGGCGAGGTACGCTCCCGCGTAGTCACCGCGTGCGCTCCGGGGAAGGAGTGCCCACTCCTGCGTCGCGGGGTTGCACACGCAGAGCTGATTGTACCAGTCCTTGTTGCAGAGCAGGAGGCCCCGGCAGTGGCCCAGCACCGACCACCAGTTCCTGAGGTCCCTGGGAAAGAAGCCAAGCAGGCTGTCGATTTCGCAGGAGGAGGCTGCTGGGGGCGGGCGAACAGAACAGGTGCGGCCGGCGGTGGTCGATGTAGTTGATGAAGACACCGTGCGCACGCTGAGGGAGAAGCCTGCGGTAGGGGAGCAGCAGCGCGTGGGCGTCCACGACGGCGCGCCATGCCTTGCAGACGCGCCGGGCCTCGGCGAGACTCCGCGCCGGCAGGCGGCGGAAGACCTTGGCGAGGGCATCGTCTGGAAGCTCTGCCACTTCCGTATCCATGGCGACGCTGGTTGTGTTGCGGAAATCATCCGCGCCGACCAGTCGGCGCGGAGGACTGCGCCGACCACCCCTCCGACGTGGGCTTATTTCGGCCCGTGATTCGATTTAAGCAGCGCACTGAGCCCAGTTCCTCTCATACGCGAACACCGCCCACAGCCCAGTTCCTCTCCGACTTATTGCATAAGTCTGCACCGCTTCTAGTAGGCTAGTTTTTTTTTTTCTTCTATTCTATAATCTTTTCCTTTTCCGTTTCCCTGTGTCGTTTTTCCATTACTAGCAAAAGTGCCCGTGCGTTGCCACGGAAAATATATATAGATATTTATTTATCAAGCTCCGTTGTGCTCGAACTCCGCGTCGTCGTTGCGGCTTGGTCTTGTGAATCTAGCGACATGGGGGAGGTAGGAAAATAGGCCCCTTAACATAAATCTAATAATACAAACGATGTATAAAAACAAACTCTTCCAAGTGATTGTATCAAGTCCTCTATCCCTTTCTTTTTTCTTTTCTCAGTTCTAGATGTGTTTTTTTTTTGGACAAGATGAGTTCACTATAAATTAAGAAATTAGTAAGTAATTTAAGAAAATTATCAATACTCAATTTTTTTACGACAATCAATACTCAATTCAATTTCAGAATTTTAGAGAATTCAATGTCATACCATGATACTAAACATGCGTGCTCCACCTCAAGGGAATCCTAAATTCCAAATCTAAAGAATATACACTTGACATACAATCATGGGCCTTAGCCGCTTGGCAACAATTTCTTATTACCTCGTCACTCAGTACGTACGTAGACCAGGACCGGTGGGCCGGTCGCTGATTATGGTTGTTGCCGTGAGCACGCGACGCCGACACACAGGTGCGCCCAGCACAGCCGATCCGCGATAGCAGCACTACGTCGCAGTAGGGAAGATGGCAGTCTCGGCGCACGGCGAATGGGCAGCTGCATCGACGCGAGGGGAGACAAATTGACAGCGATGTACGTACGTGCCTGTGCCTTAATGTCTTTCCTGCTTGCTTGCTGGGTGAGCTCGGGCATATCGAAAAAAAATATACTACTACGTACTAATATACTTACGTATTACGTATCCGGGGCCCCGTGGTGTCTTTTGTTTGGCTCTATCTCCATCGGAAGCGTATTGAGGTAGTATGGGATAGGAAACGGAGAGATCTCCTTTTCGATTTCGTTTCGTTTAATTAGCGGAGTCCGGATGGAAGGCTAACCTTTGGTGCATCGGATAGGAGTTTATGGAAGGCGGGGCGACAGAGTTTTTCACGTATATACATTGGACTTGGCTGGACGAAATTTTTGGGTGGGACGACGGAAATTTTCTCTCTTTATTAGTAGGTATAGATTCTATTTTATTTCCTTTTATTTCTGCCGTGTATTTTTCCTTATTTTTTCTATTCTTTTTTGTCTTTTTATTTTTCTTTTACACAGGGCCATTTGTTCTTTATTTTTTCTTTTCTTTTTCATGCTTTTTCTTTTAAAGTTTTATGTTTTTTTTTTTGATCTTTATTTCTATTTTGTTTTCCGTTTATCTTTCTTATCTAATTCATTTTTACTTTTCTTAATTTTTTTTTCATTTTTCTTGCTCGGTGGTTTATTATTAATATTATTTTATTTTTTTTTTCTTCCGTTGACTCCCATGCACGTACGTGCATGTGTGGTAAACGGTCTGTACTAGCTGTGTTCTTTTTTCTATTTCTTTTCAATTTCTTTTTATTTATTTTTGTTTTTCATTTATTTCTTCGTTTCTTTTATTTTTCTTTTTTATTTTCTTAAGACTTGTTTTATGTATATTTTTACTTGTCCATGTCGTACATGTGATGTTTCTATATTACTTATGAAATGTTCGTCGATATATTTTTGCTTGTTCAAGTAGTACATATATGATGTTTCTACAGGACATGTGATGTTTCTTGTTATATTTTTATTTGTTCATGTAGTACACATGTTCCTATAGTACATATGTGATGTTCTGTGCTATATCTTTTGATGTTTCTATATTTCATATATGATGTTCTCTGGTATATCTTTTGATGTTCCTATAGTACATATGTGATATTCTCTAATATATCTTTTGATGCTTCTATAATACACATATGATGTTACGTGATATATCTTTTGATGTCCCTATAGTATATACGTGATGTTCTCTCGATACATCTTTTGAGTGTATTGTTAGTGTGATGTTCTACTATATATTTTGATGTCTGGAAGTGTATATTGATGTTTTTAGATATAGTTATAGTCCATGAGTATTTAATACTTTTTTCTTAGACTTAAAATGGTCTTTTGCATGCGAGTACACTTGCTATTTAGGCATACAGTGAGTATATAGAAATAAAAAGAAGCAAGCAGCTTCTAATCTTCTATGCGATACAGTGCCATTGCCTGTGCTTCAAATATGTAAATGTATATAAGTATATATCCCATACGTGTAATACTCTGGCTATTTTACTCTAGTTTATTATTTTTATTTATTGATTTTTTGTTTCAGATGATAAAACATGTGATTCTTTGTACTTACTATATACATGATGAATTTTGATTCTTATATATCTATTTTATTCTTCCCTTTACATATTCATTTTACTCCTTTTATTATGTACAACTTTTATATTTCAGGTGCTATATTCAATAATTAAATCAAAATGGCTGAACGGTGTGGTGTTGGGTCACTACTGTCACAAACCAAAGTTCTTCGGTTCGATTCGTGTATAAACCCCATTTTTGCGCCTTTTTTTCTGAACGCGAACTGGCCGAAACCGCTGGGCGAAAGCGCGGGGAGCTGCAGGCCTGCTTGAAGGCGGCGTGCTTACACGCTGGCCGGTCTGCTGGGGCGAATGGAGGAACACGACATGGGCTGCGGAAGATGGGCGCGCCTGGTCGGCGCGACGCATCCGCGCCCGACAGGGCGGCAGCTTAACACGGCCCCGGCCCGTTGTGTTGCCAGGCTGACGGTGGGCGGGAGGGTGCTTATACTCTATATACTAGGGGAATTAGCGGCGGCGTTCTTTGCGGGAATGCAATAGTAATTTGAATTGAATTAAGAGAGATAGGATGTCAAGAACCACTATGGTGTATAAATAAATATAATTATATATGAATTAAGAGAAACAGGATGGAAAAAGAATCGCTATGGTGTATAAATAAATATAAGTATATTAGTATATATACACGATACATATTTATTCATGAAAGAATGCACGCTAGGCGCACTGAAATGAATCCACAGTGGGCTTAGGCATCAAGCATCTTGATTAGCCTTCGAAGCGTATTAAAAAAAGAAAGAAAGAAACTCCTTATCCTTCGGCCCCGCCCGGCGCACCTCGCGTAACAACGGCGGAGCCCGATCTCCGGTCCGCACTGGAGTGCTGCTGCGATGAGGTGGCCGTCGATGGATGAGGAGGGCGCGGCGGCTGCACCACCGCCACAGACCTCTCCGCCAAAGCCATAGCGCCGTCGCCGTCGTCTCCTTTGATGCAGCACCGCCGCGTCGTCTTCGCGAAGCTGATGCGGGGCTTCCTCCCCGCCCGAGCCAGATCCGCTCGGGGGAGAGAGGTGTCAGGGCGGAAGGCCCCGGAAGGATGCCCGCGGCGTGGCTGCCACGCCCCGCGATGGTGGCGGCCCGACGGAGATATCGATTTTGACGGAGATGGAGAGGACAGGGCTCTCGCGCATGCCAGAATGAACGTGTGGTCCAGGTGCTCAGTGCTCTCGCGCATGCGGGATGGGTTAAATATATATTCCGCGTTGCTGGGTATGAAGGAGAAATATAATTAAGTTAGAATTTTAATCACTAAGAATTAGAAGATGATTGCCCAAAGCGTTGTTTGCGAATTTGCATGAACCACCATTGTACAGGAAGTGCACAACATATAGAGAAATTAAAGAAAGGTGATACCCTCCCGGCGCGTTGCCGCGGGAAGTTTGTTGCATTGTACCTGAGAAGAATTTATGGAAGGAACGTTGTGTGTTGCTGTGGGATTTGAATTTTACTAATTCACCTTGTAAAGAACCACCGGACAAACTATTCTTGACTTTGCTAAGGAAATAGAATCTTTTGAGAAATTTAAAGTACGTTTATGAAGTAAACATTGCATCGATTCTGTCATTCCCTTTTATCAGCATAGGGAATACAGTCCACAACATGTGAACGATACCGTCCAAATTGCCAAGTTCTGGCATTGAAAAGTTAAGACAATTTCAGTATGCATAACAGTTTGAGAGCACCGAATCCTGCAGGGGTGATATCACAGAGAAGCCAACGTTCGAGTAGATGGCACAGGCCGATCAGAGTACCAAGTCTAGTAGTCTACTCCAAGTCTCCAAGGCATCAGATACTTGGGAAGAGGCCCGGGCACCCTTGCTTGGCTCCTAAGCTTGTGGAACAGTCACAGATGCTAGCCTGGCGTTCCAAGGCTGGTCCTGCAGAACCAAGCGTACGCACAATTCTGGGAATAAAGTAGTACCAAGCTGGGCACAATGGTCAGTAAAGAATCAAGGCTTGGAGTTGGAGGCCGAAACTGAAACCAGATATCTTTGTACTGTTAAAAAAGATTGAGTTTGTACAGGCTTCTACAGGCTGGTATCAGATTAAACAAAGAAATATATCTACCGCACGCACCTGACATAAGAGCAATTGCAGTAGTTTTATTCAAACTAATCAAGATGCCACACTTTTATTGAGGTGCTACTACATGGAGTCCAAGTAGAGAGTAAAATCATGTACAGTTTCAGAGTTCAGACCTTGGCAGTACAGTTTGTATAGAAAGTGCAGATCCTAATATCAATAGGCTCAGCAATATCTATACCTATGCCTGTCTCAGGTCGTCCCTGTTCTCAGCATCTCGCTGCGCGGGTGAGGTCGGCCACTTGCAGCGGAGACGCGCGGGCGAGTCCAGCGAGCCGCAGCGATGAGTCCAGGCCCAGGGCGAGGCATGTGGTGTGCGTCATCATGGTGCTGCGCCTACTTCTTGTTATCGTCGCACTGGGGGGAGGGGCAGCACTTGTTGCTAAGGTAGTTGCAATGGCGAGGAGGAGAAACAACAGTGCACGAGCGAGCTCGACCTGCTGCGGCGGCGTGCGGGCGAGCTCGGCCTACTGTGGCAGCATTCGGGCGCGGGCGAGCTCGGCCGGTGGATGCAACGGCGAGGAGGAGAAACAGCAGTGCGTGGATGAACTCGGCCAGCTGCAGCAGCGTGCGGGCGAGCCTGTCCACGATCATCAGCGACGCTTGGGCAAGCCCGGCCAGCCGCAGCGGCGTGCGCAGGTGAGGCAGTAGCCGCGCGTCATCATGGTGTTGCCCGTGCAGCTGTTCGTCGTTGCCCTGGGGGAGGGCGCTGGCACCTGGTGCTGTGGTGGATGCAGCAGGGAGGAGGAGAAATGACGAGCATTGCTAGAGAGCATTCAGGTTTAAAGGGGCAACTCGTCGGTGGGGAAATTTGCTGTCAGCTTGGTGGAGAGATCGGTTTCACATCAAAGCGCCCCTGCCTCTTCGCGTCTTGTAACGGATCAGGAAGGTGAAGGAGCTCGAACTCTGTGGAAATTGATGGAGGCGAAGCAGCTGTCGAACGCTCTGGCGGCAGGGAAGATGTAGGGGGACGTGCAACATTCAGTGGACAGACGATGGCTGTTGGCTTTCTAAGCAACAAATGAATGGGGCTTAGTGGGTACCAAGGAGTTTCTGGTGACGTGGACCAATGAGAGGCCTGATAACTCCCCCAAAGACTCCTCTAGTGGGGGCTCTCTTATAGGAGTTATAGATAGATAGATATGATTGATCATTCATTATTGATCGTGGTAGTCAAAGCAAATTATTGAGCCCGATCAAAGTCAACGGGACAGAAACTTGACTGCCGCGAAAAGAAAACGGCTAACTGACAGAATGGCTACCGTAGGGACCAAGTTTCAAACTCATGCGGCCAATGTGTACACATACACTCGGTCACTAGTTTATTGTAGTGATAGATCGGAACACATTACATTGTTTCTACTAAGCCAGATGGTGCTTGTGAAGCGTTGACTAAGCCAGATGCTGTTCGCAAGTCAACAAAAGAGATAGTATTCAGTTTTTTTCTCACTACGTGAGAGGGAGACTTCACTGCCGATTACTACTGAGAATGTAAGTGTAGCAAGCTCTACAAAGGTTTGGCAAATCTTAGGCATTGGTTATTTATGTTTTTTTTTTTGTTTAAGTAAGAATGCTTAAGTATGTAATCATCTACTGAGAAAGCAAATAATCTAGCATATAAGGAACACACACTGATGTTAATTGATGATTCATTATAATTGTTGTTAAATTCTTTTGGCATGCAAGTTTAAAATTTATTTCTCTTTCTTAAACGAGGGTAATTTTATCTTTTAGTTTAGTGTGTAGAAAAAAAAAGAAGAAATATTAAATTTAATTCAAGGTATATATAAAATATATATATATACTCTCAATTGTTGATGAAAAAAGACATGAACTTTCGCTCCTTCAAGAAACATGTACATACATGTATCGTTTTATCCCTTTTCAGCCACATGACAGCCAACTATGATATGGTTCAAGTCCTTTCCTCTTATAGACACAACATTGCAGTGTTGTCTTGGTCTTGTACATACAATTGCATCAAGTTTTAAGTCAAATCGCCAGAACCATGCCTCGTGAAAATAGGCATCATCATGATATCATTACCATCAGAATCACTATCCTGGCTCTCCACCTTACTAAACGTCTCTAGCGTTGATGATGACAAAACCAGAGCAGTGTGTTGTCCAGGCATCAGAGTCTCCAGCCCGCCCACTTTTTTTTTTTCTCGATCGGGCCATTCACCCGTATTTCATTAAGAGGTAGGAAAATCAAATCCAAATACAAATACTAGACTGTGATGCCGAGTGGACATCACTGCCAGCCTCCAAAGAAGAAAAAACAAAGAAGCCCTAACTACTAGAACTTAGAATTAACGATTACATGGCTAACCAATTCGCGACCTAGGACCTTGCGCGCTCAGGCACCGTCAGCCGGCTCAGAAGCCCTCAGCTTCTTTCCGCGGAGGAGGAACACCTTCATCGCCTCCCTCGTCGTTCACGTCAGCGAAAAGGCCCGGTCAAGGCAGCGTGAAGTTCGTCGAAGGAAACCTCATCCGGATGCTCAGCCTCGACATGCATGCCCATCTTCTTCAAGAGCACCTTCCTCGCCTAGGCCTCTGGCCTTGCCTCCCTCAGGCGCACTCTTCCCCGCCCGCTTCTTCACTTGGTGCAATCTAAAAAAAAAGAAGATGTGCTGATTTTAAGATACTTTCCGTTCAACAAGGAGATAATGATCTTTATATAAAAAAGGAAAACAATGATGCATTAGTTTAGTGAAATAAAAGAACCCTTTACTCCCGGTTGATATTGCCTCTAACAGGCGACGTGTCTGGCTGGACCTTTACTCGGGTTGGTATTGCCAACCGAGAGTAAAGGTTTTCTACTCCCGGCTCCAATCTACTACATCTATATAGAAAACCCCATTAAGGAGTTCTCTCGACATGCAAACATGTCACTTCAGCAGCCCCACTAAACATGCATGCAAGGTTTGCAGTTTCTTCTCAGCCGTCGTTCCTCTTGCGCAGTTCCTCATGTAGTACATTTTTTTTTTTTGTTGACTTTTGTGCTTCGAGTGCCATCTATCCATGTCCGTTCAGCATCCTTTACTTAATCCACGCAGCCGTTTATGGGTTACGAAGTGGACAACCGTTTTCAAAGATATTAATGCATGTGCCTCTTCACTTTTGACACCAGGCAGCCTCCCTCAACGATGCAGAAATTTATCCCACCCGCTCAATGCATGCTAGCATCCTATCCTAACGTCTCTAGCCCCTGCCTCTTCCCCTGCCATAATTAACCTGCTAAGCTCCCAACCGTGCAATATATATAATAACCCAAGGAGACAAGGATGAGTCCTATATCTAAACTATGACCCCTTCCCTGCAACATTCAGCAACAGAATCGTGGACTCTCTGCTATTGATTTACAGTTCTTCACATTATATACATAAGCTGGACATTGAAGCATTCTTCAGATTTTGATAGCTCCAATTGGTTCTCTGTAGTGGGGCCGCGATGATCATCCCTCTGATTTGCTGCAACGTTTTCTCCTATTGATGTTTGTCGGTAAGATAAGAGAAGACCGTTGGCCAGTTCCTCATCCTCTACCAAAAGTTAAGTACGCACTCACGGTGTTGTCCCAAGTTAATTACATATTTATAGTATATATAATTGTATAATAATTATCAGGAAATAACTTGTTTTGGACGAGATCCACGATGTTGTCCCAAGGTTGACAAGGCATATCGCGACAAACTGAAAAAAGTACTTGAGTGCTGGGCTGCTGGCCGGGTATGCGATACAGCATCAAAGATTGTAGCAATGTAAGTTATGTTTTTTCGTAATACTTAAAAGTCTTATTAGAAGTTATTTACCACTCACGGTGTATGTTTTTCTTATAGATTCTACTACCATACTATCGAGATGGCCTATACACTCTAATTATAGTGGACTTGCAAACTCAAACCGTGCATTTGTTAGATCCACTTCAAGATCTTCTATCATGCTACGAGGGTTTTGCTCAAAGAGATTTATATAAAGCTACATTCCACGATATTGCTAGAAAGTTTGCTCTCGCCATGTCTCTAACAAATCCTCATTTGAAGAATGATATTTGGAAATGGGAGCGAAATTACCCAACATGGGTAACAAAGGTTCAAGATAATAAAGACTGGTAATCACTTATAATAAATTATATGACAAGTTGGATGTCACAAAAAGTAGTTATTTGAACTATGTATATGAAATGAACAACTAATCTTCTCCAGGAAATTGGGAGGCTTTCTTGTGTACAATTTCATGAAGTCATGGGATGGAAAAAAATTGCCACCAATCAATAATGTAAGTCTATATAGTATAACTATGCTTCAATAAACTTGGGTCAAACTAATTAGTTGTTTATTATTGCAATCTGCCATGCACAGGAACCAACTTCATTAAGGAGGGAATTCGTGGGTGACATCTTGACAAAATTCAGAAAAAAAATGTTGCGACAACATCCCTGAAGATATTCAATTCTTGATTAAGAAGCTAGCTACAATGTAACTTACATGTTTTCGTTTTACCGAAATACACAATGAAGTACCAATGTTGTAACTTAGATGGTTTATCCGACAAAAACGATACAATATCTTCTTATATCTGGTTTAAACTAAGAGTTTCCAAAAGTAAAACTATAGAGTTAGCACGGGCATTATACTATTGTGTCTATAGTCCCTAGAAGATCTAGGCTACCACCGTCGGCCCCATGCGTCTCCGTCTCCTCCGGCAGCGTCAACTCGAAGTCCACGCCTCCATCGACCCCATGTGGCTCCATCTGTTCCGCGCGACGCACACACAACTGCTAGGCCGGTGTAACTCCACCTCAACCACGCTCAAGGAGTTAGTAGACACCGGCAGAGGGACGATGATATTGCCTATGTGTAACGAGCAGCCGACAAAGGGGAGAGAAGGAATATTGTTCTTTATTTTTTAAAATGATATATTGTTGTTAAGAAATAAGTTCATAAATTTATTTCTCTGGTCATTGTTGGTATTTGTTATGCCCACAGAAATATTGAAGATGAATAATCCACAAGCGCACGGATACCGTTGTAGCTTTCGCCCGGAGGGTTTAAATATCGTATCCACAGGGAAACGTGTGAGGGAGACTAACCCGGAGTAGCACAAGACTTAAGAAGGTTGAGAGTGTAGAGGGGATTACTAAGATATCTAGTTCTAATCTTGGTAAGCTATGTCTTCTAATGTTCTATCTGGGGACATCACAATAAGAAGAAACACCAACAAAGGATGATCCTACCTAGAGATAAATCCCACAAGTCCTACAGACGGGATGGGGAATACAAAGGATCAACGACACTCAACTAGGAGCTATCACAGTCGCGATCTACCACCAATCCAGAATATAGGATGAATCTAACGAGATACCCGAGCCCAAACACCACGCTTGCACTACGAATATTACTTTAACCTAATGCCTTAGATTAAAGTACTCAAAAGAGACTCGCGGATCAGAAGAACAATATTAACAATGTTGCTTACTAAAAGAAGAAGTAGATTACCAGAGTAACTCTAAGTGTAGGTTAACTTCCATCGAGGTACAAGTTGTGGAGGTAGCACCGACAGGCCGACACCTCCTCTGGTCCCTTCCCTCTCTCTATCTCTCTTGTTCTAAAGACTGGATCTAATTAGATCTAGTCCCCTCTTGCATGCTAGCTTCTCTAGTTCTAGTTCTAGTCTAGACCTAGGGGGAGACTCAGGGCCTCAGCCTATTGATAATGAACGATAATGAATTAGGGTTTCACCAAGGGGTTAGGGGGTCTCCTTATATAGCCCCGGGCGATGCACGGTAGCCCTTGGATCAAACCGACCTTAAACAACGGTGTAGATCTACCCTTAATGGCGGTATGAAACCGACCTAGAAAGGGAAGGATGACATGTGAGACCCACCTGGCGGGCGCCGGGAATCATCCCCGGGGCGCCGGGACTCTATGCCGATGGGCCTCGGCTTCTAGGGCCTGCCTTCTGGTGTCTTCTAGAATGTTTTAGTTTGGGTTTTGGGTTGAGTTGCTTCACGGTCAAGTCTCCTCATCGTATGGGATGCAAACTCTTGGGCTTTTACCTGCTTTTATCTGTTTAGTCCCTGCAAAGATATAAAATACCAAAACTCATGGAAATATGTTAGTTAGACCCCTATACTATGTTGATATTCATTTTAAGCCCTTATTTCATGTTTAGTTGACTATTAATATTATGCTATAACAGGTGTCAACAAGTCATCTTTACATGTAAACTCTTCCCTGCTCTATGTAATGTTTTTATTTGTATTGCATCTCCTTCCCTCGGCAACACATGTGGTATTCTCAAATATTATTATTTGTTTCATCATTCTATCCTTCAAAATGTAATCTAATATTCCATTAGCTTTTCTTCTATTAGCTTCCTAATCTTTTTAACAGATCCGATGCAAAAAAAAAAAAAAAAAAAAAAAGTGAACCGAGCTCATATATATTAATATAGTAGCTAGGGTACCGTACTAGTGCTATATATAGATATCTATCTATAACTCTAATAAAGTTAAACTTTACTATAAGATTTTTCTTTTTATGCAAGGTGTCCACGTCATTCCCACTAATTAGCCCACTAGATGTTCTATCTCTTCACGCAAGGTGTCCACATCAACCCTACTAAATCTATGTCATTCCTTATTTAACCTCATCGATGTTTTTTTTTCTTCATGAATTATATTCCTCCTCTATACCCGTGGCAACGCGCGGGGAATCCACCTAGTATCTTTAATCCCCAACCCGTACTCCCGGTTGCATAAGCGGGAGTAAAGGGTGAATGGAGCCGGGAGTAGAGGTCAATCCTATAGTAGTTGTTGATGGTAGTTATAGACCTAATTTATATATGATATATACCATCAACTAAGGATCAATGATGATAGATATTATTATTTTTAATGATTTCCACAAGTTTTGGTGCATACACAGTTTTGCGGGAAGAATCCGTAAAAGACAGGAAAAGAGCTGAAAAAGAGGAGAAAATGAGAAATGTAAGAAAATGACCGAATCACATGCATTAATATAAATTCTAGGGACCTAAATGGACAAAGAAAAGCTCGCATAGGTCGGGACCCACATGCCGACATGTGGGGCCGGGCGGCCTAGGTGTGGGGCCGCGTAGCTCCCCTTTGCACTCCACGTGTCCCGCTTCTAGAAGCTTCCTACAACCGACCTAAAGATCCAATCAAAGCCGTCCAATCAAGTTGGTTTGATCCGAGGGCTGAGATTTATCCCGGGAGGCTATAAATAAAGAGGCGAGCTCTCCCCCGAAACCCTAATTCGTTATCATTCAGTCTAGAATTGAGTTTAGATCCATTGTAATTAGAGAGAGAGATTAGTACTAGGGTTTCAGAGATTAGAGGATTAGAGAGCTCTAGTTCTTGAGAGATTAGAGTATTAGACAATCTATTAGAGATTCAAGAAAGTGTTCGAGCGTTGGCTCGAGGATTTGAGATCTATTATATTTGGAGATTCGGTAATACATTTTATCTCGAGTTCTCATTATGATTATGTTTTATTTTTTTATATTATCCATTGTTATGTTTCTAGTATATTCTAGTTTGATATTTGATATAGTTCTAGTTATTGATTATTATATGTATAAGATCGTGGGATTTTTTAACCTTATTCTCGAGGGGGTTAAGTCGTAAGTTATATGTAAGCATGGTGCTTAGATATAAGTTACTTGCGGATGTCCGCTATATCTTTGGGTCATGGGGTAGTTCGTAAGGGTGACAACCTTATTGATTCTTCTATAATCCTCACCATTATATATAGTGAATGGTAGGGACGTGGTCGCGACGGAGGCTAGTTTATCTCATAATAAATCCTTTGAGGGGGTAAATAAAAGATAAAAGATAATAATAATAATAAAGATAAACAATAATAATAAATGGCAATAACAAAGCCTAGGGTATTCCATAAGACAGAGAGATATAGAGACTCAACTAATATGGTAAAGACAATCATAGCTACTCTATGAGTAAAGAACTTCTAAGTAACTACCAATCATTAAGTCAAAGCATAGCGAGGTAAAATATCATCATCTATAGCATAGTCAAATCATAATTATATAACAAGAGGAACATCAACTAAGGAGGATTTATAATGAAATAAACTAGCCTCCGTCGCGACCACACATCCTACCGTTCACTATATACGAGGGAAGAATTATAGAAGACTCAATAAGGTTGTCACCCTTATGAACTACCCCACGACCCAAAGATATAGCGGGCATCCACAAATAACTTATATCTAAGTACCATGCTTACATATAACTTATGACTTAACCCCCTCGAGAATAAGGCTAAGCTATCCACGATCTCATGCATATAATAATCAATAACTAGAACTATATCAAATATCAAACTAGAATATACTAAGAACATAATAAAAGATAATATAATAAAGTAAAGCATAATTATAATGAGAACTTAGATAAAATGTATTACCGAATCTTCAAGAACAATAGATCGAAATCCTGAGCCAATGCTCGAACTCTTCCTTGAATCTCTAATACATTGTCTAATACTCTAATCCTTGAAGAACTAGAGCTCTAATCCTCTAATCTCTGGAAACCCTAGTACTAATCTCTCTTTCTAATTACAATGGATCCGAACTCGAATATTGAATTATGAAGTCTAGGGTTTTGAGGGGATGAGCACTTGCCCTTGCTTATATAGCCTCCTAGGATGAATCTCAGCCCTCGGATCAAACCGACTTGATTGGGACGACCGGGATCTACTCCTTAGGTCGGTTGTGAGAAGCTTCCGTAAAACAGGGACACGTGGCTCCTCGGGGCCGGGCCACGCGGCCCCACTTGCCAGGCCGCCGGCCCCACCTGGTTACATGTGGGCCCCAGCCTATGCGAGCTTCTTTCTTTGTTCATTTAGGTCCTTAGAATTTATATTAATGCCCTGAATTCGATCCTTTTCTTTCTGTTTCTCATTTTCTCCTCTTTTTTTAGTGCTTCTCAGGTCTTTTTCTAGATTTTTCCTACAAAACAATGTGTGCACCAAAAACTCGTGGAACTCATTAGTAATAATAATATTTATATAGCATTGATCCTTAGTTGATGGTATAATACATATATAAAATTGGTCCATAACTACCATCAACAAATCCACTAAGGAGGAGGAGGCCGTATCCGCCACCACGAAGGAGGAGGATGTTGAAACCATTTGCTACCACATTGGAGAAGCTAGGGTACGCCGCCACATGGCTGGAGAAGGGGTCTTTGCCATAGCACCGCCCACGACGGCAGAGCTACCCCTGAAACCTTAATTCATTAGTAGAATTCAATTTAGTAGAGTTTATTCTATAGTTTAGTATTAGGTTTAGAGAAGTCAAGATGCATGATTAGAGCTAGACACTTCTAGGTTAGCTACTATGGATCTTGATTACCAATCAAGTTTATTAGAAATAGAGGGATTAGTAAAGGAGTACTTCTGGAGGATTTTCGGCCTCTCGGATCTTCTCTCTTGTATTCTACGGGATCATTCTCTTTGGGGGAGGAGCTTGTATTCGAGATTATACGGTATTAGACTTCCTAATTAAAGTAAATTTTGGTTTAATTTATTCTTCAAGTTTGCAACTCGTTCGAAAGTACTTTAATCTTGGTTCTGTAGATTAGAGGAGTAATTCTTAATTTAAGCGTGGTGCTTAGATTATGTTTACTTGTGAATGCCCCCTTTTGGCTCGGAATCGGTGGTAGTATCATAAAGATGACTTTATAGCTTTATTGAATCCTCTCGTAGTCCACTTTCCGCCAATAGGTGAACGGTAGGCTTTTGTCTATTCTTAGTAAAGTAATTTTGTCTTATTTTATTAGGAATTAGCGTCCACGATACAATAAATAAGTCGAGGTTTATAGATATTAGAATTAGAAAGGCTGAAGTTATATCCTAGTCTAGCTAGTTTCTTAAGTGTTGTGATTGTGAAGTGGATTGTGTAAATGCTAGTTATATTCACCTACTTTGTCCCTTTGGGTTTAATATTTAAAAGCAGGGGAGCTCATCTTTTGGTGAAGTGCTACAACAATATTTCTATCTCATTGCACTTGTAGATATCTTTATCTTTATTGTGTGCATATAAGTAATACCAACGGTCTTCTTTCTAGTTGATATTTTAATGTATTTCTAAAATCAGCAAAAAGTTCCTCTTCAAAATCAAGCATGAAATCAAAAAGAGGGGTGTCTTCCTTTTCTTCTAGAGCTAGTTCAAGTTCTAAAACAGTTATAGGTTGAGATGATTCTAGTAAAGGATCAATTGTTTCTAGCTCTTCTAACAACTTCTCCTTTTCTTCAAGGAAGGCATTCTAAGATGCTTATAAGGATGTCCTTAGCATCTTCTGGGGGTTTTGTGCATGAATGAACCTCCCGAGGCCGTGTTAAGATGATACATATTGTTATGGTTAAGGCCCATGAAAACGTGTTGCGAGAACCATAGGTTCGAGGCAAAGAAGGATTGGGACCGTAATTTAGGACAAACTCAATTCTCCCAAGATTTACCCAAAGATTCATTCTCTAATTGTTTAAAATTTAGGATTTCTAGACAAAGTTTGACTACCCCGCAATTGAGAAATATTGTAAACAAAAACTAGAACGTAAGGCTTTCCAATCCCCTTGTTTATCCCCTATGCGACAATCATACCAACGTTTGGCTTCTCCTATCAAAGAGAAAGGAAAGAGCTTCCACTTAAGGGTTTCATAAGACATACCCTCTAGGTGTAGGCTAGCACAAACTTGTTCAAACTCAAACAAATGGGAATAGGGATCCTCATATTCATCACCAAAGAAAATAATTTCGTGAACTAATTTGATTAAATCAGGATGCAACTCATAACCAGAGGATAAAATAGATTTATTAGACTCAACTAGTTTATGGTATGAGTCCGAAGGTGCTCCAAACTGATATAAATATTTTTGTTCCATTTTTTGAAATATAATAAAAATAAGAAATAAAGACTAAAAGTAAAGACTCGACAATAAATGCTAAAATTAAGAGACAATAAATAAATGGTAAAAGATAAATGTAGAAAGTAAATACTGAAAGTAAATGCAATAAAGTAAACAAATAATAAAAGATAAATGATAACTATATATGATACAAGATTAAGGTAATACTCTAAGTTACTATCCAAAGCAAAACTACCGTTTCCAAGAACGGCGCCGCTTTAAATGCTTGTTGGTATAAATTATACGCACATAATAAAAGATAAAGATATCCACAAGCACACAGAGATAGAAATACCGTTGTCGCACTTCACCGAAAACATGAACTCTCCGATTTTAATATCGAACCCAAAGGAACAAGTAGGTGAATATAACTAGGTTTACCCAATCCACTTCACACTCGAGAGATACTTAAGAAACTAGCTAGACAAGGAGATAACCTTTTTGGCTTTCGGATTCTTAGCTAAACCTAATTTTGTCGATTCTATTGTGGACGCTAACCTTTAATAAAGTAACACAAAAAATTACTTTACTAAAGACAGACTAATGCCTACCATTACTTATCAACGAGTAGGTGGGCTACAGAGGATTTAATAAAGCTATAAAGCCACCTTTATGATACTACCACGGATCCCGGCCAATAAGGGGCACTTACAAGTCAATCTAATCTAAACACCACGCTTAATTTAATATAACTACCTTAATCTAGAGCAGCCAAGATTAAAGCACTCAAGAGAGTTGTAAACTTGAAGAATATAATAAAACCAAACTTACTTTAATTATGAAGTCGAACACCAAAGAATCTCAGAAACAAGCTCCTCTTATGAAGAGAATGCTCCCGCAAAGTACAACAGAGAAGAACCAACAGGCCGAAACTCCTCTGATCTACTTCTTACAAATCTCTCTATGTCTACTCACTTTCGAATGCTAATCAAGATCCGTAGTAGCTCTAATCATAAGGATCTTGATTTCTATAACCGTAGAATTCTAGTAATGATCTAGAATAAACTCTAGAATGAATTAGGGTTTCAAGGGTAGCTCTGCCCTTACTTATATAGCCTCATAGGATGAATCTCAGCCCTCACCAAACCGACCTTGATGGATGGCTTAGATTGAATCTCAAAGGCGGTGGAGAGAAGCTTCCGAAAATTTGGTGATGTGGCGTTGACCTAGGTGGCCGACCGCCGGGCCCACATGGCCGATCAGCCATGGGTCCCTGCCAGGTGGGTCACACCTTTTTCTCCCTGAGACTCTATTTCTCTTGTTTTCCACTCTTTTTCTGCACTTTTTAGATATTGTCCTGCAAAACAGAGCATACATCAAAACTCGTGGAATTTATTAGTAACACTAATCTTTTATTAGCATACACCAAAACTCGTGGACTTTTTCCCTCCTAAGACTCTATTTCTCTTGTTTTCCACTCTTTTTCTGCACTTTCCGGATATTGTCCTACAAAACAGAGCATACACCAAAACTCGTGGAATTTATTAGTAACACTGATCTTTTTATATCATCTATCCATGGTTTAGCAAGAAAATTGATACTTAAATATTAACGTTATCTACCATCAACAGCTACCAGTATAAAGTGGCAAACACAAATAAAGTGGCGGACAAGCAAATGATATACACTAGACCTTCTCGGTCGTCGTTCGCTGGCAGCCGAAACGTGCAAGCGAAAGAGCGACAAGGCTTTCATTCCCGACAACATGTGGTGCGTGCTGACAGGCCGATGAAACTGATTTGACAGATGGAATATCGACATCCCTATATTGCATAAAATGTTTTTTTTAACATGATGTTAGGGGGCATGCCTCCCCCCACCCCCCTAGCTCCGCCAGTGAGCGAGGTGGAGGAGCTTTGCGGTGACCGACTATGTAGATTACCATACGAGAGCAGCTAACCCATCCACCCTAGCATAAGATCCAAGCTCCATCCTCGTGTCACAGTGGACAGGCAGTTCTAGTGACAGCTGCATGTGTAGTGTATACATAGTAATAATGGGGGATTAGTTATTACATATACATTCTACGTATACAATAATTAAGAATATACAGTTCTTTACGTGTTAATCACGTACCTGTGGCCTGCTGGCTATAGCCACAGTGACTGCTGGGGTACCGAGGGAGATCTTCTATAGGATCTCCCTCAGGACCCTAGCGAGTTTTTTCGCCATCGACTGTGCTGTGAGCACCTGAAGAACAACGTCCTTCTTGCCACAGCTGATGATGAGTTCTAGGCCTTCCCTCATGCTGTCCAGGACCGAGCTGAGTGCCCTTTCAACTGTCGATGAATGGCGCACCGTTGGCTCTGCACTAACCTGCAGCAAGCACATGAGGCCGCAGACCTAGTCCGCCACCTTTGTGATGGCCTCGCACTCTCTGTGGTTGCTGCGCATTGTTTTGATCGCCTCCTTAATGGCGATTCCAACATCGATGATCTTCATCACCGTGTCGGCCATCACTCTGTTGCCTAAGATCACGCATGCACACTCATCCTAATGAACACACGTAGACAAACCCTACCCTATGAGTACCTCCAAAAGAATGAGCACCCGACAGATCTGAAGATTTTCGAAGTCACCATTGGTGCCTCGTCGCCGAGGGGAACGTCGCTTACCACTTAATGCATAACGCCCTAGAAAAATCCTTGGAAAAGGTTCAAGCACCAGGATTTAAACCCTGGTGGGTAGCGTCCCACTGGACCGTCTACCATTCGACTACAAGTCAATTTACAGACAGGATTACTTAGTGGCCCTAAAAATACATTTGGTATATAAGATACATTTTGGGCCATGGCCTTGCACCTCATGCATCATAGTCTACTTGGGCCATCACATTCTGTTGACACCCAAAAATGGCTTGGACTAATGCATAATCAAATTTATGAGGTCCAAGAGAAAGCCAAAAGGTCAAAAGATTTGCTAGGTAGCGCCTGTCTGACGAAAGTATGACATGATTTGCTAGGTAGCGACATAAGCAATATCTTTGAGTTTTTTTTGGCTACCCGGTATACTCCCTCCGGCCCTAAAAAGAATGACGCTATACTGAAGTGTGCTAGTCAATTTTTCTCAACTTTGACTAGGTTTGTAGAAAATACGTGCAACATTTAAATCTTCAAATAAATTTGTTAAAAAACTAGTCTTAAAGATCTTTCCGATGATCCTAATTACTTAGCATAAATATTTATATATTTTAATATATAATTGCCGGCATTTTGAAAATGTTGACTTCTCGGAAAGCGAGAATGACACTCATTTTTATTTACATGAGTAACTTGTAGAGTTTCATGAAACTTAATTCTTCTCTCTTCTTAAATACACTGTCATGTCATCAAAACTGTTTATGTGGCAACTTTATTAATGCAAATAAAACTGTCATTGAGACCGGCATAATTAAAGGCACGGTGAAGCGGATGGGGCAAGGCTCAGATGTAGACAACAGCGGTGCGCTGTCACAACTCACAATTGGCAGAGGTGAACAGGTGTGGCCTCACGAGATGGAAGCCAAGCTGCGACCCATGCGGAAAGCAATTGTTTTTTATTATTATTACTAGGAAAAAAATGCCCGTGCGTTGCAAGCGGTCTCTATTTTTTTTATGTTGTTGATCTCTTCCTCACTTATTATATTTTTGCACCGACAACGACAATATGTATCGATACCCTCGATGACAATATATACTCACACCCTCGGTGTACCAACAAACAAATTGTTTAGTCGCTCATATTCACGAGTAGTCATGCGCTTCATGGACGGGCGTCTCAATGTTTTTTTTGTTTTTTAGTTGTACTATAAATTTGACTCTTATTATACTCGGGTCGCGCTAAGTGAGACTGAGTTGGTTTATCCACAGTTGCCATTATTGTGCTGCTACACGAAATATCTTGTATTAGTTGTTTTGCTACTACAAAGTATAAACAAAATATAGTTTTAGTACCCTCCAAAATTAGTAATATTTTTGCATATGCATTGCAATAAAGAAAAATAATTAAACAAATTTACGAAAGTTAATAACATCATACACAAAATTGTTGTCAAAATAATAATTCAGTTTTTTAAAAAAATATCATCGCATAAGATCAGAGATAACAACATCTAGTCATAACTCAGTATAGATAAGGATGGTGTCAAGAACCACAGCAGAAACTGAAAACGGGAAACCAAAAAGTGTTTTATCTTCCCAGGATTATCGAAAACGATGAAATACTAAACCGCCCCCCCGCCCCGTCTCTCTCTCCATTTTATTTTATTTTTTTTCCATCCGCAAGTAGTTGTGTGAGAAAAGGTTTTCTCAAATCTCAAGTGAGTATAAAGAAGTCTTGTAAACAATAAAAAATTTTGTATGCTTTCTACCTTTATTTTATTCTCTATTCTCTATTTTTTGTTTTCTTTTCTCAACCTTATCTGCTCGATCAAACGGCAAGCGGTCAGTTGCATCCACAGCCATCTGTATCTCCTCAATCGCCCAATGTGCCATGCGGGCCACGCCTCAACCATCGCCGCGTCTCAGCTCCACCGCGGCCAGGCGAGGTCGCCCACACACGGCCCGGCGTACCGACGACCCAGCAGACCAGCACGCAGGCGGAGCTGCCCCGCCCCGCACGTCCGCACCGCTCGCGCTGTTACCTCTGCGAGGGGGCATCACCTGCGCTCATGCCCCGGCCAGCCTGCCCGATCGGACCCACGCATCCCCTTCTTTACCTCAGAAGCTACGCGCGACGCATGGGCACCGACGCAGCGGCAATGCAGTAACTGCTGCGCGGCGGATGGGAGGGGCGGTGGCCAGGCTTTCGTGTGAGTATAGATTTACATGCGGCCCGAGGCACGGCGGCACGAAGCGCGATATTTTGGCCCGGTCGAGCACGCGCACGCCCGGTGGTCAACGGGCCTAGCCTGGCCCGACCACGAGGAACCCGATGCGTGCTTGGGCCGACTCCCAAGCACGACGCCGGCCCGGCCCACGCGTTAAGAAAGGGGAGGCCCGGTGGCAAATATACCGGTGATAATATTATACATATTTGGTATATTAGTCCCGATATTTTCATACTTGGTATAATACTGTACATATATTTGGTATAATATTGTACAAATATTTGGAATCTGTGTAAAAATGATCATGTTTGAGTGTTTTTCAAAAATCGGCCCGTGGGCGGCATGGCACGACAAGGCACGGCACGCCACGATTTGGCCCATGGGGACGGGCGGGCTCGAGGTCGGGCACGAGCACTGGTGCGGCCCGGCCCGCGGGGCATGGCGTGCCTCGGCGGCCGCGGCATAGGCCGCACGCGACGCGGCACGCGAGGTGTAAGAACCTTCAAATTACGGGGCCCACATGTACTAATTATCGGTTCAACAACCTTTAATAGTCACATATGTTCACCTATAACCTGAAAAGCACTATTAACTATTCCAACCAGGATCCGTTACGAGGTCATTGCAGTATTACAACAATTTTCATACATAATCAGAGTAAAACAGCGGAAGATTTATATTACAATACTTTTACAACCATTTATTTGAAACAAGTTTTACAAAAACTAAAGTAGGAGTAGCGGAGAGTTTATTATACAAAAGACACTACTAGACCCTGCCCACGGGTCTCACTTCTCACTCCTCATCACTTTCTTCCTGAAGAACGGTCATGCAGCACGTTCCGGTGCAAACATGACTCCCAGATCCTGCAACATGGGTCAACAAACCCTGAGTACGGGAGTACTCAACAAGTCTTACCCGACTAAAGAAAATAGGAGGAGACTCAGGAATGCTGGTCTAATAGGAATCATGGTAAGGCTTTTAGCAAGAATCAAGGACTCTTTTTGCAGAAAAGCTTACTAATGGTAAATCCTTACTTTCAACATTTTATTTTCAAGTAAGTTTCTCACCTATTCTAGGTGATCTTACACTATAGCATACACTTGTAGAAGTTCCATCACTTATTCCATCTCTTCACTGTTCCATAATTAATCTCGATGTAGTCGGGAAACCAAGTCTCCATATCCGAGAAGCACGGCGATTTCGAAATCGATTAACCCAGCTGGGGAGTTCTTTTCACACGACATATGTAGCACTTAAGCTTGCATATATCAACCCTTTCCTGGATACTCAAAACGGAACCGCGTCCTACGCCACCCGAGAATACCGTACACCTCCAATCCGGGACTTTAACCCACGAGGGTAACATGTACTCCCGCCATCTCTCCACTCCGGTCTGCGCGGTTGTACGTTTCGATTTGACACCCCCAAGATCGGGCTTACCGGGTATGCGTCGAGGAACTAGGGTCGACCGTGATGGGATGACACCCATGACAGAGGCGTGCCATTGGTCCAACGACCTCGGCGCAAATTGCGTTCCATAGTCTCGGTCCACATGACTTACACATTTCGGTCCTTAATCGACAAGCCGGAAATACTACATCGAGACTCCATTCTCAGTGCAAATTACCCGACCGGTCTCAATTTCAAAACCATATCCCAGTATGGTTCCATCATATAACATCCTTGTTCATCAAAAGCCTCTTCGGGCTATCATAAGGGACTTGTCACATTTTGACTCAAAAGTCTAACTAATATAGCCAGGCTAAGCGTTCTAGCATTTTAGCAAAACAGGTTATCAAGGTAGATATTGAAATAAACAAGGAATGGTAATGCATCAATTAGGTTGTCACTCAACTCCTATCACCTAATGCAAAGCATAAAGCAAAGGTGATATAAAGCTTTGTAAAACACAAGGAAGGTTTAAATGAACGGGGCTTGCCTTGATCGGTGAAGAAGCTCGATTCGGACGGCGGATCTCGATACTCGAAATTTGAATCAACGGAAAAACCTTCTTCAGCGACTTGATTAACAACTTCACAATCTTCTTTCGTTCACTATACGAAAAGAATAATGTATGCTTAATATGATGCCATGCATATAAACATGAGGTGCGAGGGTGCATGAGATGATAAACAACTTCGAGTACAACTTTCCTTCACGATAAAGTTGTAACCTAACAAAACCAACTTGTTGAACTACTCTACGAGATATCATCACCATTGCCTACGGAGTTCTCAAGGACCATCGACAGTGGTGTGGTTTAGGGTTCACAAAACAACCCAAAATCTACCCAAAACCCTAATTTAGAAAGCATTAAACAAATTGTTTTACACATGAAATGATAGGGCATGAAATAATAAAATTTTTAACTTTCTCAAAACAAGCTCAAAATTTTTGTACAGGTAGATCATGTCATAAAACAGTACCAAAATAATTTTCATGATTTTTGGATAAATAAAATAATTAATAAAAATCAAGGAAGATGCATTTTTCAATTAAATTGTGTATTTTTAAATCATGCCAAAATTATTCAAAATTCAAGTTTCAAATTTTTCATGGATAGAAATACCCATGGGAAGGCTACACAAAAATTTTCAGAATTGTTGAGCTAGTATTTGAATTTATACAAAATTTACAAAATCGGTACTATTCAAAATAAAGAAATTGGATAAAACATTTGATAATTGAAAAATGAGTTACGGGCGATTTCGGCTGTCGGGTGCATGGCCCAACACTGTTCACGGCCCATCGTGAACAGTATCGGACCGCCGGTGTTGGGCGGCCCAACATGAATGGTCTTGGCCCAAAGATCGCATTCACGTGCCGCATCGGTGCTCACCGACGGCGTGTGCGTGCCCATCACAAGGCGCGGCGGCCGTGTTCCGGCGTCGGGCGCTGGTCTAAAGAAAAACTAAGCTTCTCGAATCATGGCCGGGGGCTCACAGCGGTCTTCGAGACGGGCCTTGGTTTGGGCGGAGGCGGCCGGAGAGGGTCGGCGGCGGGAGGGGCGGCGGCGCAAATGGGCGGCTTCACCGTTTCGGCGAGTGGGGCTTGGGCTGGAAAACGGGCGGGCGATCATAGGTACATCCTCAAAAGGAAGAGAAAACAAGAAGAAAAGGAGCAAAGGCTCACGAAGCAAGGTGGGCGACGACGACGGACTCGCGGCGGCGCTGCGGCGGGCGGTGAGGAAGAAGGGGTCTGGCGGCACGACTCCGGCGGCGAGGCTGCTTGGCGCCGGGTTCGAGAGGGGCGCAAGGAAGTTGCGGAGAAACCGAGGTAGATGGTTGGGTGAATGGTGGCTCGACGGCGACGAACGGCGACGGGCGGACGAAGGAGCTCGGCGGCGGGTTTGGGAAAAAGGAGAAAAACGGCGGCGACCATGGGCTATTTATAGGCAAAGGAGGGACGGGAAGGTGGCTGGAGGGGTCGCGAAGACGTCCAGTGGTCGGCGTCGCGCGACATCGCCCGGTGGGCGGCGGGCGGCTCTTGACGCCGGCGGTGGCGTGTTGGGGTTGGTTGGGTATTGTTCATCCCCCCCCAAAATCCAACCCTAATTTGAACTTTTCAAATTACTCTCAAAATTTGAACTGAACTCAAAATTTTCCAAAAAGTAACCCCCCTTAATTTTTCAAGATCTACAATTTCCTCAATTGGAGCATTTTCAAAATCTGCCTAGAAATATGACTTTTTTGAAATGCAGTTCAAAATTTTGAAATTTGAATTCAAAATTACTTTTAAAATCATGTAACAACTTGAAAAACTTTGTACATGACTTTTGTTCCTCTCAACAAAATCTACAAACTAGCTTTTGAAACTTTTCTCAAATTATGCTTAGATTTTGAAATATTGAAAAGGGGGCAATTAGGGTTTTGATAAAATTCAAAATTACTTTAAAATTTTGAACTAAACTTTGAAAACTCAAAATACCAACTTTGTTCAACTTTGAAAACTCTACCTTTTCACTTTTGTGACCACCCTCAAATTCTTGATAAATTTTGAATAAAAGAAAAAAAGAAACAAACTAGGGTTTAGAAACTAGGGTTTCGGACAAAGGGGATGGTTTCCTAATCTATTTCCTCTCGGCGTCTTTTCAACCCACAAAGCAACTAAACATAAAATAAACTTATTTTAGTTCAATGCAACACAGGGTGGGCTAAACATGGATGCTTTGCAATGATCATGATGACATGTCGGGTTTTAGTGGAAATAACACGAGGGGGGTGTTCTGACCCTTCCTTCCTTAAAGAAATCTCGCCCGAGATTTAAAGCCCTAAGGTTTAATAAACGGCAAAGGAAATGTGTCGAGCAAACACATCTCTAACTATCTCATAAAACAAGAAAGGGTCTTACATTTACAAGGATTAAGAAAGTGGAAACTTGGGAAAGTTTTTCCGTCAGAAATCCTCCGATTCCCAAGTAGCTTCTTCTTTCGAAAGTGTTGATTCCATTGGATCTTGTACCATTTGATAGTTTTGCTTGGGGTGACTCGAGCTTTCGGTCTACGATCCGGATAGGATATTTGAGTAAGTCGATCTGGTTCCAAGGTGACGTCTTCAACATCAACCACTCGACCGGTACTCGTAAGCATTTTTTCAACCGAGACACATGGAAGACATCATGCACCGGCCGATAATCTTTCCGGCAACTGAAGTCGATAGGCAATCGGTCCCTGTTTTCCAAAACTTGAAATGGACCAATGTATCGAGGTGCCGGTTACCTTTAATTCCAAAACGATTCACCCCTTTCATGGGCGACACTTTCAAATATACATAATCTCCTATTTCAAATTCCAAGAATCTCGCCTCTTATCGGCATAACTCTTTTTGTCGAGATTGTGCTTCTTTTAATTTGGCTTGCACAAATCTCACTTTTTTCTTGGCTTCCTTTACCAAATCCACTCCGTAGAACCATCTTTCTCCGTGTTCCGACCAATGCAAAGTGGGGTTCTACATCCGCGTCCATACTGAGCTTCAAACGGTGCCATTTGGATACTTTCTTGATAACTGTTATTATAGGCAAACTCTGCTAATGGTAAACATTCATCCCACTTTTCAGAATAATTGAGAATATATGCTCTCAACATGTCCTCTAGAATCTGATTTACTCTTTCCGTTTGTCCTGCCGTGCAGGGATGATAACCCCGAACTATGATTTAATTTGGTGCCAAGTGACTTTTGCATTTGTTTTTAACTTGGACATAAACAAAGAACCTCTATCTGTTACAATGTGCTTTGGTATCCCATGTAGACTGAATATCCGATGAACATATAGCTTGGCATAATCTATTGCTTTATATTGATCATTTACTGGTAGGAAATGGGCTATCTTGGTAAGTCGATCAACTATAACCCAGATAGAATTAAACCCTTTCGATGTTCGGGGTAATCCAACAATAAAATCCATACTGATTTCTTCCCACTTCCAAGAAGGGATGGGCAAAGGATGCAATTGCCCTGCGGCTTTCATATGCACAGCTTTTACTCTCTGGCAAGTATCACACTCAGCTACATATCGGGCAATTTCAATCTTCATTTTTGTCCACCAGAATCTTTGTTTTAAATCCTGATACATCTTGATACTTCCGGGATGAATAGAATATCTAGTTAAATGAGCCTCATCCAGGATTTGTTGACGTAGTTCAGGATTCTTTGGTACCACCAACCGATCTTTAAACCATAACACATCTGACTCATCAATTCGAAACAAGTGGGTTTTCCACTTCTAACTTTTTTCTTTAATATGTGCTATGCCTTTACTGATCTTCTGAGCATCAATAATCTGATTCTTGATGGTTGATTCTATGGTGGCATTGGTTACCATGCCATGCTCAACGATTCCAATCTTCAACTTCTCTAATTCTTGACATAGGGTTTTATCCCTTATATTGGCTATAAGACAATTACATCGAGGATTCCGACCGAGTGCATCGGCAACAACATTTGCCTTTCCAGGGATGGTAATGCACTTCTATGTCGTAGTCCTTAATTAATTCTAGCCATCTTCTCTCGGCATATATTCAAATCTGACCGGGTAAAAATATATTTCAGACTTTTATGGTGCGTATATACATGACAAGAGTTACCCAACAGATAATGACGCTTGATTTTTGCAGCATGGACCATCGCCGCTAACTCCAAATCATGGGTTGGATAATGTTCTTCGTGGGCGCTTTTAGTTGGCGTGATGCATAGGCGATAACTTTGCCTTCTTGCATTAACACACAACCAATACCAATACCGGATGCGTCACAATAGGCGTCAAATGGTTTCTCAATGTCGGTTGGGCTAAGATGGGGCGGTGGTTAGTGCTTTCTTCAAAGTCCGAAAAGCTTTCTCACACTCGGTGACCATACAAACTTGGTGCGATTCTTTAACAACTCCGTGATAGGTTTTGCCACTCTTGAAAAATCGGAATGAATCGACGGTAATATCCCGCCATTCCAAGGAAACTCGAACTTCATGAGCAGTTGTTGGTGGTTTCGGTTGAGGATATCTTTCACTTTACTCGGGTCAACGGCAACTCCTTCCGATGATAGCACATGACCCAGAACTTCTTTTCACCAAAAGGCACACTTGCTAAATTTAGCATAGAGGTGATGATCCCTCAATCGTTTTAAAACTATTCTCGAGATGCTCGCATGCTCTTCTTCATTCTTGGAATAAACAAGAATATCATCAATAAACACCACCACGAACTTATCCGGTTCGACATGAACTTGTGTTCATCAAATACATGAAATGAGCCGGGCGTTTGTTAAACCAAAGGACATAACCAAATATTCATAAAGACCGTGATCGGGTGGTGAAGGCGGTCTTCGAATATCTTCGGGTCTAATCCTAATTTGATGGTACCCGATCTCAAATCAATCTTGGAAAAGACTTTGGCTCCGGCTAATTGATCAAAAAGTAAATCAACTCCGGCTAATTGATCAAAAAGTAAATCAATCGGGGCAAAGGGTACTTTGTTTTTGATCGTCACCTCATTGAGTGGCGATAATCTATACACATCCTCAAAGTCTGATCCTTCTTTTTCACAAAAATAGCTGGGCATCTCCTAGGTGAAGAGCTTGGTCTAATAAATCCTTTTTCTAGTAACTCTTGTAACTGAGCTTTCATTTCGGCTAATTCTTTGGGTGCCATTTCGTAAGCTCTTCGAGAGATGGGAGAAGTTCCCGGTTTCAATTCTATGCTGAATTGAACATCTCTCTCCGGTGGTAATCCGGGCAAATCATCCGGAAATACATCCAGGAAACTCACATACTACTGGAATGTCCTTGATTTCCTTCACACAAGTTGCACAAACTTTTTCAACCGTCCTCTTTACAATTGGAAGTTGAATAAGGAGTTCGGAATCTCTCTCAGGCAACTTTACCTTGACAGTTCTATTGACGGTATCTATAATAGTACCGTATTGGTACAGCAGTTCATACCAAGGATCACATCTATATCTTGATCCCTTAGAACTATCATATTGGTGGGGAAATCATATCCACCTAAGGTTATGGGGATCGATATACCACCTCTTTAGTACTCATACGCCCCCGGGTGAGTGTATAATAAACTCATCCTTCATTTCCCCAATGGCTATCGCATTTTTTCTCCACAAATGTTTTCTTGACAAATGTATGCGATGCACGAGAATCAAATAATATTGCTGCGGGGTGTCTTGCGACAGGGGGAACATACCCATCATAATTGGTTCCCCAGCAGGAATGTCCTCCACATTAGTGTAGTATACTTTTCGGTTCTCTTTTCCCCCTTTCCCTTCGATCTTTTCGGGTATTATTCTTGTTACGTGGTTGCGGCCGACTTCGAAGAGAGACGAAAACACAGGTTATATCTTCGAGGACCGGGACATTCTCGAGAATAATGTCCGTGCTTTCCACGCTTATAACAAATGGGTGTATGGCTCGTGGGGAAGGATTGCGAATGCCGGGGGGCATTCTACCGACGTGGATAGGGAAAAGTTGCGGCAGGTCGAACAAACGTCTGTTTGTCTAGGTTGGAATTGTGGTGGTGGGCGATAAGAAGGGACGGAAGTGATTCACGGGATGGTAAATCACTTTCTGGCGCTTTGATTTGCCACTAGAATAACCAGAGGAGAAATTTTTCTTTTTCTTGTCTTCTTTCTGCTCATATTCCGTAAGGACACGATTCTTTTCTTCACACGATATGGCCATATTTACCACATCATGATAGGAATCCGTGTCACGGATATTCATCATGGCATGGAGCTTTGGATGAAGACCTCGTATAAACCACTCCTTCTTCTTCCCATCTGTATTCACAAGTTCTCAGAGCATATTATTGACAGATGGTTAAATTTGCCCACATATCGCAATCATGAGTCTTCTCCTTGTTTCAAGGCTAAGAACTCATCTAACTTCTTAACCATAACCCCCGCTGGAATGAAATGGGCACAGAAAGCATTCTTGAATTCATCCCAGGTAATTCGGTGTCCGGCGGGCTGCTCAGCTTTAAAGTTTTTTCCACCACACTCGCAGTTGTTCGAAGTTGTTGTGCGGCAAAAGAAAGGCTTCGGTAATGCGGTGCAAGTCATTATCTCAAACTTCTCCTCCATAGCAATAAGCCAATCGTTTGCCTCTAATGGCTCATCCGCTCTACTGAAGATTGGAGGTTTTGAGCCTCAGAAATTCGGGTAAGAAGTGTCATCTCCATCGCCGTTTCGACCCCTGTGGCCACGACGATTGTTCTGATTCTGTTGAGCTACTTCTCGCATCAAGCGAGAATTCTCCGTAGTAGCTTGAACCAGAGCCGCAATGGCATCAGTCAGGTTTGTTGGGACTGGTGGAGGGTTTGGAAGGTCACCCCGACTCTGAGAACTGGCACTGTTATTGTGCGACATCTGTTTTCAAAACAAAACTATATAACATCCAACCGCATTTATTGAACTTCAAGAGAAAAACAAACAAAACAACACATATCACTTATTCTTAAAACAGGGGTTCCATTCTACATCTACCCCGGGCTCATCTACGTAACTTACTATTAAACAAGCTATGTTACATATCCTACAAAAACCTCACTCCTAACTTAAGGGTTATTCTCTGACTCATTATCACTAATGTGAGGCTCCTCTTCTTCGGGATTCTCTTCAGCTTCCACATCCTCTTGTATTACTTCACCCAAATCCTCTTGTACTGCTTGAGGTTGGTGATTTGGGTTGAGGAGATTATTCATATGATGAATTTGCATATTCAAATTGACCTCTTGGGCTTCCAATTGAATGGCATAAGCCACCAGTTGATGATTATCTTGGATGAGGTGGTCACACTGATGCTGAAGCACTATCTTCTCGTGGACCGTCTCAATCAATGCCCGACTACATTCCCCTGTTTACGAGCACTTCGATTCAACTCAACTTGCAGTCTTCCAATTTGAATTGCATCACGAGCCCATCTCTAGCGACTTCATCCAAATCCCTAGTCGCGCCGATTTCTTTTTGAAGATCTTCCTTGGTCTTGCTCTTCGCTTCCTTCATGAGTATTGACATGACTAGTGCTTGCTTCAGGATCATTCCTTGCATAAAAAGTCGGTGATGCGGGACGCCCTTTGGTCCCGTCCTCTTTCTAGGGTCAATTTGGTACGGGCCATCCCGTAGAAGGGTTAAGATCAGATTACCAAAATTCCAAGTAGGAGGATCTAAAGGTTAGCAAGAATGGGTTGATACTTCTTAACCCAAACCACATTAAAGGGGAAGATAAACATTAATAAGTGATTTAAACATGATGCATGAATCGAACCTACGTAACAATCCATAAACACTTTTGGTATTAAAAGATTTTATAAGTAGGGCTTTACATAATGCTACTCCACTTATAACCTTTTGAAATTGGATAAGAAAAATTTTTTTCAATAGAATAAGATAAGAGAATAAGCAATTTAGACCAAAGTAAGAATAAAATTAGTTTGACCCAAATCATTTTGAAGTTTTAGAAAGTAATGCTACAAGAATACTTCGTAACGGAGGCTCGATACACAACTGTAATGAGAACCTTCCAAATTACAGGGGCCCACATGTACTAATTATCGGTTCAACAACCTTTAATAGTCACATATGTTCACCTATAACACGAAAAGCACTATTAACTATTCCAACGAGGATCCGTTATGAGGTCATTGCGGTATTATACAACAATTTTCATACATAATCGAGTAAAAGCGCGGAAGATTTATATTACAATACTTTTACAACCATTTATTTGAAACAAGTTTTACAAAAACTAAAGTAGGAGTAGCGGAGAGTTTATTATACAAAAGACACTACTAGACCGCCCACGGGTCTCACTTCTCACTCCTCATCACTTTCTTCCTCGAAGAACGGTCATGCAAAGCACGTTCCGGTGCAAACATGACTCCCAGATCCTGCAACATGGGTCAACAAACCCTGAGTACGGGAGTACTCAACAAGTCTTACCCGACTAAAGAAAATAGGAGGAGACTCAGGAATCTTTGGTCTAATAGGAATCAAGGTAAGGCTTTTAGCAAGAATCAAGGACTCTTTTTGCAGAAAAGCTTACTAATGGTAAATCCTTACTTTCAACATTTTATTTTCAAGTAAGTTTCTCACCTATTCTAGGTGATCTTACACTATAGCATACACTTGTAGAAGTTTCATCACTTATTCCATCTCTTCTTTGTTCCATAATTAATCTCGATGTAGTCGGGAAACCAAGTCTCCATATCCGAGAAGCACGGCGATTTTGAAATCGATTAACCCAAATTGGGAGTTCTTTTCACCACGACATATGTAGCACTTAAGCTTGCATATATCAACCCTTTCTGGATACTCAAAACGGAACCGCGTCCTACGCCACCCGAGAATACCGTACACCTCCAATCCGGGACTTTAACCCACGAGGGTAACATGTACTCCCGCCATCTCTCCACTCCCAAAGGCGCGGTTATGCGTTTCCGATTTGACACCCCCAAGATCAGGCTTACGGAGTATGCGTCCCGAACTAGGGTCGATCGTGATGGGATGACACCCATGACAGACGTGCCATTGGTCCAACGACCTCAGCGCAAATTGCGTTCCATAGTCTCGGTCCACATGACTTACACATTTCAAATCCTTAATCGACAAGCCGAAATACTACATCGAGACTCCATTCTCGTGCAAATTACCCGACCGGTCTCAATTTCAAAACCATATCCCGGTATGGTTCCATCATATAACATCCTTGTTCATCAAAAAGCCTCTTCGGGCTATCATAAGGGACTTGTCACATTTTGACTCAAAAGTCTAACTAATATAGCCAGGCTAAGCGTTCTAGCATTTTAGCAAAACAAAGTTATCAAGGTAGATATTGAAATAAACAAGGAATGGTAATGCATCAATTAGGTTGTCACTCAACTCCTATCACCTAATGCAAAGCATAAAGCAAAGGTGATATAAAGCTTTGTAAAACACAAGGAAGGTTTAAATGAACCAGGGGCTTGCCTTGATCGGTGAAGAAGCTCAATTCGGACGACGGATCTCGATACTCGAAATTCGAATCAACGGAAAAACCTTCTTCAGTGACTTGATTAACAACTTCACAATCTTCTTCGTTCACTATACGAAAAGAATAATGTATGCTTAATATGATGCCATGCATATAAACATGAGGTGCGAGGGTGCATGAGATGATAAACAACTTCGAGTACAACTTTCCTTCACGATAAAGTTGCAACCTAACAAAACCAACTTGTTGAACTACTCTACGAGATATCATCACCATTGCCTACGGAGTTCTCAAGGACCATCGACAGTGGTGTGGTTTAGGGTTCACAAAACAACCCAAAATCTACCCAAAACCCTAATTTAGAAAGCATTAAACAAATTGTTTTACACATGAAATGATAGGGCATGAAATAATAAAATTTTTAACTTTCTCAAAACAAGCTCAAAATTTTTTGTACAGGTAGATCATGTCATAAAACAGTACCAAAATAATTTTCATGATTTTTGGATAAATAAAATAATTAATAAAAATCAAGGAAGATGCATTTTTTTCAATTAAATTGTGTATTTTTAAATCATGCCAAAAAGTATTCAAAATTCAAGTTTCAAATTTTTCATGGATAGAAATACCCATGGGAAGGCTACACAAAAATTTTCAGAATTGTTGAGCTAGTATTTGAATTTATACAAAATTTACAAAATCAGGTACTATTCAAAATAAAGAAATTGGATAAAACATTTGATAATTGAAAAATGAGTTCTCGGGCGATTTCGCCTGTATCGTGCATGGCCCAACCACTGCTCACGGCCCATCGTGAACAGTATCGACCGCCATGTTGGGCCGGCCCAACATGAAGCGGTGCTTGGCCCAAAGATCGCTCACGTGCCGTGCGGGTGCTCACCGACGGGCGTGGCGCGTGCCACCGCGCGCGGCGCCTTGGCCCGTGTTCGGCGTCGCGCTGGTCTAAAAGAAAAACTAGCTTCAGAATCATGGCCGGGGGCTCACCGCGGTCGAGACGGGCCTTGGTTTGGGCGGAGGCGAGCCGGGAGAGGGGTCGGCGACGGGGCGGCGGCGGCGGCGGCTTCACCGTTCCGGCGAGGGGGGGCTTCTGGGGGAAAACGGGCGGGCCGATCATAGGTACATCCTCAAAAGGAAGAGAAAACAAGAAGAAAAGGGAGCAAAGGCTCACCGGCAAGGTGGGCGGCCACGACGGGCAGCGGCGCGGGGCCGCTACGGGGCAGCGAGGAAGAAGGGGTCGGCGGCGACCGGCGGCGAGGCAGCCGCGTCGGGTTCCGAGGGGCGCAAGGAAGTTGCGGAGAAACCGAGGTAGATGGTTGGGTGAATGGTGGCTCGACGGGCGACGAACGACGACGGGCGACGAAGGAGCCTCGGCCGGGGCGGGTTTGGGAAAAAGGAGAAAACGACGGCGACCATGGGCTATTTATAGGCAAAGGAGGGACGGGAAGGTGGCCGGAGGGGTCGCTAAGACGTCCAGGTGGTCGGCGTCGCCGACATCGCCGGGGTGGACGGGGCGGCTCTTGACGCCCGGCGGTGGCGTGTTGGGGTTGGTCGGGCATCGTTCACCCCCCCAAAATCCAACCCTAATTTGAACTTTTCAAATTACTCTCAAAATTTGAACTGAACTCAAAATTTTCCAAAAAGTAACCCCCTTAATTTTTCAAGATCTACAATTTCCTCAATTGGAGCATTTTCAAAATCTGCCTAGAAATATGACTTTTTGAAATGCAGTTCAAAATTTTGAAATTTGAATTCAAAATTACTTTTAAAATCATGTAACAACTTGAAAAACTTTGTACATGACTTTTGTTCCTCTCAACAAAATCTACAAACTAGCTTTTGAAACTTTTCTCAAATTATGCTTAGATTTTGAAATATTGAAAAGGGGGCAATTAGGGTTTTGATAAAATTCAAAATTACTTTAAAATTTTGAACTAAACTTTGAAAACTCAAAATACCAACTTTGTTCAACTTTGAAAACTCTACCTTTTCACTTTTGTGACCACCCTCAAATTCTTGATAAATTTTGAATAAAAGAAAAAAGAAACAAACTAGGGTTTAGAAACTAGGGTTTCCGACAAGGGGATGGTTTAGGAATCTATTTCCTCTCGCGTCTTTTCAACCCACAAAGCAACTAAACATAAAATAAACTTATTTTAGTTCAATGCAACATAGGGTGGGCTAAACATGGATGCTTTGCAATGATCATGATGACATGTCGTTTTAGTGGAAATAACACTGGGGGTGTTACTGAAGGCGCATCGGGGCGGCAGGCACGGCCGTTGGAAATCTATACCGTGAGCGATTTACAAAGATCGGGGTCGCGCCGAGGCGGTCCGGCGGCCAGTGGCGGCGCAGAACGGGCGCCCGACGAAGCGGACCTCGGTGCTTTCGGAGCGCCGAGCTTGCACATTGTCCTTCCTTGTACTTGTAGGAGCCCGTTGGATTCGATTCCATTCTAATTGGTGTCTCGACCGGTTATATTTGGTATTGCATCTTGCCTCTCTTATTTTGTTTTGGCCGATTTGTTCTATGACTCGATTTTGGCTTGGGTTTGACCTGTTGTGGATCGACAAGTTTAACGTGATCGAACCCGCCCCCCTGTCTCCACAAAACAAACACGCAAATTAACTAAAGTAGGCCACGACGGGATAGGAGGCAGGAAAAAGAGGTGGAAAAAAAGGTGGACAAGAAATTTTCTCTCTTTATTAGTAGGTATAGATTATTTTAGGTTATGAGTAAAAAGTCATTTCTTAGGAGAGAATCGATCTACGCGCGTCTCTTTTTTCTTCTCTTTCCCCCGTTAAACTATGTACTCGCTACGTTATCAAGTTATTGACATCATGGTCAATCCGGGAGCCGCCGCCCTAGGGTTCCCTCTCTCAAAAAAAAGAAAGGGCGGGCGACACCGCCGCCGCCGCCGGGGTACGGCCCCCGCTCCTCGCCTCCGGCCTCGGCCGCCGGTGGTGCCGAGGAGCGGGGGTCCGTCTCTTCAACGACTTGTCTTCGTAGGGTCTTGGTCGAGTCTTAGGTCTAGGGTTTGCTCGCCGTCGATGTTCGGGCGGTGGAGTTAGGATTTTGCCGAGGAGCGTGGCTCCTCTGCGGTTTGCTTTTCCTAGCGGACGGCGGTGCGGAAGCGGCGGCGACCTTAGCCGAATAAATTCTCCCGCCTTCTTCCGTTCTCCGATGGCGATCTTCTCCGACGTCAACGGAGAGGGCGGGGAGACTGGCCCAGAGTCAAGGGCCGGCGCATCGTCGTCTTCTTCGGGTGATGATGTTGTTGACCCTGTTAATCTCAACGAAGATGTTCTTTGGTGAAAATCGAGCTTTGCTCGGGTTGCCGGCGGTGGAATCAAAGGATGCGTCGTGGGTGCGGGGAGTTGGCCGAGGCGCTGGGAGGCGGTGTACCTACCGGGCCGCCTAGAAGTAAGCCCTCCTCTGCGGCCTCCACCTTGTGGAGTTTGGCCCTAGTGCCCAACGACGCATTGGGAAGCCGCGGCGGCGGTGACGAACGGATCTCTCGAAGGCTTCGAGGAAGATGACCGGGAGTTTTGTACTTCTTTGTAATTTTTCTTTTTTCTTGTGGTTTCGTTTTGTAAAAGGACCGGTGTAATGCGTTAATATCAATGCATTTTCCTTCTAAAAAAATTATTGACATCATGGTCAGTTTCCTTAATGATCATTTTCTTGATATTAGTAATATCAACAAATATCTATGTCGTTACTACCTACATATGGAAACGAACCATCAATCTCATACGTCATAAGTCATGACTGACGTAGTCATAAGGCATAGATTGTGTAACCATGTAGAGTATATTCTTGTCGCATTATATAATCACAAGTTCCTTCCTGCGTTTTAACCCTGCCCACGTAACCCCCTTTCAGCCTTCCCGTTCACCCAGCCTATCCACGTCACCAATTTTGCTACAGCACGACAGTAACTGCCCCCGGTTGGTCCACGTGTCTGGTCCTCATTCGTCTCCCGCTCCAAATATAACCAGGCGACGACTCCCATCGGTAAAAAAGAAAAAGAAAAAACTCTCGTTCCCTTCTCTCCCAATCCTCCCGTCTCTCCCTTTCCCTCTCGACGAGCCCCAGCGCCGCCACCCTCGCGCGAGCCGCTGTTCCCCAAGGCGCGGGCAGCGACCGGCGTGGCGGCGCCCTAACCCTGGGTCGGCCGCGTCACCATGCGCCATGGTCGAGCCGGCGTGGGAGGCCACCGGCCGCGCTGTAGCCTCCGCCTCTGCCTCCCTCCCTCTCCTCTCCGTCCCCGAGTCGTTCCACGTTGCTACAGTGCTATATCCCTTTTTCTTCTACTGATTTATTTATACTTCCATTTTCAATGGGAAACTAATTGCACTGTAGCCTCACTATTATCTATTTTGGTGCAGGTCCATTCGAGATGCTCTTTTTATTCCACTAACTGAGGTATGCACCAGCTCGAGCTTTAGCTATGATAACCTACCTGCACCAATTAATACATACACCTTCCAGCTAATCCTCTTGTGGTAAACTACATGTGGGCTGTCATAGCTGATACTCAAACAATTTTAAGTGGTCGGTACTCATGCTGGATAGTTCGTACTCAAGCAATTTTAAAACCTGCTTTATAGTTGTAGATCTTGAGTTCCTACCGTGTATTCTGTGAAGTCACAGATCGCAGCTCATACCTGCCACCACTTCCTGTCAAGTATAGTGTGTGTTCATAGGCCGTTGAAAGTGTTTGTAATTTTTTATTCTCTCCAGCATAACAGCCCTTCCAATATCATACCACAAAAGTTCATCTGACGACTAATATAGCATGATGAACCTCATCTAATTTTCATATATGTCTAAACTGACAATATGATACAATTTCATTTGATTTCCTTTTTGGATTAGCTATGGCACTGGATACAAGGATTGCTTGTGTTTTTAGAGTTCTGTTGCCATCAATCCAAGTGTGATCTGCATGCTTATTGTAAGTAATTGTGATAATAAGGGAAATGGGATCAGCCTCTTAGTCCACAAACTGATTGAGGATTAGCCTCTCAGGCGACAGATCGATTGTTGCTGCCATCTCAAGCTTTTGGCTTTCCCACATTTAAGTTTTTTTTTTTTTTTGGCTTCCAAAGTGTCTTATGTTTGTTTTCTCATGCAGTGTTTACACTAAGTGCAGTATGTTCAATATTTCTACCTTCTCCATTTAAAAATTAAATTTTACCATTTATTTTTTCAAAATTCAGGTGTGCAGCTCACAAGAGCACCCCCTCTGCTCCCTGGATCCTGTGCATCAGCTGGGGGAATTCCTAGATCCTTGCTGGTTTACCAAAATTAGTACTCCTTTTATTTGCCATGTACCTGCAGCAGCAAAAAAGTGTGTGCTGCTTAAGGATGCTCTAAGGTAATATGTAATACTCTGCTCCTATAAGCACCAATATGGCTTTACCAGTTTATATGAGGCCTCTTGATTTTTTAAAGGTTTCCTTTGCAATTTACTTTGCCTATGATCTTAGTCTTTGCCTTCCAGTGTCCGATGCTCTTTCTACATTCTGATGAGGTTTCAAAACATATTGCCATTTCCTGTTGTCAACTCTGAAAAAAAACACCTATCTGGTTAGTAGTGGCATGTCTGCACAAATGCCAACGAACTGTTATACCATACCTTTGAGGCCACTGTTAATGGATATGCTTAACTCTGATTTGTTGTTGACTGATGATGTCAAGTATCTTATAGTTTGATGAGTCCTTACTAACCTATTTGCTTCAATGTGCCAGTGCACCGTCCAAATAGTGCTGCAGTGGTTACTGAATTCAGAAAGGAACCGGAGAAGTCAACAAATTATATTGGGTCACTACCAATTTGTACTTAACTGAACATTCACGCCGGTAAGAAAAAAACGTCCAAGTACATAGGTTCATATGATTGAAGGCATGCCGATCTGTTTATCAATGTTGGATAGGTTCATACAGTTACTATCATGATTCAGTGATCAGTGTTTTATTATGAATAATAACAAGCTATCCAACAAATTCATATAAAACCAGAGTGCATTTCCAAAAGTACAATTGTCATTCCAATGTGCATTCAGAAGTGCATTCCAATGTGCATTTTGTTACATAAGTTTGTTCCTTCCTACCTGGTATAGCTTCTAGATTGCAGGCATACTGAATTTAATGTCGGTATATCTCTTTATATAGAAGAAGATAGTACACTCTGTAACAAAAATAGTACATAGGTCCGTAACCTGCTTCAGAATTGGATGCATCTGCTCAAGTTTCAGTTTATCAGGCTCCCTATCTAAAAAGGCATTTTAAGATTTAATCATTGATACAGAGCATATCTCAAGTTTCTTCATGACGTCATGGCTTAGGCTGCTAAACTGGGATGGTAAAAAATATAGATATTAAATTCCTGGAGCTTGTTTAATTTTTGCTTCTAATATGATCCATTTTATCCCTTCATGTAGTCCCCATTATTGCAGGGACTCTAATATCATCATGTATTACAATGGACTACATGAAGGGACATATTTACACTAAAATAACAATCAGTATAGCCAACTACATATGCAATGGAAGCTTTTTTTAATATGTATATGTTCCTGCATACAATTGCTTTTAACTAGCCAACTACAATGATAGCAACCATTTGAAATGTTTATGGATTGCAGGGAGTAAACTTTCCGTATCTTGTGATATTATGCCATCCAGCATCAGTTTGACTGGTGCAACACAGAAAGGGAAATGCCAAGCATGAATCTGCAAGGTTTGAATTATTAAAATTTCACTTTACAGTTTCATTTTTGCTTCCTTTGCAAGGTTTCAGGGTTTTATTTTGAACGAACAAGATGTGAGGTATTAGCCAGTCACTTTGCAATTTCATTTGGCTTGCTTTGGAATACCGTAGTTTGCCCCTAGATAGAGCTTATTCGGTTCCCTTTTTTTTTGGTTGTCTGAGCTGTCATGACCATCCAGGATTCCTAAATGAATATGGTGTTTTCTTTTACGACACAACAGTGTTCTGATTTGCAGGGCTCTGAATTGTTCCAGCAAGTGTGGCATGAAGTTTCAAGTAGATATATGATGCATGTCAGCTAGGTCTGTGCACCGAACTGTAGGTGGTAATTTCTAAGAAGTTTCACTTTAGTTCTCTGGTGTAGGGACACTTTAGTTTCACTTTAGTTTCAAGTGGATATATTCGCATCTCAGGTCGTAAATTCAGTTACTGTAGCGACACTTTAGAGTGGTAGCAACTGTTGGTTCAGACTCAATGCTCCCTACAAATTCATATGTTTCTATCTACTCTCAAACGTTGATGACATATCCCCTGTATGCTTATGTTTACCCCCTGCAAGATTAAACCTGTGTATAAATCCATAAAGTTCTGTCAGCTACTTTCTTGTCTGGCCTATCCTTCACTGTCTCAACATTAGCATGCCCACACTCTGTAAATTGTTCACACATGAGGAAATGAATTGACTTGGTATCTCGGTGATTGAGTTCACAGCCTCATTTACTTAGATACTTATATATATCATGTACTCCCTCTGGCCCTTTTTAATTGTCGTTTTTGGTGTGCGTCCCCTTATACATAGATCTACTCTTTATTAGCATAGCATACCGTGCACTTTGTTTTGTAATACCGCGCCAGGCTTTGTGCTGAACACAAATAGTGTACATAAAGTTACGATCTAACCCTATTGTATCATATATGCTTTATCTTTTTCTTACAACTAGACAATTATTATTTCAGCTCTCAGCTCGGCGCGCAGGGCGCGCCGTTTTTCTACTAGTATATATATCTTACCAGGTCCAGGCGATGACAACAAGTCCATTTGGGCACCAGCTTTGTCACGCTTTTCTGTTTGCACTTGAAGCTAGTGCAGCCATCAACAGCTATAAAATGGCCCTGCTATAGAACCAATAACTGAGCAAATTATATCCACAAGAAGAAGAATAGGAGCGCCGCTAGTACGTCCCGTTAAAAACAGAGAGCTAGCCAATACAATGGCAGTCTCAAAGCAAGTGTCACTCTTCGTCCTCGTGGCGTCGATCATGCACTTTTGATGGGACCAAGGCGCAGGAAGCACAGAAGATAGTGTTAACGGCGGAGATACTGCCATATGACCCAGATGTTATAATCTGGGACATGAGGGCGGTGGACGCGTTCTGCGCTCCGTCGGACGCCGACAAGCCGCTGGAGTGGCGGCAACGTTGCGGCTGGGCGGCGACCTGTGGCATTACCCCACCATGTGGTACCTGCGTGCAGGTGCGAATGCATATGGACTCTTCTCTGTCTTTGTGTTGTGGGTGAGTGGGTCTGTCTGGCTTGTGACATTGGTTTCTTGAACAGGTGACGAACGTGTTCACAGGGGCGAGCGCGGTGGCCAGGATGGTGGACGTGTGCAACAGCAGGGATGCTGAGCTCCAACTGGACTTATCGGTGTTGTGGGTAATTGACAAAGATGGACATGGCAGCGTCCAAAATGGCCACTACACCCTTGATGTTGACTTCAACTTAGTTGATTGCCAAGATTAGAAAACAATCTATGCTCTCAGAATCTTGATCTGATGGCACAATGCTCTGCTTTCTTCAGATGGCATTATGCCCTTATTAGACTTAATGTTTAGTCTTTGGTTAAAGACTGGATTGTGCTGCCTTGGATGTTTTGATTGTCAGCTGTCGTGCTTGTTTAATGTATTGAACCAGTGGCTTGATTCCTTCTTGAAGGAAGAAGCCGGTTGTTTAATCTACCATTATCTAAGAAACAAACCAGTGTAAGAATAAAAGTACATGGTATTAATGCAAGAGGACGTTATATTCTGATCAATTGCATTGTAAACTATGAGATGAGAGGAATTGATATATAGCTCGATATTTTCAACACATGGAGTTATAATGAATATACCGGTGCTGTCAACTATGACGATTACAGGAGCATTCCATTAATAATTACTTGATGTTGATCTCCTGAGCACCAATCAACTAGAATCAGGGGCCGAGCTATAGACCATTTTAGTGCTATCACTTGACAGACTTTTAAGACAATCACAACCCTGGAATTACTCGTTGGGTACTTCCTCTATCCACAAAAAAAAAAATATAGAATTTGTGCAAGTCAAACTAAGCTTAACTTAAACAAAGTTTATAGTAAATAGCATTAATATATTTATGTCTCCAACTAAATTTACTATAAACTTGATTTCTGTCCACACCTGTAAACCAGCTTCACTTTAGCAAAGTTTAATGACGGTACTTATTTTGTTTTGTAAATATTAGTACTTTCTTATATAACTTTGGTCTAACTTAACGTTTGCTACCTTAAAAGGAATTACATCCTTTCGTAGACGAAGGGACTAGTTTCCATCGCTGCTACATCAGCAAGAAACTACCGTTGTAAACCAACTCACTCAAGGCATAACCTCCTTAGTAATAAATTTAAACTCTAAGATCCAAAAAATAAATTTAAACTCTTTTTATGTGTACTTGTTTTTCTCTCGTTCCTCTTCCTCTTTCTTCTTCCTCTTTTTTTGCGGGTAGCCACACGGAGGGTATGTGGCAAGGACCCTATAGCCTGCAGTGTGGCCAAGGCCGGTAATGGCATAGTGTTGTTTCCAAGACAATGCAACTTGGATTAAACTCCATCAAGAGATAGTTGGTAATCGTGTCAAGATAGCTTTATCTAGATAAAATCTATTTCTTCTCTTTCTTCTTAAATACATTGTCATGTTATCAAAATTGCTTATGTGATAACTTACTTAATGTAAATAAAACTCTCATTGAGACTACTAAAAAAAGGCACAGTGAGGCAGATGGCAAGGTATGGACAACAGCGGTGCCCTGTCACAACTCACAGTTGGCAGAAGTGAACACGTGTGGCCTCACAAGATGGAACCCACGCTGCGACCCATGTGGAAAGCAATGGGAGGGTTTTTAGTAAGAAGTCATTTCTTAGGGGAGAATCGATCTAAGTACGTCTCTTCTCTTTCCTTTCACTGGGACTCCTTAATTAAGATCAATTCTGAAGTGTTCTTGTCCTAGGGAAAAAACAAGGCTAATAATAAGAGACTTTTACATATGTATCATTATAAAAGATAGTTGTTTCCTATATACTACTAAAAGTTTGGCGCACACGTGTACCATCTACCTAAACTTTCTTGTCATTCCGTCCACTTTGCACGCTGATGGTGTCAATCTGCGTAGGAAAAAGACCCGAATGCCCTCCCTCACTGATATGTGCAAAATTTAACAGGGAGCTATGAGTAAGATTTATAGGACTCTTATATGATGAATTTATAATATAGAAATGGGAGGGCTAAACTGCAAAAGGGATCTTCAACCTTCAACCACTGCCCACTGTGCGCACGTGCAGGTGAGGGATGCTCCATCCCCCGCCGCCGCGGGCGAGCTCCATCCCGGACACTGCAAGCACGCGTGCGGCTCGCGGGTGAGCTTCGTCCCGGCCACCGCGGACGGCACGTCGGCGAGCTCCGCCCCGGCCACCGTCGACGGCGCGGGCACGCATGCACACGAGCAGTGCGGCGTGGCGTGGGCACGCGAGCGGCGCGGCATGGCGCGGGCACGCGGGCGGTGCAGCACGAGCACGGGCGGCATGGCGCGAGCACGCAGGCGGTGCGGCGTGGTGCGGCCGGCGCCCAAGCCAAATGTAATGGTGGCCGGATTCCTGTGCTTGCCATCTTCACTTTTCACAGACAATCCGTCGAGCACACCCTGTGCAAACTTTCCTCGGCAGCAGCGTGAGTGTGCTGCTTGTTCCTGACCAATCCTCGAACGTAACAACCCATGTTTATCTGAGCGGTGCTTATCTGCTCTTCTTGAGAAGGAAGGTGTTGGGTGACTGACAGCTTGGTCCCACCAGATGGAAAGAAGCTACATTGAGTTGAGATAAGGGTATTTTGGATATTGTTACTAACCGGCCCCATCTGTCAGGGTTGTCAAACAGTGAAAACTAAACAGGATGGGGACGGAATGATATAGGAGACAAGAAAGTTTAGGTGGATGGTATGGTAGTGTGTGCGCCAAACTTTTTCGATGGTATATAGGAAACGACCATTTTTTATAATGGTGCAGGGTAAAAGTCTCTAATAATAATCATTTTCTTGACATTAGTGACATCAATAAATATTTATTCTATTCTACACCCTCCCTCCACGAATAACTCATCATGTTGACTTTAAGACATCGAGGTTTGACCATTCGTCTTATTCAAATTGTTTATACAATTTAGAAAATAAATAAATCATTATTAAAGTATCTCTAATGATAAAATAAGTCACATCAAAATGGATGATGTTTATATAAAAAAATTGAATAAGACGAAGCGGTCAAACATGATATCTTAAAGTCAAGATGATGAGTTATTTATGGACGGAGGGAGTAGATCCATCTCTAACTTAAATTAGACCTTACGACATTTAAGTCTTTTTGTTTTTGATTAATACCGTATTATTGGATAAGGAAAACATATAGATACACAAGTATAGATACACTGTATAATGATACATGTACAGTTGTCCCGGTCGTCTTGCACTAAGGCCCCTAGAAAAAGAAAAAAATACATTTAGGTCCTAGGACAATATGCTACAAGTCGCCGAAGTTTTTAGCCGGCAACCACTGTTGATCCGCCCACCATCAAGGGAGATGCCATGGCCCCTAGATCCCGAGGAGACCCATCGCCGCAAAGCTTTGATATGAGCCGCAATGGACACCGATGCCAAGGCCGGGATGAAAACGCCGACCGAGAATGCACCCGACCACCTCCGATCCTGGAATGAAACTCACCGAAGACTCACGTTGCAAGAAGCTCAAGCGATCCGTCCTCCAAATTTTGCCGCACCACCCACAACCACCTTTGTATCCTTAACAAAATGCGCCGAGCTCCTACACGGGGGACTCATCCCTCTTCCCCAATCCCGCCATTAACGACGAAGGAGACCATCAAGGGGGCGTGGGAGGGACTGGGAAATCTTATTCCCTTGCGACGCCACCACCAACTCCTCGCTATTTGCCGGGAAGAGGAAGCCGCAAGGGAGAGGAAGAGAGACTTGTCGCAAATGAGCTAAGGTTTCCGTGGGTATTTAAATCAATAAATCAACATAGAAAAAATATCGGTGCACCACTTAAGAAGTCAAACTACTTAATTAGTATTCAAATAGTGTATATGTTTCTCGATTTGGTAATAATATAATAAGAATAAATGATAACATTATGGTTTTGTTTAACCATGGTGACACCTTCGGTTCGCTTAGGCTTGTTTGGTTCCATGGAATCGGGGCGTAACCGAAATAGGGTCCGTTTGGATACCTTCATTTTAGAGGAATTGTAATCTACTTAAGAAATTAGGCGATTTTTGTTTGAAATTTAAAATTCCATAACTTTTCAAAGTTCACATATAAAGTCTATCTCAAATTCATAGTGTGTGAGATGTGAAAGGGATTCTATCGATCATCATGTTATCTTTGTATTTCTCAAAAGTATGGTTGTTGTCAAAAAAAAAGAATTAAGTAAGGTTGTAGAAGTATAACCCATCTCAAATATGTGCCTAAACTATACTAGTTTACGTGGCTCAAACATGTTACATTTTTGGAACAGGGAGGACGTGAGGACTGAGGAGTAGTGCACCTGCTGCTTCAAAACAGAACAAAAGAAAAACAAAGAATATAAAAGAAGGCTCAAAAAAAAAAAAAAAAGCACCTGCAATAGAGCCATAGTGAGGTACTCAAGATTCCACACTCCCCGACCGGCGCGCCCTTTCCCCCTTCCGCGCGCCGGCGCCGCCGTGCCGCCTGCGATCCGTGGCGCCGCGCCGCGCTGCGTCCGCCGATGACGAGGGCCCACCTGCCGTCAGCGGCGGCGGGTGCGGCGCAGCGACGGCCGACGGTGGCGCTGCTGCTGGGCCTGGCGCTCGCTTTCTGCCTCGCCGTGCTCTCCATCCAGTCCTCCTTCTTCGCCGCTGCCCCAGGTACGACGTCAGGCCCCCTCCCTCCCGCATTCCCAAACCCTACCTACCGAGCTCATCTCATTCATCGGGCTGACGAGGGAGTTCGTTCGCCCTTGCTTTTTCCCCGCAGGCGGGGCGCCGGGCAGGAGGCTGGATCTGGACGCCGACGACGTGCGCGAGCTCGCGGGGTTCCAGTCTCGCGTCCAACAGTGCGTGGTACGTCGCCGCAATCGCTTCACGGAACCACAACCGTTTTAACTTCAGCCGTGACAGAAAACCCCATCTGTTTCACATTTATCTGCAATGCTATATAGATAATGTTGCAATCATGGTTACTGGGAAAATTTCGGGCTTCCGGTGGTGCTACTGTAGATATGAAGGACTTTAGTACAGCAGTTTCTCAACCGTTGGTTCACGCTACTCATAGAGGGGGATCTGTCATGTGATACTGATAAGTGAAGAGTATATATATTCCTTGATTATGGCTATGGGTATTGGGCAACTGGGCAGTCACATTTTGTAACTGTTGCTGCAAGGTCCAAATGGATGTCTGTTTGATTTTGGTATCCCTGATAGGCTGATGTTCATTGCTTTTTTTTTTTTTTTTTTTGTGCCTGTTGTTATCTCTGATAGGCTGTTGTTCATTGCCTGAGAATTATTATTAATACGTTATCACTGGTGTTTGTGTCTCCACATGTGTACAGAGGCAAAATAGTCATCCAGTGCAGCCACTTTGAGCTCATTTTAAACCTTCCCAAGACATAAAAGTGTAGCGGATATATGCAATATTTCATCAGCTTCGCAGTGCAAAGCTTGCTTACTTATTGTTCTTCTGTCATTTGATCAATTTTTACCTTGCTTCTGAAATCTCGTTTTTATTTAGGCTAGCAGAGGACTTGGTCTCACAGCAGATATTATTGATCATTGCAAGCTGGTCCTTAAGTTTCCTCAAGGAACCAACAGCACCTGGGTCAGTATTTCCTCCCCATTTTTTATGGCCAATGGCTGCTGTTCCTCACCCAGAGTCATGAGTTAAAGGTTTACCTTTCATGATATTTATTGAACTTTTTTGCAGTATAATACCCAGTTCAAGATTTTTGAACCTCTAGAATACAAATATGACATCTGTGAAACTATTCTATTGTGGGAACAGGTTAGGACATTCTTCTAGGCTAACATGTTTACTCTTGTGCTTGTATGCTTGTGATGATAATACTAATATGATTGCAGTACCGCAACATGACCACTGTATTGACAAGGGAATACTTGGATGTGAGGCCTGATGGATGGTTGGATTATGCCGCTAAAAGGATTGCACAGCTGTAAGCTTGAGATTTTTTTTTTTTCATCTTTTATTTTAAAGTGAAATTAATCTCTCCACATTTATAATAATTCTTTTGATTTTAAAATGTGCAGTGGTTCTGATAAATGCTACAACCGTACCCTCTGTGATGAGCTTCTCAGCATTTTATTGCCTGCTAAACCCCCTTTTCATCCACGCCAGTTCGCAACATGTGCAGTTGTTGGTAACTCAGGAGATCTCTTGAAAACAGAGTTTGGACAAGAGATTGATGCGCATGATGCAGTGTTTCGGGACAATGAGGCACCTGTCAATAAGGTAGATCAATTCTATTCTATCTAAACTGAAGTGTTGCAAAGGAGCCTGTTTTAGGTGTACCGTTCTTGGTTTCTAGTTGCCCAGATCTCATGATTCATATATTCTCTTTCTTATTCCTGAGCTCAGCACCTTGCTTTCTTATGAACTATGTGTCATCGAAGAGCTGTGTTGACAATTTATTTTCTTTTGAGTATCAATATGGCATAGCCATTGGTTACTGATGCTTGTTATGTTATCATCTGCAGAAATATGCAAAACATGTTGGATTGAAAAGGGACTTTCGACTGGTTGTCCGGGGTGCTGCTCGAAATATGGCACCAATACTGAAGGGCTCCTGTAATGCTGTAATCCTGATTTCTTCCAGTTTACTATTTATATCCCTTTTATATATATGCTGTAGTCCTTGTTTATATAATATGTAACTACATTTGTGGTAACAAACAAATGCAAAGTGACTATCATTTGTACAAGTTCAATTTATGGTTCTGAAGTTAATGTTATCAAATAGAGTTTACATGGGCGGTAAATATTTCTGTTATAGCACATGTAGGTTGCTTCTGAAACAAGATGGTGACTATCTTGCTTTGCCTGCAGCTGATGAGGCGCTTATCATTAAAAGTTTGACGCACAAAGAAATCAATGCGGTGATAAAGGTAAAAGATCTGCACATTGTTTCACTGAGCTGAGGTTGTGATATAAACTAATTTTACTTAATTATTATGACTCATGGAAGGTGATGCTCAGTTATATTGAACATGGGTTACTTGCAGGAACTTCCAAATCCTGTCTACCTTTTTCAAGGTATAGTTTTAAGAAGAGGTGCTAAAGGAACTGGCATGAAGTCCATAGAACTGGCCCTTTCCATGTGTGATATTGTTGACATATACGGTTTTACAGTTGATCCTGGCTACACAGAATGGTGAGTTAACGAATGGCTACAATACTTAGTGTTTCAACATTAACCTGGCAGCTGGCACTATGTTTACCTTTTTGTATAAATAAATATATATTCTTCTCACTCAATATTATTTCAGGACACGGTATTTCACAGGCCCTAGGAAAGGACATAATCCACTTCAAGGCCGAGCTTATTATCAACTTCTGGAATGCCTTGGGGTAAGACTCGACCATGTTATCATTATGGTCTATCAGCATAGATTTATCCTGACCTATGTCATAATTACCATGTGTAGGTCATTCGTATCCATTCTCCCATGAGAGCACAAAGGGTGGAAGATTGGTCAGACATACCAAGCAAAGAAGAGATCAGAAGGGCACACGCTGCAGCTTTTCATCTAAAAAAGCATGAAGCTGGCCAGCCAACTGAGCTGGGGCCATTTAGCAATTGCAAGGTATGGGGAACAGTTGATCCTGACTATGGACCGGTATCAGGTACCTCAGATATGAGTGAGACACGCAAGAATTCAAACTACAGCAAGTGGGAGTTGCTTCCACTTGAGAAGCTGAGAAGAGAAGCTCAGGACCACCATATCCAAATGGGTGGCGTGTCTCTGTACAAGATGGATGGAAACAAGTTGGACGATCTTGTCTGCGTGAGGCACCAGCGTTCATCAAGTTAAGTTAATACAGTGGCTCCTAAGCCTGACCAAAGATAGTGTTTTGACACTTTTAGGATTGATTTCATGGTGGTTCTGAAAGGATGATATCTTGATATACAGCAAGAGTCAAAACATCCGATGAAACTGCGTGCGTTGCTGTATCCACTTGTAAAATTACATGAGGCATCGGGTTCAGAGCGTGGCAGCCCTACCTAGAATAGGGAATTCTTTTTATTGGTTGTTTAGGTACTTCTAGCCTTCTAGGAACAGCTACTTAAAGAGGTTGTTATGTAGACGCCACATGACATAGTTTTCGCTGTTTGACACAGCTGTAGCTAAACCCTGAAGGGTCTTGCCATTTCTCAATTATATGAGGGTGCTGTTTTGTCACTGATCCAGCAGTCTCGGTTCCAAATTTGTGACGTTCGTAACTTACTCTCCCAGTTGAGTTCTTTTCCAGAATTATTCGTTTATCATGCAAACTGATTGAGGACGACTGCAACAACTGCCCGTAGGTGCCTGTTACCCAGTAGCCCTGATATATATAATTTCCAATTCATAACCTTTTTCCCTCTTTTTTTCTTATCAGAAGTCAGTAGCCCAGATATAGAATTTCTAATTCACAACCTTTTTTTTTTTATAAAAGTCTTGGACCAATAATAGCTTTGTCTGGCCAATTTATAAATTGAAAAAAAAAAAAAAACGCTAGGACAAAATTAGATGACCTGGCTTTGTCTGGCCAATTTATAATTTGAAAACAAAACAATAACAAAATTGGATCGGAGTTGTCCATTGCAGTATAAATAAATAATAAATTTGAGTTCGATTTCCACCCCTCTTTGTACAGAATGACTGGTAAGCAACAGTTATTTTTGTCAGCTAAAAACAGAGGTTCATAAACTATAATGGTCCATCCAACTTTTAGATTGACACAGCATCCTAGTTCAAGCAACATAATTAATGAACAAATGAATAAACCTAACCTAGTGGTTCATACTAGGTGAACTCGATCTATTGAACCGCCTCATGATCTCATTCTGCAGCATCTTGTAGTACTGCTGTTGCAGCGCAGGCATGCCGCTAGTGTCCTTAGTCATGATCCTCTCTTCTTCTAACATTATCTTCAAATCCACCTCTTTGCTCTTCAGATCTATTTCTTTCCTCTTTATCTCCATACTCCTCGCCTCATTAGCAGCCCTGGCTCGTTCCAGCGCGACCCTCTCCTGTTCCAGCATGACCTTCTGATGTTCTAGCGCAAACTTCTGCTTCTGTTGTTGCAGCGCAACCGTCTGCTGTTCTAGTGTTGCAACCTTCTGTTTCTGTTGTTCCAGCGCAACCATCTGCTGTTCTAACGCAACCTTCTGTTTCTGATGTTCTAGCGCAACCTTCTGCTGTTCCAGCGCATGTTTACGTCTCTCATGTTCGTCTCTCTCGCCATTGTCGATCTGTCTCTCTGTATCAGCCTGTTCCTCTCTGTCTGTATCATCAGCCTGTTCATCTCCCTGGCCATTGCCGTCGTCGAGCTCTCTCCCCTCATCAGCCCCTTTCCTGTTTCCCCAAAGACTATCTGGCGCCTCCAGGTAGTACAAACCATCTCCACCTTGCTGTGAATTCTCCTTCTCCTTGTTACTCACATCCACTGGCTGTACCAACACCTCGCAATCCTGAGCTGCTGCAGTAGCATCTATACTGTCCGGCGGAGTCGACGAGCTCGGGCTCGAACCGGGAGTCGTCTTCTGCTTCTTCTTCTGTGACGAGGAGGTCACGACCACCTGGGACTGGGACGACGTCGACGTCGACGACCGGTTGATCCACGCCAGCTTCTGCGACGAGATCTGCGACGACCTCTCGATCCACTTCTGGTGTGACCTCAGCAGGTTCCAGCAGTGCAGGAACTGGAACGACTTGTTGTTCTTGTCTTGAGACTTGAACAGAGCCAGCGCCTGCACCACCTGCAATGCAAACACAACAACAGTGCAAGAACAAACGTCACACCAACCAACATTTCAGACTGAATGAATGACTGAATGACACCATTTCAGACTTGAAGCAAGAAAGAACAGCAGCTAGCAGCTAGTGTTGTTATACCGTGTCCTGAGGCGTGAGCGAGTTGTCGTCCTCCTCGTCGGCGTCGTGGTGGTGCTGGTGGGAGCAGAAGGCGTCGAGGACGTCGGCGACGCATCGGTCGAAGCGCTTGACGTTGTCCTGGATGGTGGACCACCGGTGGAGGAGCGAGTTCTCGCTGCGCTCCGACGCGAAGTCCCTGCGCGCGTGGAAGTAGTCGTGCATCCGCTTCCAGTAGGGCGCGGCGCGCGCTCGCCGCCGCCGCCCGCGCCCGGGTCCGCGCTCACGTTCAGCCACGCCGTCGCCAGCATCTCGTCCTCCCTGTCGCTGAAGTTCTTGGTCCGCTTCTGGTTCGGCCGCGCCGCGCGTCCCTCCGCCGGCGGCAACGGGTACCGCCTCGACCGGCGAGCGCTGCTGCTGGTCCTCGTCGACGACTGAAGAAGGCTCATCGCCGTTGCCGCCGCGGCCGTAGTGCGAAGAGGGCAGGCCGACGACGACGTAATGCTGCCCGCCGTTCCCATTCCCGCCGTCCATGGTCCCTATATCAATCAATCAGTTCAGTTGACTAAACCGATCGACGCGATCAGAGGTACGTAAATATCAATTCAGTAAACCGATGTTCATATCGATTCAGTAAAACCGACGCAGTAAGATGAGATTAACATGGACGAATACGGATGGTGGTGTTGAAATTCAGTTAATACTCAATCTCTCTACACAGCTACTAGAGCTGCGGCGAAGGATGAACAGTGGTTTCGAATTGGTTAATTAATTCACTTTTTGTTAAAAAAAAATAACAAACATATTTATTTATTTATTTACCTTGGCCTCACGCCGGTTGGGGGCGGAGGCGGCGGAGTGCGGTGGTCGTACGTCACGCCGGAGGACAGGGCGGCCGCGGGAGGAGAAACGATTTGGGAGGGCTCGTGGGCGATTTGGGAGGGAGGGAGGGGCGTCAGATTGGGGGTCGCCACAAGCAGCGAGGTTAGGGCTCGGTAAAGATGAGGACGAAGGGGGGCTTTCTTGGTGGGGAAAGAGGGGCGATTTTCCTCAGGATAGGATCGATCCCTAATTATAGCTATGTATGTCTGTATATCGGACGGGCTTGTTTGGGACGATCGATCCATCGGAGACGGGAACGGGACGGGGGCTCTCCTCTCCATTGGCGTGTCGCACTGTCGATCATCCCCACAAATGGCAAGTAGATCCCTCATGCCTCCTATCTTCTTCTACTGAATCTTGACGATCATCCATATACAATCCTTAAAAAAAAGTAATAAACAGTAAATCTCGAAAATATATTTTCCTGATGAATCTCAGCATATTTACTTTCTAAAGAACCTCGCCACATTTTTTCTCTCTCCAAACTGAATATCGCCACAATCGAGATGGAACGTTTTGTGCGCCGCGCTTGTGTTTCGCTAAACTGATCAGAAACAAGCTCGACAGGATCAGGACTGAAAATCCAAGGTTCATGTATGTATAAATAAATAGTTATTAGACGCCGAAAGGTGCATATTTTGTTTGTGTACAGCAAAATTCATCGATTCACCCACAGAGAACAAACATGAAACCATGTGCCACGGTATACAACTGTATAACAGCAGCAAACTTTGCTGTTCCAATCATATTTATATAACTGATCCACGTACTATGAAGATGACATATCCGTTATTTATACCGGTAAAACATCTGCCCTCAGAAGAATTTTTTTTTTTTTTTACAAAGAACGACAAAAACAGAAGATGAAATCGGACTTTCCCTAGGCCACACTGCACCACCATCTTCGATCGAGCTAATACATCAAATCACCATTCGGTTTTCCTTGCAGCCGTTTATGCAGTGGTTGAGAAAAATGACAGCATCGTGTTATTGCACTTTTGCTCTGCAGCCAGACAAACAGCCTGTAATTTGCGACGTTTGGGAAGATTCTGTTAGTTTGATCCAACCAAGGCTCTAAGACAAGATCTATCTTGTACCTTTGAGGATGAAAAATCGGCATGTGTAAGCCTTCTTCCTGAGACCCTTACATGTCCTAGTTTGATGCGGATGTCGCAACACAAGGAGCAGAGGTGTTGCTAGCGCTGGTACTCGTAGTGGTAGTAGTACCAGCAGCAGAAGCAGCGTTGGTCTCTGTAGTCCTTTCATCGCTTGATTCCGTAGCGGAGGAACTTCAGAAGTGGATGCTGTCGGGCTATCACCTGTTCTGCCATTTCCTCTAGTTTCCAGGCGGCTCCATCATCCGTGACACGGACGCGATTCCAGCATTAACTTCTCTTCTCACTTCAGAACCAAGATCCGCCACGGACGAATTACGTGAAAATAGTCTCTCCTTCCACCCTCGAGTACTCTTCGTAATAGATTCTTTGTACCTGTATCATACAAAAGTTTGCAAAGATTTAGGATAAAAATTCATTATGTTAGAAGGCTCAAGACAAAACAATACATCAGCAAAATTACAAACTATCCATACTTCATAGAGACAGCATTTAGCGAGACTTCAGGGAGTCTGAGAAAGACTGAACATCCGATGGCCCAGCCCTGTCTGGAGTTGACTGTCCAGTGGAGTGCCTCCTGATGCATCAGAGTTCTCATTTAGTTAGATCACCTCGAAAACTAACATGAGAAAACAGTATCTGAATATAGATAGTACCTGTTAAAAAACCGAGGACTCGATACAGGAGTGCTATTTCCGGAAGAAACGACAGCATCCTGTTCAGCATCATAGGTAAGCATCCCGGGACTTTGGTTTCCTGCATCTCCAATGCGAATAGCTCGTGGGGATGACTCACTAGCTCTAGGGGTGGCAGGATTTGAATCATTTTCTCCCTCCACATGAGCAGAAGATGAAGAAATTGGGCCTGCAGAAGGTGAATTTGGATGTGTAGAGAAAACTAGGAACTGTGGGCGGCCATGAGAGCCAGATCGCCCCCGCCCCTCCCTTCTTCCAAGATGATGTGCCCTTCCCATAGCAGCAGCAGCAGCTAGATGCTGCAATATACGCTCTTCAAGCTCAGCATCATTACCAACAGGCAGCTGCACAAACATATCAAGGTAATCAGGAAAAGCATAAAAATAGCACTTTAATAAAGCAAGTCAGTAGAAATGAAGTGGTTTTGTAACACATACATGCTGCAGCTCGAAATCCCCAAGAGCAGGATGATGAAATATAGTTGTGTTTCGAGTCTGATTGGTTCTTATATTCCTCTCACGCTCTACTCCCTCGAACAGCTCCTGACTGAGATATCAGTAAAACTAGAATTAGCCAGGAAGAACTACTTGCTAGCCTACGAGGATCAAAATAGCAAGCATAGTATTTGCACAGACAATAACTTGCCTGATAGGATCCTTCATACTAATAGGCTGCCAACACATTGGGCACTGTGAACTTCTCTGACACCTAAACAAAATTCCATGAAGCGTTAGCATGAAGTAAATTGAACAGGAACCAAATATATAAAAATAGTCCAGGTCTACTACCATTCTGCATGCATAGCTAAATCCAGTGCCTTTGCACATATGAAATATTTTTACAAGACGAGATAGAGTGTCATTGATAGAACAGAACCAGACAGAAAAATAAGGAGAGCATGGCAACTACAACTGATATGATAATTAAAACGTCAAGCATTTTGATTGCCATTATTCGTAAAACCAGCATGGAAAGTGATTGTTGAGGATATGAAGTTATCATTAAATTTTGTCAGTAACAAAACAGTACAGTTTAATAACAGCTCATCCCAGGTCTAGAAAGCTGTACACTATAGAGACAACAAATACAAAATTCAGGGACAGTTTTCATTGTCAAACCCATACTAAACAGTTGTCCTTTCAAGTCACAATCGGATGTTACAGTCTAAGTAAAGGCAACATATATGGTCAAGTAAAACCACACAAGTTTTTTAAGGCCCAGAGATTTCAATGTTCTAAAATGTGCAACAGATATGAAGTTATCACTAAACTTTGTCAGTAACAAAACAGTACAGTTTAATAACAGCGCATCCCAGGTCTAGAAAGCTGTACACTATAGAGACGACAAAAACAAAATTCAGGGACATTTTTCATGTGCAAACCCATACTAAACAGTTGTCCTTTCGAGTCACAATCGGATGTTACAGTCTAAGTTAACGCTTAACAGATATGGTCAAGTAAACCACGCAAAGTTTTTTAAGGCATAGAGATTTCAATGTTCTAAAATGTGCCCTTACTGAGAACCATCAGATGAATTACTGATGGAACTAGGGGTACAGTTCATGTGCAAGGTGAGAATAATATAAAAAATGTAACATGTAGGATGCATATATTAGAGCTAGTAACATACCATTCAAGAATGCATTGGAGATGGAACTCATGTTTGCAGCCAGTCAACTAGAAAACAAAGCAAAAAACAAGAATTGGTTATGGATATGATCCCTATATGCAAAAATAGCTCAACTAACGAAGCGGCAACTTACTGCAGAAGGGTCACTCTCACAGAAAGCCTCAAGGCAGATGCTGCATGCATCATCACATGCGTCCCTGAATGCCACCCTCCACAAAGGCTGCAGCAGATGTCAAACTCTCCATCTTAGCCTGCTCATCGGTTTCAGATGCCATTGCAATGGAATCACAGCCCTGAAACCAAACAGGCAAAAAGGAGTTAAGAATCAAGAATTTAATTTCTCCATAGACAAAATATTGAGTTGCTGAGTTGAGAGGAAAGACAAATATGTTGAGCTATTTATTATTATTTATTATAAGATCAAATTCCTTAACAGTATTCAGAAAGTTTTGAGATATTCAAGTTATCTTATACAGAGTACATCTTTTTGTTAAACAGTCCAGCTGAGACACTAATCACACTATGATGAGGGGCACACAATACTAGGAAAATCATCCATAAGTCCAGCTGAGACACTAATCACACTATGACGAGGGGGACACAATACTAGGAAAGCCATCCATCTAAAAAACAACACTCAGTAAGAAAACAACAAGATCCGCTTTGCAGGATAGAAGCATCTGATCTTTCATTTTACATTCTAATCCAATAAGTTCAACATAATAACACATCAACAAAGCCTTGACATATGCAAGCAATGCTCTAGAAAAGGATTAGCAACCTCACAAAAATGCACACCTTTTTAGTAAATCAATCTAATCACTCACCGGAGCAGCAAAAAAACAGAATAAGTTAATGGAACACAAGAATTATCTGTCTCAGCCAAGATATGGGCTTCGCATAAGTAGCTAAGTATTCCATAAAACTAGAAGACACACAAAAAGCTGATTTCAGAAATCAAAATTTAGGTGCAAAACAAAAGATCACTGTTTGTCACTGATACTGATATATCCCTTGCTATCAAATCATTAGACCTTCCACAAAATGGAACAGATGCATCTAAAGTTTTAAGGTGTGACAGGACATAAAAGGAATGCAATACCAACTTGTTGAAACCATCATGGATCTATTCCTTAATTTACACACTCCTTAAAACAGCCCCAAGCATGGAGCGACACTCCGAACCATACATCTAACTTAAAAGTGAGTATTCTCTGATCCTGTAGTAAAACCCAGTTACAGCCATGGTACACGCTCTGGTGCCAAGGCCCATTTCTGGATCAGCAACGGTTCAGTGAGCCAGACTTGACTCCCACAGAGGAAACACTCCACATTCTCTCAACTCAGTCAAAACTGGACTCAAAACCCCCAAGACATCAATTGCCAAATTTCCTAAGCAAAACATGCTCAACTCCACAGAGGTCGTCCCCACCAGAATCCGCCGCCTAAAGTGTGGTGAAATGGCAAAACCAATGAATTCCCCCATAAAACGATTTTGCCCCAAAGCAGATGAGGAGCACGAAAGGCTACTACCGTATGGAGCTAATCTCCGAAATCCCTCCGAATTCCCGCGTCCAGAACCCCAAATTCCCACCACCCAAACCCCCAACCAGCTCACCGCAACGACGACGACGGTGACGACCGCCCCCAAATCGCCTAGTACGAGCAGGACGCGCCCGGCACCAACCACACAGGCCCGAAATTCCCCGCGGACCAAACCCCAGACGATCTGCTCTCCCGAAACAAACCCAACCCAGCCGCAGCAATTCCAACGGCCCGCACCCCCCGAATCGCCGCCGCAGCAGCAGCAACAGGACCCGCGCGACGCGAGCAGAGAGGGAAAGGGGAGGGGGGATCTGGCCTTACCAGGCACCGCCGGGCCACCGGCGACTCGGCTCACGCACCCCACCCGATCCGGCTCGGATTCGATGCGTGTGGCGTGGGGGAGCACGAAACCCTAGCCCTCTCTCCCTCTCTCTCCCTCACACTCCTCTCTCTCCTCTTCTCGCTCCTTCCGTGATTGTGATGAGGTGTAGACGGAGGTGAGACGATGGATGGGGAAAGGAAGGAAAACGCAGAGAGACGAAAAGGGGGGTGAGACGAGCGAGACGTGTGCCTCGTCTCCACTCGGCCCCGCTCGGTGGGCCCCACCGGACCCACTCTCTGTCCACCACCACCACCGCACTCCTCCGTCCACCGCGCTGCCTCACGCGCTCCCCTCATCCCCACGGACACCGACGCGCGGGCCCAGGAACGGGTAGGACCAGAGCGTCAGTGAGTCAGGGCTGGACATGCCGTGGCCGTGGCTGGTTTCGGTGGGGAGGAGTAGTTGGTGTGGGGGCCACCCGCTAGGACGGACACGGGACACGGCGGTGCGGCCGGCCTCCATCCAAGTACACGTTTTGACCGCCCCGCCCCGCCCAGACCACGTACCGACCCCACGTGTCGGCGGGTGGTGGGGGTACGCGAGCCGGGGAAACTTTGTTTGGTTCTTGCTGGTGGGACCGGAGTGTCAGTGAGGGGCGGGTACAGCGAGGACGTGTGAGTGAGTAGTAGATGAATGATGAGGGGGTGGCGGCGGACGGGGAGCGCGTGGGCACGCGCGGGGTTCGAGGTGGACGGAAAGAGTAACGGCACGTCGGCGTCCCGCGACCGGCCAGCGTCGTCGGGGGATTAGATAATGTCTGTCAGAGAATCTATTCATCTGTGCAGTGCGGGTGGATGACAGGTGGGGCATATGGGAGCTGGACTTTTCTGTCCCTGCCGTAGCTGGCCGTAGCTGTGGGCTGTGTACCTTTTGGAAGAGGGGCGATTCGGGCATTTCGTCGTGATGGTTAGGGCCGATCCTTAGCCAAATATCTTCGTTTGTGGACAAAATTCAAGGGGATTTTTGGTGTAAATGGCCGTGTGGTCTGATGGTCATGCGAGAGCTGGTGTTCGTCATGGTCAGGTACTCAGGTCGTACCATACATTGATGACGTTAACGATGATGCAATTTAGGTAAACATATATGTACGGTCATCAATCGCCTTAAAAAAGGCTTGTTTTTGCTGATTAATTTGGCCGCCAAAATTTATGTGTGTATGTATGTCTACATCTATATTACCTACCCTCCTTCATTCTAAATTGCACGCTCTCTGTTACGAATTATAAGCCATTTCAAGATAGTGGGAGTAAGAAATTTTGATTTTTCTAGATATGCATAGTTTTAGCTATGCACTTGTATGTACACTATACCTAGATATATGATAAAAAGCAGTGTGTTTAGAAAAGTCAAAAATCTTTAAAATTGAGGGTGTAAATTAGAAGACGATCTTGTCTGGCTGAATAGGCCTATTTGGCGTTGTTTGGATCCAAACCCATGATAGCACCACTATCATGGCTCCACTGTTATATCATGAAAATGACTTTAATTCCTCCATTATCGCCAAAAGCGCCTCTTTTCATTGGTCGTTTAGTGCAGTTATAGCTCATTGGGAAAGCGAAATCTATGGCGACATGGATACAAATACAAACTATAAGGGTGTTCGAGATAATTTTACTTACACGAAGCCAAGATAAAATAAAAGAAGCACTCAAATCTATATATCGTGGAAGCACAACATCGTAGAGACGATATCTATATAGACTCTTTGGTCCTAGTGACATTTTACATAACAGTAAACCTCGTTTAGTAAGGCACATTTTCCCATTTAAGCGATAGTTCAACCCATACAGCTAGTTTCTTGTAAAGCGTTCGAATACTACCACTTAGGATTCGCTAGCTAAACCATTTTTCATGTGCTCTCTCCACCACATTGGATAGACTTACATGTTGGCTGGCGACTTCGCGTTGGAGGTGCCCTAAGTTTCTAATTTCTAAAAGCGCCACTAAGCACTATGAAATTATCAACAACTTTGAGGCCACTATAGTTAGGAATTGGTATGTTTTTTTTTATCCCGAGCGGAAACTAGAACAAGCTAATAGGTGAAGCCAATTTCATCATTTGTACTTTGAGACATAGCATCAGTACGTTAACATATAAGAACACATTTATACAAGTTGTGCACTCTGCATTGCTGTCATCTTCTAACTTTCCCTACATTTATTGTTTGATTTTTTTTTAAAAAAAAGAAACCGGTTTGAAGTGGTGTAGCCACAATCGGATAATCCGTTGGCAGTGGACTGCCACCGTGGCCCACCACCAGCGTCTGGCCGGCGGGCCCCGCTCCTCATCCTCCACCCGCCACTGCCTTCCCTCCCCGCCTTGGTGGCTTCGTTCGTCCCCTTCCCGCTCGGGAATCCTCCGCCTCCCTCCCCACCCAGATTCCCCGCACCACCGCCAACCCGCCAGCCACCGCACCAGACGACCCGACCGGCCGGCCGACCTCCTCCCACTAAAACCCACACGGCCACGCCCCACTCCAGTCCACTCGCTTCCACCGCCCGCCAAGCGCACAATCCCGTCCCGTCCCGTCCACCTCGCCGCCTCCGCCATGCCGCCGCTCGCCGCGCGTCGTCCACGCCCCGCTTCTCCTCGCCCCCCGCCGTCCCAGCCGCGGCCTCCCCTCGCCCGCCACGCGCCTCCGCGCGTCGCGCGGCGGCGTCGGTCCAGGTTCAGGCGACGCGCGCTGGCCTCGGAGAAGCCGGCGGCGGTGGCGGTGGCGGTCGCGGAGAAATCCGGCGGCGGCGAGGGTGGCGAGGGTCCGTACGACGCGATTGTGATCGGGTCCGGGATCGGGGGCCTGGTGGCGGCCACGCAGCTCGCCGCCAAGGGCGCGCGGGTGCTGGTCCTCGAGAAGTACCTCATCCCCGGGGAAGCTCCGGGTACTACCGCCGCGACGGGTTCACCTTCGACGTCGGATCCTCCGTCATGTTCGGCTTCTCCGACAGGGTGAGCTCCGCTAGTGTGTGAGGGGTTTTTTGGTTCTGCAGCGCGTGTGCGTTTCTGGGAAGTGGGAACGAATTCGTGTTCAGGTGTGCTGACTGCTGACTGCTGAGGTTGCCAATTGCGATGCTATAGAGAGCTTGGTGATTGCGATTGGTTTTTTGGCTGCTCAGTTGCAAATTTCGATAGGTAGTCTGCAGTTTCCTCTGCTCTGTGCCATCGGATAATCCTGATGGAAGTGAAGGCCTCGCTATGTTGCGCAGCTTTTGACAATGGTCGTGCTGGCCAAATGTGCTAATATGCATAGGTGTCAGAGGGGCGTGCACTGCATATGATGCACACTACTACACTAGTCACTAGTGTGCACTGTTGGTTGAAGGGTCATGCACGTTTTATCATCAGCGCTTCAGCGAATTGGAATGAGTAGGTTGGTAAATTTCCTCAGATGTGCATGTGACCATGTGTTACAATCGGATGATGGTACTTGACTGGTTAGGATAGTAGTGCTGGTCTTATCGCTTCTTGTATAACCACTCATTACAAATTTTAATCATTATATAACTATATGCTGTTTTCTTAGGGTAACTTGAATTTGATCACACAAGCATTGGAAGCAGTTAGGTAAGATGGAAGTTCTACCTGACCCTTCTACAGTTCATTTCCACCTACCCGGTGATCTCTCTGTCCTTGTGCATAGAGAGTATGAAGACTTCATCAACGAACTGGTCAGCAAATTCCCTCACGAGAGAGAAGGGATCTTTAAATTCTACGCTACATGCTGGGAGGTACTGTATTCAGTTTCTTACATGTTTCTCATACTCTTGTGTTGTAGTTGATAGTGTAATGTTAGAAATTACAGCGATTGTCTAACAATCACATTTCCACAGATCTTCAATTCACTAAATTCGTTGGAGCTGAAGTCTCTAGAGGAACCCATTTATCTTTTGGGCAATTTTTCAAGAAGCCTCTGGAATGCTTAACTCTAGGTATATGGATATAGACTGCGTCCCCTGTATACAAATTGAAAAATGTACTATTTACACTTTATAGAGATTACACAAGGAATTAGCTAAATTAATATGAAACAAATGCATTCTTGCAAAAGAAATGTAAGAATTGTTTGCTGTGTGTTGGAGATTCTTTTTAATAGTACATCACATTTACAATAAAAGTCACAGGTCTATCTCTCTTTCAGCTTATTATTTGCCACAGAATGCTGGGGATATTGCTCATAAGTTCATAAAAGATCAGGAGCTACTCTCCTTCATAGATGCGAGGTGTGAGAGATTTGTGAGTTGACTCACTTTTCAAGTTTTCCCTCTTTGGAGCATGCAATCTTCAGTCAATACTAGTTTAGTCGAAGGCTCATGATTATTAATTGTTTTTGTAGTGTTTTTATTGTGAGCACTGTCAATGCCGTGCAAACACCCATGATAAATGCAAGCATGGTAAGTTAATCTTAATCTTCTGGATCGTCATTTCAAATTCATTTCGACTACTGTTATCTCAGTGCCAATATAACAGGTCTTGTGCGATAGGCACTTTGGGGGATTAATTATCCAGTTGGTGGCGTTGGTGGTATTGCACTATCCCTGGCAGATGGCCTTGTTGAAAAGGGCAGTGAAATCCGTTACAAGGCGAATGTAAACAATGTTATTCTTGAAAATGGAAAGGCTGTGAGTTATCTGACTGACTTAAATACCTGGACTTATTGCGTTTTGTATCTTAGCTGATAACTTCTGTACTCCAGGTTGGAGTGAGGTTATCAAATGGGAAGGAGTTCTTTGCTAAAACGGTGATATCAAATGCCACCAGATGGGACACGTTTGGTAATTCAAATATATCTTTGATTGAAACTTTCAAGCGACGAAAAACTAGCTCTACCAGCTAATTGCAGTTTTTAATTTACTTTTTTTTTTTAATGTGCAGGAAAACTCTTGAAAGAAAAAGAACTTCCAGAAGAGGAGAAAAACTTTCAAAAGAATTATGTTAAGGCACCATCATTCCTTTCAATTCATATGGGTGTCAAAGCGTCAGTTCTGCCTGCTGGCACTGACTGCCACCATTTTGTACTTGAGGTATGCATTGTGTTCACTGGGAATGCCATATAGTTGAGAGTTTAACATCAGTGACATTTTCTTTGCATGATATGTTTGAATCTGTATTAATTGGTCTGTAATTGGCAGGACAATTGGAATAATTTGGAAAAGTCTTATGGAAGCATATTTTTAAGTATCCCTACAGTTCTTGATCCATCATTAGCTCCTGAAGGACATCATATACTTCATGTATTTACTACCGCAGGTATAGAAGACTGGGAGGTAAGTACAGTGTTCGAGCTGAAACACAAATCTCATTAATATTGAGATACCATTTTATTTTAGCACTGTTTGTTTTCACTATTGACAGGGTCTTTCTAGGAAGGAGTATGAAGAAAAAAAAAAAGAGGCAGTGGCCAATGAGATTATAAGAAGGCTTGAAAAGAAGTTGTTTCCTGGTCTTCAAGATTCAATAGTCCTCAAAGAGGTACCTTTTTGTTTTCCATGTTTGATTCTATTGATACATGTTCCACAGTTTGATTTTTATCAATTCTTATGAACTTCAAAGTGCCTTCTAGCAACTGTTAAGTTGTTGGTGAAAGGAAGATTATCATTTGCTTGAATATGTATATGATTATGGTTGAGAAAAGCCCATCTGTTATACTAAATCCGTTTCAAATTGTAGCTTGTTTGACTTTTTCAACCCCAACTTTGACCACTTGTCTTATTCAAAATTTTGTGCAAAATATCATTTCTTTTGTTATGGCTTGCTTTATTAACAAATGATATTTGAAAATGACTTAAATTTGACTTTTTTTAAAATTTTTTTTAATAAGACGAGTAGTCAAACTTAGGGTCAAAAAAAGTCAAACGAACTATAATTTGAAACGGAGGGTATTTGTCAATTTTTGACTTTGCTCACAGCAATATATTTCCATTATGTGGATATTCCTATTCCTTGAGAGTAATGACCACCAACACAAGTCTCCTGAACAAACTCTTTCAAATGATACATATCAAGTAATTGTAGTGTGTTTCCAGACCTTCCTTTAGGGTGTAGCTTCTTTGTGGGCCATTGTCAAAGTGAGTTGAGTTGTGAGTTAAAAATATTGACTTCTATGAATCATATGTCTAGCAACATATAATAACACAGAAACTTTTGTAGCCTAATCATGTGCTTTGGTTATATGCAGTAAACTTTAATGGAACTGTTCTGACTTCTGCTACCAGTAACTCTTCTAATGCAAAACTTATTTTGTTTCATCAGGTAGGCTCACCAAAAACTCACCGAAGATTTCTTGCTCGAAATGATGGTACATATGGACCAATGCCACGGGGTAAACCGAAGGGCTTACTGGCTATGCCTTTCAATACTACTGTAAGTATCAGAAATCATCTCCCTTTGGGTGACTTGATGTACTGGATGTCCTCACAATGTTATAAGAATTGTCGAACTGAAACTGGGGTTCTTAATTTACAGTCAATAGATGGCCTTTACTGTGTTGGTGACAGCTGTTTTCCTGGGCAAGGTGTCATAGCTGTAGCTTTCTCAGGGATTATGTGTGCTCACCGAGTTGCTGCAGATATTGGTAAGTTCAGTTTTTACTGTGTGTCTCTGAACAGGTATAGCTTGATGTTTCAGTAAGACAGAATTAGTCACATGTTTGATGCTAGGTCTTAGAGAGTAGAGCTCTTGATGAACAATGCTACGAGAATGATTCTCAACTCACAGTTTCATTTTGCTGCTTTTTACCATTCTTCCAGGACTAGAGCAAAAATCTCCAGTTCTAGATGCTGGTCTTCTTGGGCTACTCAGATGGTTCAGAACACTTGCATAGAACGATATCAGACAAAGATGAAAATGGACTTCATCTTTTCTTCAGAAGTTTAGGATACTGCACGATCTGATGATGTCATGATGATCTTGAGGACTGGAGCTGCAGCCTTGTTATCTATACCATCTCAGCGGTGATTTCCCAAAAATCCCAAAAGAAAAAAGGAAATAGGAATAGATGTACAAGTTTCAGATTTCAAATTGACATTCTGTAATTAGGGGGTGTCACGGTCATGGCATATTGGTATGCATATAAGACTCTTTTAACTTTTATATTACACACTAGAGTGATCAGATGTTGTCTGTTGTGTACCTCAGCTGATTACACAAGGAGAGCTGTACATTTGCGAGCAATGTAAATCATGTTACTTTGAAAGTTCTGTCTTAGATCATCACATGTTTTGCCGGACGGATGCTTGGGCCACCCAACTTTCAACTTTCTGAATATACAAAAGCGTCATATCTGGTTTTGCCGGATGCATAAACCCAAAGCTGTGGCCTGTGTGGCGGGTCGAAATGGTCTCCACAAAGCTGCTCAGCAACCAAATTAACCACATGTGAGTGTCCGGCTTCTGGCAAGAGTGCACTATGATCTATGTCCTTTGTGTTTGTATCAAAGCTGGGCTAGCAGCATGTGATCACACATCTTGAGCACCTGTAGTTAATCGTGCTGGGTTTATATAGTAATTGTTCAGAGTCCAGCACAAAATATTAACATATACAGAAGGCAAATGCAACATTTCCTTTTCCTTTCCTTTGAGGAAACCAATTATCAATTGCAAGTTGCATGACATGTGAAACAGTGTAATTGTTCTCAGCTAAATTCTTTAAAAGCACATTCTCAATTGTACCAGGATACAGGTTGCACGGCACAATGACAATGCAATCGTTCTTGCGGTGAATTGCATCAAAAATTTGGATACAAATTAAATCAGATAATCAGTTAGCTAGATTCCCAGTGACTGCTGCACCAATTGGAGGGCTCATGATCGTTGTCCACCAGGAAAGGTGCTGCAGATTGCTCAAGGAAAAATAGGCATACAAAATTGCTTAACTGTTACTAAGAAAACTGAATCCACTCAAACATGATGATCAGAAACCTTTGCTGTTGGGAAACTCAGAAGGAGAACTTGAATCCTCCACTTTTGGCATCGGCAGCAGAATCCCAGAACGATGCTTTCTTCTTCTTCGAGCAGCAGCCTTCTGCTCAGCCTCAAGCTCAAGCTGCTTGATCATGCCAGGGTGAGCTGCCTCGATGGCACCACGAAACTTATCATGCAGATTTACTCTGTCCTTAGTCCCAGAGACAAGCTCACTTGCGTTGGGCTTCTTGAGGAAATCAAGAACATTCAACAAATTCCTCCTGGATGTTTTGCAGGAAAAGAAACATGCCATGTCAAAATCATACATAAGGTAATATTTTGAGCAAATAGACCAAAGTTCTAAAATAAGTTGCATAGTTCAGAAAAACGTCAATGCAATGGTTACAGATTGTAGTTGAGGACTCTCTGCTATGTGCTATATCCATTTCAAAATCTAGAGGAAAAAAATCATATGCGCTTCCTAAATAATCATGGTAGACAGCATCAGATGACCAGATAGCATCGAGTTCACAGAACAGATAACTACACACCAAGCAGCTAAGAAGGCTAACTGGACAACCTTAGCTGATTTGTTTATGTCCAGATTGAACTACCACACAAAGAACTTGGCTTCATCATTCTTCCATATCTAATCAGAATCCTAAATAACAATTCAAAAGATGAATTCTTCCATAGATTTAATCAGAACCCTGAACAAACAACAATTCAAAGATGAATTCTTCCATACATCTAATCAGAATCCTAAACAACAATTCAAAGATGAATGGAGGACAGAATCAAGTAGAAAGCAGAGAATGTATGTTATAAGCTAATGTTGGACCCAAAAAGACAATTCTCATTCATTCATATATTGATCACATTACCCTGTTGGGTAAACAAATATTTTCTTAATTTGGGTACAACTCATAAGTTCTACATTGACTGGGAGACAATTTAAACACTAAAGTAAGATAAATATAACGAACATGAATCATACATGATCAAATAATGCTGCCATTTGGATTTGTACAGAGCAATGGCACCCCTTCTAGTTCTGACCATGCAGGGAAGCCAAGCATAGTTTGTGAAATGGCATGACAAAAGAGCATTCCTATTGAAGAGTGCAGCTATTGGTAGATTAGAAAAGACAAAAGAGGAAATCTTTAAGGTGGTTGCTTAAGTAGTTAAGTGAAAGGCAACATATATGACATGATTCAAGAAAAGGAACGGAAAGGTTTGCGCTGTGAAATCTAACCTGCTCACATAATTCTGGGTAATGGCAATTGACTCCTCAAGATTGATCACCAAATGCCACCATCCATTAGGCACGAAAAACCACCTCCCCAGCTCGCACACACGACTCGATCGGCCTTTTCTCCCAATTCTTACAAGCCTCATAGAAGTTCATAAACCACTCCATGATAGACACAGGGCTGGTGACCTCTGCTCCATCAGCACTCGGGTGGACACCAGGCGGCACGACCTCAGGTGGGAACATCACCCACTTCTTAGAACCCTTGATGATGGCATTCCACGCCGATGTCGAGTTGGGATCGACATGGAACGACGAGCCCGACCCTGCTGGTCCAATGATAACCCATCTGTAATCCGGCCTGTCCTTCCCAAGAACACTAAACAGGTCCTCCCTGAAGTACTCCGGAACCTCGTAGTCCCTCCCCCATCTCGGCACTTTCTCAGCAAACTTGGCATCAAACAGGTACAATGGCCTCTCCTCCTGGACATTGTCAGCATACCGGAAGTACCTCTCCAATGGCATGCTCACTGGCCCGACCGCGAACTCCTTGCCCGCCGAGACCTCCAGCAGGTAGTCTCTGCTCCATTTCTGCAACGCCGGCCAGGTATCGATGCACCCCTCCAGCAGGACCGGCCTGTTGGGCTCCTCGACCTCGGCGACGAACCGCTCGACGGACATGCCGCGGCGGCGCTCGATGTTGTCCCGCGCGAGCCACTCGTCCCGCATCTCCATGTTGGCGCAGAGCCAGCTCTGGAAGAGGTAGTCGGAGTAGAAGCCCCTGATCCTCAGAGCGCGCGGCGGGACGAGGTAGGCCTGGCGGGAGGCGTTGGCGATGTAGGTGGCGCGCCAGGACCCGGCGAAGTCGAAGGGCCCGCCGAGCTCGTCGAGGACGAGCGCCCGCCAGAGCGGGTCGTGGGAGGCCACGACGTAGAGCGCCTTGGACGCGGCCGAGAGCGCCGCGAGGTCCCGTGCCGGGAGCAGGCCCAGGACGTCGAGGAGCAGGTCGTCCGGGAGTGGACGGAGCGCGCCCAGCCCCGCGTCCCGGAGGTTGCCCCGTGGGCTGCCGGAGAGGAAGAGGTTGCCCAGCGGCTCCACGAGGCACCTGATGTCTCTGGAGGAGGAGGCGGCGGAGGTGGAGCTTTTCAGGTGGAAGGATGGGTCTCCCGCCGGCGGCGGCGGCGGCGGCGAGGTGGTTCCTGCGTCTGCGGTGGCGCTTGGATTTGCGCTTGCGTTTGAGGGAGAGGAGGAGGGGGGTGGAAGGCGCCCGGCATGCTCGGCTGTGGGCGGCTCTGTGCTCGGCGGCGGCGGCGGCGGCGGCGGCGGCTGGAGAGGGAGGAGGGAGGACCAGAGGAGTTTGGGGTTTTGGGGCAAGACTGGTGAAGCTCGCCGTTCGATCAGAGATGGACGGACGAGATCTACTATGTGTGCGGTAGATAAAAACTGTCAAATTTCCGAGCGAAAACACTTGTTCGTTTTAAACTGCATCATATTTTTTTCCCGAGTTTGTTTTCTTATGAAATCTCTCGGGATTGATTGGGGCAGGTAATTCACATTTCAAATAGACCATTTGCAAAGTCACTACTGGTCATCCGAGTGTTTATGGACACAAACAAGAATACACAAAAAAGAAAATTAAGGAATCATAAATTCTAGGATTAAGTCTCGTGTTGGCCTCTCAACTCTTACGATTTGTTTAATTTTAATCCTCAACAATAAAATCGGGTAACTTTGTCACCTCAAGTATCAAAAACTGATCAATTTCAAGCCTAGCTAGCGCCGCTAGATGCGCGTTGTTTCTACCGAAAAATTCTATTCTTCTTGATGCAATGATACAAAATCTTTTATGTATTCGAGAAAAAAAAAAACTAATCAATTTCAAGCCTATTTTGAGTGGTGTCAGCTCCACGGATAATTTATGGAAAAATTTGTGCAACATTGCCAACATACACATAGAGCTTTAAACTTAGCTTTGGATATTCTTTGAGATTCCTTTTTTTTTACAAAAAGTATCTCAAGGACAATGAAAATGATCTAATTTATGGGTAAAATTAGTGAATCTTTTTTTAAAAAAAAAATATTTCGATCTCCGCAAGAGTTTTGGAGGTATGGGTAAATCTTGAATTTGGGTAAGCTTGGGATTAGGAGTCTAGTAGCGAGTTTGATCTCGTCAGGCTCGTCGTCACTGTTGCGGCCATGTTGCCGTCGCCAGGCTTATCACGTCCGACTCCGACGTCGTGCATCATCGACCCACAGTTCCTACAGGAAACCTCCTAATAATCCCAATACCCGACATGCTTTCATGGTGAGTCAAGATTGATCGAACAGTACATGTGTTGTTCATTGTTCAGATGTAATTTCCAATCTTTTTTTTCCGATCTATCTCCTTCTCGCGTTCCCAAGACTTCGGCCGAAAGTTAGGAATTTTACAGGATCTAGGAGCTCACCGGGTCAAACATGGATTGATTTTCTATTTAAAAAGTGATTTTTTTTATGGATAAGAGTGATTTTAGTGCTATTTTCAGCGAGCACTCTACTCTAAGATTCGCCCAAAACGGATTCTCCTTAACCTTTGGAAGACCAGACAAATTAAGTGGGATTCCCGCTAACACACAGAAACCGAGCCGTATTGACTATCGACACAGAGCAAATCATTTTCAGCACACAAATTTTTTTCTGTTTTTCTCTGTAGAGCATAATTTTGATCCCTGCTATAAGATTCTGAAAATATGAGCAGTTAGTACATCGGTTAGTTCGAGCCCTGTTGTGAGCAGAGCTCAGGGGAAAAGATTATTTACACTGATGCAATCTGTTCATGTCGGCCCCAGACAAAATATCGCATAAAAATATCTTGCAGTTCTCTTCCAATGTTTTGGACATCAACAACTTACATTACAAACCCTGCTCTGGAACGCACATTAGTACGTACAAGTACAAAATCACATTCTATATTTTATCGCCATTTGATCGATCTGCGAGATCCTGAAAATGGTACAATACTTGCTCGCAGATCATCATATTCCGGCTGCTGGCAACCAGCAGTTGATTATGACTGGCAACGTGACAAAAGAATCTTGATTCGTTACTGATAGTTTGGAGTATTGTCCTGGCTGTTTTCAGATTGTTGCTGGTTTTCTATACATTGCCACTTGCCAGCTTGTTTTAGTTATAAAACTTGGGCGACAGTATGCATGCCATCAGTATGGTGTGCACAGTATCTTAAAGGTTCATGATTAAGCTCATGTATGGTGTTTAATCTAAAAATGTCTCAGCTGTCTCTTTCTTGGAAAAAAGAGCTTGTCAATCATCCATGGGGGTAATAATGATCTAGAAATGTTTTTTTTCTTATTATTATCCTTTTGAGTGAGGAATACAGCGCCATAGAGGTAATCTCTAATCAGTGGCTTCATTATTACCAGAGGAGCTTCATATATTCACAGTTTGTAGCTCACGCTTGTCGTCCAAAATCTTCGGCTGTCAAATCAGAACAGTTAGAATCTGATATGCTCTATACACGTAGCAATCGTTTGATCTAGCTAGACACATACTTAAGCTTGCACGGTGTTAGAGGATGATGATATAATTTAAAGTATCACTACGCGGTGCAACCATCTTTAGCCACGGAAATGCATGGGAGTTTCACATTGTTAGAGGATGATGATATAATTTAATTTACAAGGCCTAGGACTCTCTTTGCCGTGTTAGAGGATGATGATATAATTTACTAGGCCCAGGCCTCTTGCCATGGAGTATATGTTTGCCACTGTTGGTTTAAACTTGTGTCATCGGTCTATTTTGCTACCCGTTGAAGTGAGAAGAAAGTGAATGAGTGACAGATGGGTGGAGTAATAAAGAGGGATGAGAAGGAGAGACAAAAATATATTGTGCATCGCCCGATAAAAAATATTTATTCTCACTTACCGAAAAGTCAAATATTTTAAACTTTTAACCAAATTTATATAAAAATATATAAGAGAAAACTAATATTTATAGTATATAGTTAATATCATTAGATAAATTACTGAAAAATATTTGATTATAATGAACTCATTTGTAGATACGAATGTTGCTAATATTTTCTATATATCTAGTCAAATTTATAAAAAATGACAGCTACAAATCTCTCTCTCTTTTTTTTTTGAGATAGGAGTATATATCTAGATATAGATTCATGCCTTTCTCAGTTTTTTTCATACAGGTTATAAATTTTAAACAGAGTTTTGTGCTCCTACCCACTTGTACATTAGTACAAATGGTGGATAATTCTATCCATGGCATCGTTGTTGCCAGATAAGTACGTCGTCAAAGCTGCTATCAGCTAAATCTTTTAAATTCAAAGCCGCCGCCTCATTTCTTGGCACAAGTCATCGACAACGAGTCTAACCACACTGATCAGTTGACATATGACTTCTGAACCCATGGCGGCTCCACAACCTCGAGCGCCCCTCACTGTCCACCGCCACCGCCACCTCGTCCTCGTCTTGTTCACCGTGGCCGCCGCGGCAACATGTACACGAGCGGCGGCAGCGTCGTCCTCCGAGAGTCCATCGCCGGCGGCGGCGTCATTCCTCCGCGCCCGCTGCGCCACCACGCTGTACCCGGCGCTGCTACGACTCCCTCCTCCCGTACGCCTCCGAGGTCCAGGACAGCCCCGCCCGGCTCGCGCGCGTCGCCGCCGACGTCGCCGCGGCGCGCCTTCGCGCCCTGTCCGCCCGCGTCAAGGACATCCTCCGGCACGGCGCTGGCGCTGAGCCGGCAGAGGGCGGCGGAGAGGGAGGCCGTGGGCGGCCTAGCGAGACCGCCGCGCTGCGCGACTGCGCCAGCACGGTCTCCGCCGCGGCGAGCCTCGCGAAGCAGTCGTCGGCCGAGCTCCGCAAGCTGGAGCCGGACGCCGCCGCCACCGGCACGACGTCGGCGTCGTCGTCCGCGACGGGGACCGGGATGAGCAGCAGCAGGCAGGCGAGGTGGGAGGTGTCCAACGCCAAGACGTGGCTCAGTGCCGCGATGGGCCAACGAGGGGACGTGCGCCGACGGACTGGTGGAGGCTGGCGCCACGGCTTCACCTGCCGGGATTGAGGTCACCGCCGGCGTGGCGACCGTCAAGCAGTACACCAGCAACGCCCTCGCGCTCGTCAATGGCATTCCAGTGTGAAAATGTACGTGCAGCGAAGTGTGAAATGTGTTAGTATTATGAACTTCTTGTCAAGTTGTACAGTCATCGAGGAACTGTGTGGAGTGGATGATTGGGAATTTTGGAAGAAAATGTCGAAAATATACAATTGCATTGTTCTTGGGTTAGTGACCTGTGACCGGTGATCCTAAAAATGAAAACACATGAAGCAATCGCGTATGAAACGGCGTGTAAACATCTTGTAATGTCACTCACACACATGGGTTCATCTTGTAAGATGTACTGTAATAGTTTGTTTGATGTCTCGTTAGATTTGGCAGCTGCTACCCTGTTGTCCAACGGTAGTTTTGTCTTCGTAAGGCAGAGATGGCAGATCTCACCTGAGCTCCTAAAAAGTAGGAAAAATGACAGATGTTATACAGAGGTGCTACAAATAAAGTATGGTTAATACCAGGTCAGTATTGTATCATCATTTGTTCTGTCCATGTGCCCAATCCTGACAATTATATACTAGCATATCATATTCTGGCTGCTGGCAATAAGCCAATTGATTAGGAGTGGGAAAAGGACAAATTGTCATAGCAGTAAATTGTAACTTACTCTATACAAGTCTATAAATTTATATTATATCTATAATTAATACTAGCGAAACCCCACATTGATTCGCGGGCTAGGAAGATGTAAATCACTGGAATGAAGAAAGCAATAGCAATCGTAGGATAGGAATAATTTTAATTAATAAAAAAACATGGAGGGTATATTTTGAATTAAAGAATGTAATTTTAAATCATGCAAGAGCTAATGATTTTCAACATCTTATATTTTTCATAAGTAAACATCATCATAAAAAGGTTAGACAAAAAATTTTAGAATTTCTGGACACATGTTTGAATTTGTACAAAACCGACAAAATCAGGCACTATTCATAATAAAAAGTTGGTAAACCATATATAAAAAAGGAAAAGGGGTCTTGGGCTCAAAGTAGCCCCTTGCGGTCCAAATGCGTGAGCAGAGCCGGCCGTGGCGTGGCTGGCACGGCTCGGCAACACTGCAAAAGGCCCTCGGGCTTATGCAGAATTACAATTCAGTCTAAAGCACTATCTAACTAATATTTACCTGAGTCGGGATATTTACATTCTTGAATCCTAGAAAAGCTTCTATTTTGCATTTTGGCCCTCCTCCTTCAACCTCACGTGCGCACAGCAGCGCTTCGCATAACGCCGTTCGGGTCTCGGCCAGATGGGGCATTTGCTGGGTGCCATAGGCGACGGGGGCGGTAGCGGGGCATGTTTGGCCCTAGGCGGCGCGGAAGTCTGAGGGGCGGCTGGTGACGGGGTCGCCACCGGTAGCCAAAGCTGCGGCAACAATCTGTAGGCCGTCGCGGTCGTAATGTGAGGCGGCGATATCGGCGTAGCGGCGACGGTCGAAGCGAAGGCTGCCCGCCAGCAGCAGCGTTAATCTGATGGTCGCCTTGGCCGGCGAAGTCGTCTTGGTGGAGACGGAAGAGGAAGGTGCGGCAAAGGCACCGGGGGGAGGTAAGGCTGGTGGTACGGACGGGAGGACGGTAGAGCGGGAGGAAGCCGCGATTTGGGATATGAAGGGGACGGCTGCGCCATTCTTTACGTGCCACGTGGTGGAGGAGCTAGAAGCCTCCCGATGAAGCAGCAAGTCTGCCCGATGGAGCTGTCAGTCCGTGGCGTTCATTTGGAATCGTGTGGGCAGGGAATAACTACGACGTGGCTCAACGTATGATCGGGTAAATGGTATACGAAAATAAGGGTAATGGATAGATACAAGTCCATGGTACCCTCTCACTATATCTGTGTGACTGTGTCCCTTCACTTCACTCTCAATAGCATAGAAGTCATACTCCTCCGTCCCTAAATGTTTGTCGTTCTCAACTACCGGCAATTATATATTAAAATATATAAATATTTATGCTAAGTAATTAGTATCATCGGAAAGATCTTTTTGTCTAGTTTTTAATAAATTTATTTGGAGATATAAATGTTGCACGTATTTTGTATAAATCGAGTCAAAAGCGTGACACGAAAACCAACGACGACAAACAATTAGGGACACCTTTTTTTTTTTTTTTTTTTGAAACTAGTCATATATAGCTGGTTGGCCCGGTACACTACTACAGGTTTTTTTTTTGAAACTAATCCAGGTTACCCATCATAATAGGCTCCAAAACACATCATCACCGCCGGTAGGCCCGGTACAGGTTTTTTTCAGTGTCCAGCGGTAGTTTTTCTTCGTAAATGGAGAGATAGATCACAGATCTCTCCTGGGCTCCTAAAAAAATTGGAGAAAGGCCATAGGTGTTATACAGAGTACATAGGAAGAAATAAAAGTATTCTTAGTTGATTGAGAACATTGTCTTGTTACTCTTTATGGTTTCCACCACTAGATGGCTTGAAGCAACGAGGATCATTGAGAACCTAGTTGGTGAGTGTTGGGTGTCTCCCATCAATTAGTAGTAGGGTGTATTGTGCTCACCCCATGGGAGATCATTAAGAGAAACTCTAGTGGAATGCTCAAGGCTAGTTGGAGTATTCTTAGTTGATTGACTTCTTGCGACATCAATGTGGAGGGTGAATTTTGAGAGCATGCTTAGTATGTACTAACCATAACTCTTTTGCAAGTAGAGATAGCAACACATCTAGCAAAACCGTAGTTGTATATTTCGATAGTTTACTTAATTACATAAGTTTTGATAAGGTTAGAAAAAGAGACCATAGTTAGAAATAGAGTTTTATTAAGTTGCCTAATTCATGCATCTCTTAGGCGTCACACCCCACTTGCACTAACGTTGGACCCTCAAGCAAGAGTACAACGACAGTATGTACAATAAAATGTCCTTCGTGTTCAACATGATGTCCAAACTTTTTTTTGATTGAGACTCTATTTAAACAAAAGGAAGCCGTTACATGGTACAACAATTAAGGGACAAATAAAAATGAGATGACCAAGTTGATAATAAGTAACAAAATAAGCACCTGATGACCAGCAAGAAAAACATCACCACAAATAAGGCTGGACAACTGTTGTGCAGCAAAGACGGCCTGGATTAATATGAATCATCTCTCTTCAACTATACAATACTTATGTCAAAAGCCCCCTTCTTTTGTCAAACATTATTTCTTCTGTAGCTAGACTGAACCACCATCATCTGTTTCATACATCTGCATCTTCTCAGCCACTGTCTCCATCCCCATATAGAACAGGACGAACCAGATGTAGGAGAGAAACTCTCCTCCCTTGCCCAAGCTCTTGGCATGCAGGTACCCTCTACATCTTCTAGCAGAGAAGCAGAGCATCTCCACAGTGATGGAGCCAGAAATTACGCATAAGGGGGGACAGTTGAAAAGTTTAACCATATAAGAAAAGAGTGTAGCTTATTTGCTTGGATTTTTTGCTCCAGGGCTAGGCTCTCATTTTTCCGAACTTATTCAGTATTTAACATTTAACCGTGTGCGCTGTTCTTCCAGTGGTAGACGACCGTGTCTGTCCACAACGGAGCCAAAAATTATACATAATTAAACGGATGCCCAAAGGAAATTTGTGAATTTGTGTGACTTTGTTGTCTAGAAGTCATGAAAAAAAATATATGACAAAAGCTTGTATTATACCTTTCTAATATAGATTATTAAATTATATATTACATAAAAAGTTATGTGATGTTAGGGGTGGGGGGGGGCGCATATGGCCCCTGCTAGGCCCCTTTGGCTTTGTAGTGTCTCCACCACACACACTGCACCACCCTCCATATCTTTCCTCATCCCTTTGGAAAGAAGTGCTTGAGCTCGTTGGCGATTACCCAAGCATCACAAGCCATTCCTGAACCTTTGTACTCCCTACGTATTGGTAAAAGGAAGTCGTTTTGGACAAGGTTTGAGTCAAACATTGATAATATAAATCATTAATAACTTTTAAGTTGTTGAGTTTATAAATGTGAAAATTATATGAATAGATTTGTCTTAAAACATACTTTCATAAAAGTATACATATATCATGCTTCCATAAATATTTTATAATAACAAGAGGTCAAAGTTGTGTTTTGGAGACCGTGTCGTTGTCCTAAAACGACTTCCTTTACTAATACGGAGGGAGTTACCCATCATCCTATGGATTATACTTTGGCGAGTTCTTTCTCTCCTAGGGGCACTGGCTCCGCATCATACAATGGAATGTCCTTGAGTTGCTTGTACATGGCTCTAAATAGGCTGCGCCTGGCGCCGGTCATGAGCATCTCTAGGTTGACGAAGAACAGGTACACCATGTAGTTGGATATCTCTTTGCTTCAATGGGCGGCTTCATAAGCTACTGTGTGAGAAGGCGACGTGTCCATGTGAAGGAAGCGAGGTCCTGTGGTGAGGTGCTAGAGGAGGACACTTTCATCGCATGGCCGCTGACGGGACCCAATCATGGCTACCGGTTGCACCCCTCCCGCTTGAGAGTCCATTGGCCCCTGTTGTCTTTGAACGCCCTGTAGGTGGCCATGTTATTGATGTGATTCTCTGTCCATCCTTTGGCAATGCAGCCGTGGACAAGCTTGGTGATGTCGCGGGACGACTTTGACGCCTTCATACACCAGAGCTGGTCGATGTAGTCCTTGTAGACAAGGAGGGCCGCAAAGCCTCATGAGCTTCTTGTGCTTCTTGTTGCGAACTATGTACCCTATGAGGTTGTACTGGGCAACTTCATCTTGACATCTCCCATTGTTATTAAGTTCTCAATGTTTTCAAGTCTATGCAATAAAGGTGGCAAATGTCCAAGGCAACTGCAAGAAAGAGCAAGATAAGTGTGATCGTGACATCGGTGTTGTTGTGAAAATCTTGTCAATATAGCAATATGAATTCCATTGTCGGGACCATAAATAAGGCTACAGTTACAGAAAACCGTAGGAAGAAAGCAATAATGAATCCAAGCAATTTGGTGGTGGAATTTGGGAACATCTGCAGCAATGATTCCTTTGTGTAAGGTCTAACAAATGTTGCAGAGAGGCCAGACCTTACCAAGTGATGATCGTTTTCTACTAGAACATGTAGTACACCTTTTAGTAAATGAAGGCGATAGGAATACAGAGGTGAAAGGTCTACGAATAGATCATAGTGCATCAATTTCCAAATTTCCAGTTCAACTCCTACCCACTGCACAATGGCGTGGCCAGGGTGGGCTAGCATGCGCCAAGCCCACCCCCCACCCACCCCACCCCATAGTATGAATTTTGTTTAAATACTCATGGCTAGTACATCTCCTTCAAGCATCCTAGTTTTAAAGGAATTTTGACTCACAAATATTTAGAATCTTGAAATGCAATATAGTTGTTGGTATTTTTATTTGGATTCTCATAATCCCTTGGGATTTAAACGGCGCCTAAATATCGAGTACTTTTTCATGACCTATACCATAGGCGTGAAAACCAGGAGAAGTATTATTATACGAGTAGCTTGCATAAGTTTTTAGAGTTTGTAGCCCACAGTGTCGTGCAATTGTGTGAGAGCATGTATAATAATGCAAATGCTGATGTGGAGTAGAACAGAGAACTTAGCTCTACTCCCTCCGTCATTGAGTTTGTCGCTGGATTCGTGCCATCTTATTCGATAATTCGCCTTATTCAAATTTTTACACAAATATAATTTATTTTGTTATGACTTCTTTTATCAATAAGGATACTTAAATATTAATTAATTTATTTTATTATGTATATAAATATTTTAAATAAGATGGATGGTCAAACATGAATATCAAAAATCAAAAACGACAAATTCTATATGACAGAAGGGAGTAATGCACAGTGTGTACAATTTCTGCGCGCAGTAACGTGCATGGGACAGTCCTGGGCTTGAGTTGACACGGCAGGGCGGTTCTGATTCACATGCATTGACCCCATGGTGCTATATACGGAGTAGACGACACACAACTACGCGACGCGGTAACTCATTCCTCATCACTCCGACCTAGTACGACGAGTAATCAAAGCAAACAACTACCAACTACTACTGCCTCCAGCGTTGACGATGACCACACGCGTGTTAAGGTTCAGTGTGCATCTTTGTTCCGTTATATACGGCCGGTTAGCCTCGACTATTAGAGGAATCGATGAGGATTTAAATGCAGTTGTGCTACTAGTTGATGCCGCCTCGAGACATCACGAATCATTAGCGATGGGTTGCATCGTCGTTACCGTTTCTTGTCGTTGGCCGGCGGCCCAGCTTGGAGCTCCGATGTGTGGATACTTGTCAAAGCCCTCGTATTAGATACTGGATACTCATCGGATAGACGCTGATAATTACTCGATACTTGTCGGACAAGTATAGAATATTTTTAAAAAATAAAATAATTCCGATAATTTGTTGACACCTTCGATTCTATTCGATCTTAAAAACCCTAACCTCTCATTTTGTGTATAAATACACCCTCTATGTAAATGCGTGGGACCCCTCTCCAATCTTTTAGTTTGCTTTCCATGTGTGACGACGGTAAGAGTCACTAGTGAGGGACCAATAATAGAAGACATGATGAAATGCAAAATAATAAGGAATCAGTACTCTAATAACCTTTTAAGTGGTTTTTAATTGTGAATTTATTTATATTTCTATTAAATATAAATATAATATATATATATTCGTGCATTCCCGTATCCGTATTTTTGAAAAAATGGCGTATCAGTATCGCGCGATATCGCGCATCCGTATCCGTATCCAAGTATCTGTGCAATGTAGGCTTGGAGTATGAGGCAAACATCCGTTGAACTGGTAAATGAGGCACTAATCTTTCCTAGAACTAGAATTGATCGCTGATGCTGCCTTTACGGTGATATGGGTGCTGAACAGATTGCTGTGGCCAGGCCCCACGGCAACGGCAGCATTTTCATTTACTATCGTTGGCCCTGGCCCTTGGGTTGGTACACAAGTACGATGTATACACTTCTGAGAATCCCGAATTGCCTTGAGTCTAAAAACCGTCAAGAAAAAGGGGAAAACCGCCAAGGAAATAATCTTCGACCATAAACCGTCAAGCAAAAACACTCAAGAATAGAGAGCGAGGAAAATTAGTTTTCTTGGCGGTTTTTTATTTTCAAGGATAATTACCTTAGAGATTAGCGCCAAGGAAACTATGGCATGACTTAACTTGCTAAAGTGTCAAGGAAATGTTGCGGTATGAGGAAATTAGTTTCCTTGAGGGCCAACAACCTCAAGGAAATTATCTAGACCGTCAAGGTAATAGTCATTTCCTTGGCTGCCCATGACTCCCAAGAAAATTGTAATTTCCCTTGACTGCTGTTGACCGTCAAGGTAATAGTGATTTCTTGGGGCCAGCCCCCTAAAGGAAGTACATATCAGCAATAAAAAAATTGCTAGCAATAATAAACAAATTCTAATATTCTGGACAATAAACTCAATTTACACATGATGATATGTCAATCCAACACAAATACAATTAGATTCCGATATATGCCTATACTCAACTAATTCTAGTAGAAACATATTACAAATTCAAGTGTCCAACAATTGCACTCCAAATTGATTAAAATGCAATGACATCTCATAGCCATAGCTAACTAACATAAGTCCTAGCACCTACATATCTCAACTACATAGCTCTGAATTGTCCACTACAAGAAGGCTTTATGCTCACGGCTGAGAAGTGTCCATTCTTTAAATCCAAAGTTCATTCCATCATTCGTGTCCTTGTCCAAATTTATATTCCTATAAGACCATAAAATAAACCCACTGATTAGTTTTGTCATAACTTACATATCATCACAAGATTAAAACAACATCACTAATCTGTAGGCACAATTGTAGTAATACCATTGACTCAACTTCTGTAATCTAAGCCTGCATGAATTAGGTGTACCTCATGCTGTCCCCAGACAATGTGAGTGTTTGTACAAATAAAGTTGCATACATCAGTGCTTCGAAAAATGCAGGTACTGACACAAAGGCCAATATGATAACTTCTCCCTGTCCTATATAAGACAATAAAAGTGCTAGGGTAGTTTCGGAAAATGTGATTGGCCTACAATTTGGGCTGCAAACGATATGAGCAGGAATTCAAATTCAGTAAACCGATGCACTGGACGGATGCATGATGCATACTTTTTTATATTAGTCATAGACTATACATGTGTTTTCTAGGACTAGATGGTGACTAAACATGCTCTTGGCCTACTACATTTAAGCCAAGCAATTTTAGTGGAACTAAACATAGTAAGCAGTAAGCAGAGCAGCTAAGTACTAGTAATAACCACTCTATCTAATAAAACTGATAACACCACGCAGAGGCCATGCCTAACAGCACACGGAGGCCATGCCTGCCGATTCAGATCGAAGAACTCTGTTGCTGCGACCCATAGGCCTACCTCATGTGCAAGCACTTAGCAGCACTCCAGTAAGGCCACCGCTGCAGCAGCCACAGTGTGGCGTCGCCGCTGTCGCGGATCAGAACCCTGCCGCCGCCGCCGCCGCCGCCGTCTCTGCAGCACTGTCCCACGTGCGTCGCTGTGGTGGATGCCGGAGCTGCTCCAAGAAATTAATGGTGCCTGTCAAATAGGCTCCAAGAAATTAGCGTTCAATAATCCAAGCAGGCCACTATCTCAGAACGCAAGCATACTCCTATTTAGACATTTCATCGAGCAATTCAAGGGCAGAAAATAGTAAGGACTGAGTAGGAGAACGGGGGCAGCCACAGGAGAAGAAGTGGGCGAACCTACGAAACCGACGGCCACGGAGGCGCCGCTGACCTGGTGGAACACTGGCGGCGCTGCTGCGACGCGGCGTTCCGCTGCCGTACCTGAGATATATTTTAGTTTCACCACAAATTCACAGAACTATCACCCAAATCTAGCTATGCAGAAACATGTACAAATAGAATATTTAACTGATGCGTTAACACATGAATGTAACTGCAGAGTTGTTAACACAGATATATGGATACTTACTACTATTTCAGAGTTATGTTCTTGCTCAAATCCAATCAACCCCAGAGCTTCTCAGGTCAGTCAATGTTCCTGCTGGTACGAGGAAACTGTATCCATAGATCTTCAGATTGCCCCTCAAAAATCAAAGTGCTTCAGCTTGCTAAACTTAATGAACACATGCTTCCATAGCTGTAACTCTAAAACGGACACATACAAACTAAGCTGTACTGTAACTCTAAAAGGACCTTCGATTGGGTCCCAAATATATGAATATGCGATTTAAATCCCTTGCAAATACAGATCTGTGCTAATAACCATTTGATACAGTCACACAACAAGCTTACAAGAAGGTGTCATTTTTACCTCTTCCTAGTGACCTGATTGCAATGAGAATGAAGGAGGGTCCGATGTCCTGGACTCCCTCATTGTGGGGGCAGTCGGTCTGGACTCTGGAGGAACCATGAGCACAGAGTGGGGAAAATAGAAGAGGGAGAGGAGGGACGAGCAGATGAGGGCGGACGTGTGACCGGCGGGAGGGATTCGGGCGAGGGGATGAGCGGAGGGCGTAGGAGCGACGGGGAACCAGCGGATGACAGCGGAGGAGGGGATGAGCGGAGGAGTGGAGGGCGGAGGAGAGACGGGCGACGGCGCAGAAGGGGTTCACGGACGGTGAGGGAATGAGGGCGGAGGTGGGGATGAGGGCGGCGGGTGGGTTCGGACGAGCGACGAGATTTGGGCGGCGGCGGGTCTGTGCGCGCGTGAGGTTGAGTTGCGAGTGGTGGCTGAGGCAGTGCAGGCTGGCGGCTGGAGATAAGGTTAGGGTTGGGCTTGTTGTTTCACGGGCGCGCGGCCGCGCGGGAGTCTTCCAATTTTGCCGCGTGCAGGAACCAGCGAATTTGAGCATGTATAGCATAGATGTGGCTGATATAAACATATTATGAGAAATAAAACTATCTTCTCCTTGATATAAAACTAAAAATGAGACCTTTAAAATGTCAAAAATGAGATCTTTTAATATAAATATAAAAAATAGTTTTATTTTAGACACGTAAATTTATATATTCTTTTTTTCAAATAATATTTCTTATAATATTTAGATGTTATTTGATTATAACTACTGGCCACTTCTCTCTTTTTTACTTTCCTCATTTATGTATTTTTTTAGATGGCATGGTAGTGTTAACATTATTTATAAAAATAGTAAACGGTAACCAACACAAATAACATGTAGGATGAATGTAATGGACTATATATATAGATATGCCCAGAAGCTATTGATTTTGACTTACTCTAACCCTCCTTACATCTTTACTACTGCAAAGGGCATATGGACACAAACCATGTCTAAGCGGAGATAGCGGTGGGACGAGAGGGCCCGTGCGAGACTCGTGCTTTCCCTTCTCTCCTCCTTCCTGCTCTCGCGTCGCCTCCTCGGCCCCCTCCCTCTCGGCTCGGGCGCTGGCTCGCCTCGGCAGTAGCGGGTAGGCGGGGACCCCTAGCCTATAGAGTATATCTAGATAGTAGTTTGTTGCTCCCGGTGGTTGGCCGTATGGCGTTCTCCACTGGCTCGTCGTCGCCGCCGCCGTGCCGCCGTGGTTTTCCTCGCCTTCCTCGATGTCGTCGCCGGTTCCGCCGTGGTGAGTCTAAATAAAGTAGATTCCCTCTCTCCACTGACGGATCTCGTCCCGCGCCTCCCACCTCGCCCCCACCTCCTCCATTGAGATCTGCCTCTCCTCCTTCGTTGTCCTCCGCCCCTCCATCCGCCTCGCCCTCGCCATCGCCCACCAAGCGGCGTCTCTTCAATCGGCTTGTCCCCTGCAAGATCCTCAGGCACCGCCTCGCGACAAGCCTCCCACGGCTCACGAGGATGACGATTTCCTACCCGCCCGGCGCCGGATTCTCCTACATCATTGGGTGTCGGCGGCGAGTCTTCTTGGCGGCGTCTTCAACCACTTCAAGCCTCGCGGCGGCGAGGCCCTTCGCCCTTTGCAACCACGCATCGTCGGCGCCTCTGCTGCTTGGCTCATAGGCGACGCCCTTCGGCGGTGCTCCGGGATCTAGATCTAGGGTCCTTTTTGTATTTGGCTCCTTTCCAAGGGCCTAAATGTAAGATCATTTGCTTTAATCTATTATATTTGGTTATTGTCAAAAAAGGGGGCGTCCGGACGGGAGTGCCACTAAAGGGTGCCACGGCTAGCCCATCATGCCGCCCGAAGGGAGGCGTGTCCTTCCGTGGCATCCGAGGCGCCTGTCGCTTGTAGGTTCTCTCTCCAAATTACCATATTATAATTATAGTAATATTTATACTTTGTTAGATATTTCTATAAACATGCATAACAACATGGTTTTGGTGTATGATCTTTGCATAAAAAATCAAAAGATCTGAGTGGCCCTATACATTGTTAACAAACAACATCTCTCACATAGTTATGTAACTATATAAGTGATATAACCATTTGTGAATAATCTATAGTCCAACTTTGTTAATATCTCTTTAAAATTTAATACCAAGATGTTACAACCATATTATGATCTCATGCCAAATTTTAGAATTTTAGGACTCCATTAAGATATTATTGATTTTTTTGTTAGAGTCACCAAAATTCTTATAAGCATTTCCTTGATTGTCAACGCCCAAGAAAATTCAAGTAACCCCCAAGGAAATGATAATTTACTTGACGGTAAATAGTAACACCCAAGGAAATTGATATTTTCCTTGGCGGTTTAGAATTGCACTCCTTGGAGGTTCTTGCAAACCGCAAGAGAAAACACACATATTCCTTGACGGTTCATAGAAACTGCCAAGGAATATATGTTTCCTTGAGTGTCGCGTTGAACCGCCAAGGAAAGGTAGTTTCCTTGGCAGTTTAATTTTGGCACTCAAGGAAATTCCTGGCCGCCAAGGCTATTCCAGATTCTGGTAGTGCGTACGCACACTCACCCCTATGAACACACGTACGCAAACCCTACCCCTATGAGCACCTCGAAGGGCTGGACCGACAGATCTGGAGATTCCGACCATCTAAAATTTTTCGGTGTGTGCATGATAAATATTATGAAGGCAGGTCCGAAAGATATAAGTTGGAGCTTACGTAGATTGATGTATTGTTTCCTTCTGAAATTACTATAGTGCAAGTAGATTGATGTAGCTGTACATGTGCCACCTTCCATTGATTGAGAAAAAGAAATGTTCGATGATTTCTTATTTTTCAGATATAGGGTTATTTGTTATGTTCAGAATCTGCCTATTTCTTACTAGTGATTTAGCGCGCGCCCATGCTTGCGGGGTATTGGCCATGTTTTATTACGAGAAGATGATCGATAAGAAATCGATTTATCTCTATGGTTCAATGTGTGTAGTAGCAAACACGAACATGCATGTTTGCAAAACAACAAGGAATTTAAGGATACCAATAGATTCGCATGAAGGCAGTTTTGTTAGCTGCACTGAATACTTTTGGCAGTTGGCCAATGACAGGCTACAATTGGACCACCATGGAGTTTAACAAGGGCGACCTTGCAAGTGTTCATATGCTATGCAGATTCTCACCGACCCTCAAGCCGGTTTAGTGGGCAGTGCAGTGCACAAAATGAGTGTGCCAACAGCCCTATAGGTCATCCATGGGCGTGGCCAAAGGAAGGGCTACCTGAGTTATGAGCCTTACATGAACTAAAGAAAGAAGTTCAGATTACTAAAATAAGTTCTTCCTGCCTAGAGGGCCATCTAGGGGCCAAGCGAACACGAAGCGATGAGGCGTTAGTTTCCGATCACGAGAGGGACACCGCGCCACCAAAAAAAAGGCGAAGTCTTCTGACGGGCGGCAGATGTTAGCGAGCCAGTCCACGCAAAAGTCTGGATATCCCTATCTGTTCCTGCATACCAAAATGACGTTGTAGTATATTTAGGAAGCGATACGCGGTGTTATCAAGGAGGCTGCAAGTATAATATGCGTGTATTTATGGATCTGATGATTACTGCCCATCCTTTTGGATGGAGAGTGCTATAACTGTGCTGATACGCTACAGGGTTGTTGGCACAGCACCCTTTTTAGAATAGAAGCTGAATGTTTTAGACCGCGCGTATCTCTAGTTAAAACTAAATTAAGGTGGATGGGACAGTGCAAAACAATCCCACATGTGTAAGTGTCAGATTACAGGACAGTGGTTCAAAAATTTCAAGAAAGAGCTCGAATCTAGAAGAGCAACTTAAGACATGTTAAGTGAGTATAAACAGGCACAACTCAGGATGTATGGTTGATCCTGTGCAGGATAGCGTTGCGATATATTTGAACTGAGGTCAAAAATTTTTTGGACACCAGGATAAGCAGACATGCAAAGGTCATGGCTAGATAAGGAGCTTGGAGTTAAGGTCTGTACCTTGTCTACCCGCTGACTGCAGGGGAGAGAGCGATCTGGAGAGGAGTGTTCACCATCAGATGCCTGGATTCCTGGATGATCAGTGCTGCAGTAGGTTATAGAGAACCTATTAGCCATTAGCATGCATGACTGAAGCAGGTAACCGTTGTTAATTCATCAGACAGTTGTAAGAGGTGAGCTGTATAGCAGGCATGGATTCAAATGTGCAAATTAGGGACTGGTTGATGCTACAAGAGCAGACCGTAACCATACCTGGAGTTTGGTGCGTCCAAAGCAGCACCTGTGGTTTCTTCATCATTCGGCATACTAAGCTTGCGACGGGTTTTGGCGCTTCTGGCCCGACCGCTGCATAGTAGCATTAGTTAGTCACAGATGCAAAGCTATGTTCAATAAGACTGAAGCATGATCAGCATATTACCTGTTTTACGCTTGTTTGACACTGGTGTCTCGGGAGAAGCCGATTCGAGGGTCTTTGCCTAGTGGAAATCAGGGACATGAGGCTGCGGTTGCCAAAAATGGAATAGCCGTCGTGAATGAACATGGCATGAGGTATATACCTTGGAAAGGTTTGGTGAAGAGAGTGTGCTAGGTGGTGTAAAAGGCGATTGACGAGATGCATCTGGCTTCCATCGGCACTTTCGAAGAATCACCGACCGAGCTGCGACATCTGCAAAGCGACATCATGCTCAACATTATTTGGGACGGGGGCGGGATGGCCATGTCTTTGTGACGAGCCGGCGACATTGTAGGTCTTCTTTGCCTTGTAGAAGCTTTTGGCGTGTCATGGTAGCTTGCAAAAGTAAACCTCGGAGAAACCAATTTGGTTATATCGGTGGATATGCGGCGGAGTCTTATTCTTTCTCTCGAAGTTCTTTGAACAGGCTTCCCAATCATTCTACGAGCAACGTCACCAAAGCACACCATCTCGGCCTCATCGATTGCCATCGGCTGTGAAACACACCTTATACGACATTAATATGTGTCTAGTTGTCGGGCTTGCTCCACCTGCGAGGTAGGTGAAAGGGGGAAAACGGTAAAAGTGCTCACTTGTACTTGAAGGAGGTGTTGGCACATGGAATGCATTTGTATCCACTACCATCCGAGACACAAGATTTCTTTGCATTTGGTGCATGATGGGAACCACCGGGATGCAGGGAACAAGACGACCGTTGGCGGTCATTAACCATCATTTCGCACCGCCAACTCGAGGTCCATTTCAAGGGAAATAATGTCAAATATATCACATAAACCCTTACTACTAACCCCATTCCATGCATATGTGTAGAAGATCTATTTCGCAGGAATTTTAGTAGAAACAGTGGAAATGCGCAAAAGAAGCGCATCACAGGAAGTACGAAAAGGCCAAGAGGAGGGAACCGGCCATGACACGTTGTAAAAGGCGGAGCACCAATACTTCCCGCACAAATATCCCAGCCCAAGCCTACAAAAAGTGGAGGCCCAAGTCCAACATAAAATCATACCGGCCGCGGGACATGGGTTCAATGTTTTGGGCATAACTTTCTCATACGAAATCGGATTTTAGCGATCCACCACTCAAAACGAAGCTTACTCCGAGGCCCACACACTGGCGTGAAATTTCAGCCCAAACGGAGCGGGCCAAAAGGGGCGGCCGGCGCAAAAGGGGCGGCCGGCCCAAAAATGACGCCGTTCGGGCCCATCTTTCTCTCGGGCGGTTTGTCGGTCCGTAGCGGCGGTTGCATGCGGTGCATTTCGGGTTACCGCCATGTTTTCCCGCCAAAACACCACGAGTGAAGCATGACCACCCATTCTCCTCCTCCCTCCACTATAAATTGAGGGGCACACCCCCCTCTCTAACACACACCATTGCAAGGATCAAGAGCACCACTACACATTTGAGTTTCCACTCCTATTAGCTATAGAGTTGAGTAGTGGGGATGTGAGGAGAAGCACGGGAAGTACCAGGACTTGTCGGTGTCTCCCGCTCTTGTACCTCGGCGAACATCATTCTTCGGTGAAGCTCAGGCTCTACGCTAAGTGAGTGTTCGTGTGTTCTTATAGTTTTTATTGTCTATTGCTCTAGCTTTACTTTACATTTACTTATCTCGCGGGTTCGTCGTTTGCCCTTGTGGCGGATGCTCTAGTAGAGGGCCCCCGATGAAGACGGATACCCCGATCGGCGCTAGAGTGCGTGATAAGTAGCGTAGAGCGTGGTGTCTAAGCTCACAGTCACCTTCGTTTACTAATCGGTCCACGGTAGTGAGGTAGGCGACGGGAGGTGACGATACTGTTCGTCCCTTAGTACTCCTCCACGTCCCGCCAGGCGGTAGTCCGGAGGAAGTAGGACCCTGGCGCGACCCGGGGAGAGCGGTGGCTATGTGAGTAAGTAGAAGTAGTGTATCGTTATCCTAGACGTAATAGCTATAAGAGTCCATCTCTACCATTCCATCTCGCCCTTGGGTTGTCCTTGGACGATTAGCTAGAAGAGAATCTCTATCGTTCCCCGTGGAAAATACGATACCACGAATACTTAGGGTGAAGTGCTACAATGGTATTTCCGTGCGCTGCGGACTATTGCGCTTACGCTAAGAAACACCAACAACGACCAATAGTGGCGTCGTGCGGTAACCATCTTCCTGCATTGTCACACATAGAAATACAACATCAGAGAGGTGAAATGATAGCTATAACATTGCCTGTACAAACAGTGAGCGCACGACAGTGTCGTTTTGCTTACCGAGAAGTCATAAGGGTTGATTTGGTTCATCTGGAAAAGGCTTTTCTCCTCAAGCTGTGCTGATGCACGGTTCGGTACCCGCTGTTGGACCGGTGATGCGACTGTCCTTATCTCAAGCCTCGATTTTGATTCTTTGCATAGAGATGAGACATATCATACAGCGGAAGCTAAACGGCAGGTGAAGGAGATGGTATTTATTGAACTGGGATAGGGGTATGCCTGTCATAGAGTGGTCAGCATTTCGGAATAGTTGGATTGAAATACCACCGGCACGCTGAGTTACCGCTTAAGTAGTAATTGCCTGGATCAAACGAGCATGAATAGTGAATCTCTTACACTCCACAAAAGGTAGCACATTCCACATTGGGAGCCGGGTTGAGCAGAATCATTAAGAGAGCGCTAGCTACCTTGGTAGGATTTCATCGACCCTCAGACAAACAAGACAACGATTGGGGTAGCCTCATCCCCGTTTTGTAGACACCTTGGATATCGAAGGCGGTGGCCCTTTGTCCCGTGAGAGTAATCTTGAGCTCAGTAGCTGCAATTAGGAGAATAATGATTGAAGGTAAACATCAAAAGAATGTGCAAAAGATAGCGGGCCAAACTATATGTTGAGTAGATAATGTAGCACCTTAGATCTCTAAGAATGATGTGCCTAGAGGCGTAGGTGGCTTGTTAGGCAGTGGACGGGGTGCACGTCGAGACCTCCACCGGTGTTCCAATAGTATCTGCAGAGGTACAACCGAAAGTAGAGTAATAGAAGGTAACAAGGATCCGAAATGATTTTTTTCCGGGCGCGAGAGCTCACCAAGGAAATTGGTAGTGTCACCGGCATGGGCGGGGAGGCCATCTATAGGTGTGATCCCCCTGTATGCATATCTTGGAAAATCAGGCGGATCAGTCCTTTGCAGACGGTGGTGTGCGGGGTAAACTCCACCATGTATGGAGCATCAACAGCCCCGTAAGCTGTTTTTGCATTCGAAACCCCGAAACGGCGAATGACATAGATGCCATCTTCTTGTACAAGCGGCGGGCTTTTTGCTTCAACTTCAGGTGCTGGGATTTCAGCATAGAGATTGTTTCCCTGCGGCAAATAAATTGAGCGATGTAAACAAACAGTAGTACGAAAAGAACCGCATGCATGACGCGCCATCGGGTGCAAGGTGCGGCGCGACATATCAAAGTTCCTCGTTTTGTCTTTGCGACTGTCATGTATTCATATAGCCAAAAAAAGGACGAAGACAAAACCCGCCGTCCAACAAACACAAGGTCAACATCTTTGTATCGGACCATCGCCTTCCTCCACGGTATTCCCACTTTGCGACAAACACGAACACAGATGTTTCGCCAAATGGTATGCGCGGCCGAGGACAAAGACCGAAGGCCATCGCTCCAAAGCCGCATGTAATCATGCCGTCAAGAAAGAATATAGCTAAGCGAGGCAAACCGAATACTACTCAAAAAGGGCGAAGCAGCGACTGAAAAACTGGGATGATGTGGATATTTGTTAGAATATGTAAAGATCCATGGTGCAAACAATCACATTGCAAAGCATGCTCAAAAACAGGGAAGCAGATAGAAAAGTAAAGGGGTAAACAACAACATAAATGTGAAGCATTTGCGGTCTTTACACATGGAAGCAACATATAAGATGTATATGGAACCGGTGTCCAAAAATGGGAAAACCTTCAAGCAACACCAAAGGGAAGGTGCTTAACAAATTAGCTCCTCGCACACTCCGCCCTATCCCCGGTTGGCTGCGCCGCAGACAGTATCTCTTGATAGACAATGTTTTGGGTTTCATCGTACAATTACCGTCGGCATCTTCTATAAGCATCTTGAGCCCCCTGTTTGGAAGTGACACGCGAAAATCGCGCAACATATAGCCGACCATGGTCAAAAAACAGGACTTTTTAGGTATACGCCAACACGTTCTAGGGTTTGACCTTGGCTTTTGTTAATGGTCATGGCATAGCACACTTTAGCTGAATTGGCGTCTTTCTAACTCAAATGGCGATCTCTTAGTCTTAAGCGTTAGGCGGATCCTAGGTATGCCCACCACCTCACCAATATGCGTGCTGTGATTATCCTTGCCTTTACTATCGCGACGCCTAGTTCTCAGTAACAATCAATCTTGTCCCATTGCATAGGCCACCTGCTCGATCAAGGTTCCTAAGCATCATTATTGGGACACCCTTTTTTAAGGCAAAAGCGGTGGTGCGGGAAATTATTACCATTTGTTTCGTTTAAAAATTCTATAGGATACAATGTATCATAAGATTCATGATTGTCTTTGGATTCGGCAATCTTGTCATAACTTAGGTACTCTCTTTGCCTTCCCGGTATAAGTGACACGACATATGAGTTAATAGCATCGGCGACCTCATTTGTTGGTGTTAGAATGGCTCGCGCTGAAGGTAGCTTGCATCGGCGAAGCTAGCTGCGCAGTGCGGATAAATGGTCTTCACCAAGTCGCGGCGACCTTATCTTCTTGTGTCATTAAAAGCATTTCGGGGGTATCTTGATTCGCTTTCCCCCGTGACTCATTATCGGGCTCTACACTCTCAATTTTGCCGCCACCCGATATCTAATACCCATTTGCTGAAATCAGCAATCTCTCTGTTCTTGAGCTTAGGCCAGGCCTACCTAGCCTCATGTTTGTTTTAAGCGACAAAACCTAACATGCCTCCATAAAGGCGAATTTACTATCGCCGCATTCACAATTCAGCCCTACCCCCCACCCGGAATAACAGAAGGATCGGGCGCAGGTCACCACCTAGGACTTGAGTCTTACCACCGAATAGCGGGCTCATAGCATTCCCATTGTATGGCACCATGACGCGTCTTTAAGCGTTCTGTCTAGAGCCTCAAATGCATTTCTATGTGTCATTAAAGCCTCATCCCAAATGATAAGAGATGTAGATGCAATCAGCTCGGCAAGTTTGGAGCCACGCTTGATGTCTGAGAGAGAATTCTCCCCTGCACCTTGCACGCGCCTTAAAGCGTGAGTGAGCAGTTCTACCCGCAGGCAACAAAAAGGGAGGCTACTCGGATGAAGCAACAGATAGCACAATCTTTTGTTGGGAGCGCATCCAAGCAATGATGGATTGCCACAAAAATGTCTTACCTGGGCCCCTCCATATCCGGACACAAAAAAAAAAATCTAGGGACGATTATCCGAGGCAGCTTTAGTGATTAGCTTGAATGCACCTAATTGTTCTCAGTGTTTAGCTTGGAAACCAATCTTTCAACATCACGCGTGGCTTTGGCCAACATCATATGCTAATGCTTCTTCAATAAGTTTGTTGCGGGGAATATCTTGAGAGTTTTTAGTTTTCCTAGGTAAACTATGGTCACGTATTTTAGCGCCGTGTATTACGAAAAAGATCATGAATATCATCAAGCAAATAATTCCTAAGGTCCTCATCACGAGATAGTAAATGTAGGATTGTGCAGTATTGATCCTAAACTCCATGCATTGTATATCATCACCATGAGCCTCCACACCTTTTCAAAAATGCGCTTTCATCCTTTACCTTACAAAACAAAAGCATCATAACAAAAAGTTTCCTCACAGCGTAAAATTTAAGCCCAAGCGGCGACCTCATCAAAAGCTCTATACCATTCTTGATCATCACCGAGTAAGCCCACGCCGCATTACATGCCAACCTAAACGTTGGGTAAATGAAGCATCGCCGTAGGTTCTAAGCTCCTCAAAACTTCTAGCACCTTTAACAACCGGGAGCAAAGCATTCTAAGGTAGTATCGCTCACCGGCAGTAGGGATGTACATAATACGCCGCCTATTTTACCTAGACCTCGCCGCCACGCTCCCGGGACCTAGATTTAGCATCCCACTTCCATTTTTCGAGTGAACCGACAATATGTAAGATCTCGCCGGCCAGCCCAGAGTAGCGATTAGCAACAAACCATTCAGATAGGGTGGTTCTACGGAGGAATTCTAACCTAGCCACATCGGTTATATCGGCCGCTTCATCATAAACAATGGGGTTCTCGTTTGGAAGGTGGGCAAATCAATCTTTCTACGCCAAACAGATAGTGTATGCGGTATGTCAAAACCAAATATTCGCCAACAAGCGCCCCGCTCGCATATATATCTACGCCTAGGTATTCTGAACCTCATCAACGATCTTAGTATGCTCATTATAGGTCTTTGGCTCACCATTCTTGATCCTTTGCATATAAACTTTACCATGATCGGGCCCCTTTGTAACATATTTGAATAAGTATTTAACAAAGAACCCCTTGTTACACCACTCTACATTGATATGGGCCACGATACTTTTTAAGCAAAAAGCATGTTATATGGAACTACGTAGCTCTTGCCCAATCGTTTACCACCCTTCTCAACGTATCTTTTGTTGTCGATCTTTTATATACAACAAAACCATTTTCATCTATCCTTTGTTTCATTCCGATATTGTTTCGGGAATCGTTTGGAACATTTGTTTTTTCATGCATGGGCCGGTTGGGATGGTTTGGGACCACATGGCCCATGAACCATGTGCTCGGCCACCAAAGACGTAACCAAGAGGGTCTACATGAGGGTCGTGCACCTCAAAGACTTATGAATCTATCTATGAAAAAAAAGCGATGGGTGTAACGTATCTTGTTTTAGCCAAACAATTATATGTGCATGAGGAAGTCCACGTTTTTGAAACTCCACAGTGTGCAGCACTAAGAAAAGGAACAGGCAAAGAATGATCATTATCCCAAACCGCACATGGACAAATAAAAGTGTACCCAATCACAAAGCATACCGGCTAAACAGGGGCCAAATGTCGCCCCCACCGCGTATATGTCGCCTAGAGCTCCTCAAGCTTCATATTATAGACCCTGACCACCATATCTGCTCTATCGGTTGGTTTTTGGCCAGGTTCAAGGGCCAGCGCTGCAGCAATTTCTGGCCATTTGGGATTGCAAGTGAATGTAACAAAGAAATCGGGGGGCCCATGCACTCTACAAATAGCTATCGCATCATGATAGTTCTGGATCATGTAACGTCTGCCACCAGTATGGGAGGCTGGTAGAATTGTTTTCTTGCCAATCTCACCGCCATCTACACACCCCTTTTCAACAGCATCAACTATCCCCTGAAGCGACTCTACACGCAGGTTTGCCTGATTCTTGATCACGTACCAGAGGCGATTTTCATCAACGCATGCACGTGCATCGATCTTTGCCTGAGTGGACAAGAGACCATAGCAGGTGTATGGATTCGGACGGTCTCTTCTATAATGGAAAGCATGGCAGTAGTAATCTTGCATTGTTATTTTGGTACGCTTGTTGTCACCGGATCTCTCTACGCCGCAGTAAGGCACGCCAATCTGGAAACCACGATCACCATGGGGAAACAAGAGGGGGTACTGCAGGGCCATAAAAGCAGGATGTAGAGAAGATATGTGTTCTAAACGGCCAGACCTCGGTTGCACGACAATATCACGCTGAAAAGCATCAAGCGTAAAATCTCCCACAACAACCATGGCTAGCTGCTCAACAGTAGGAAGATTGTACTGAACTGGGTCCCCGTCCCTTGCCCCAACAAGCCTGACCACGAAATCATCATCGCTGTTGTTTGCCAACCTGTCTCTAGCCAGCCGGAATTGTTTAGCCAATGGATTGTGATCGTCCAACATCCTAAGCAAGCGTGCAGCAACATCAGAATCTAGCGGTTCCGACGACCGCTCAGTTGGATGCACGGCCCGGATTCTATTTTGGACCTCGTTGGTTTATCGTACACGTAGAGCTGTAGAAACTTTGGTGAGTCGCCATTGGCGGAAGGAGAGGGCCTATATACGATGATGGACCCGACCGAGAGACCTTGAAAACAGGAGGGCCACGACCATTATTCGAGAGATCTATCCACGTTTCCACCCATAGATGTAAAAGCAAACAAGCAATTATATTGCCGGATATTTTTAAGGAATCATTTACATTCAGCATCTCCATCAAATCTAGCCAAAGACCTAAGGGGCTCAGGCGGAGCTCTGTAGGGAGGTATGTCCACTTTTCCACCCCTACAACACGTGTTGTAAATGATTCTACCCCCGCTTAAACCGATCGACCCCGCCAAAGACACTCACGGAGCCGTAATATAGCGCCACGGTATCTACTGGTGTAGGTGGGACCCCCATAGTATGAACGATGAACATAAGACTCTAGGCACCGGTGACGATCACCCAACATCGCAAAGAAAAGCACGGGGCATGAAAAAGAAATAATAAATCAAGTACCACAACACAAAAACGGGGCCATGGGAAGTATGAATCCAATCTAAGAACGAGAAGCCCCAACCTTTGAGCGCATCAATGTACTCTTGGGTGAAATGGCCACGCCTGGATCCACCCCGCAGTATTTACTGGGCCTAATGGAACAAAACAGTACAACCACACCACACATGTCAGTCTAGCCATATCTAAATAAGAACCTAAATGAATTATTCAAATAAGCCACTACCTGATTTAGCGAGCCTCTTCTGGCCTAAATATTTCATACGCTTACGCCGAGACTCAGAAGCTGATAAAGTGCTAGGCACATAACGTGCACCCTCCACTATAGAAAAGTGCGTCAGGAACGCTTAACCCAAGATGAATAGAACCGCGAGCTCAATGGGTTATAGGCACAACAAGACGGTATTACGCACGCTTTCTTTTCGGCGATTTGCTTGGGCAATTTCTCGGACACCGCGGCGGCTAATCACATAGCCAAAGAAGGGAACCAAAATAAGACAGTGTGTATGGGGAACCATATGTAGTGTGATACAAACTCCGGAAAGGTACAGGGCGAGCACATACATGGCTCCCCGAGGTAGGCCAGCCGCCCGGCAAGCGCGTTGACCCGCATCCTAGAGAGCGCTACGGGGGACGGGAAAACGGGGAAATGGTGGGAATCACCCTTTGGATCATGACGGCTGAAGAAAATCCTCCAAACGAACTCTGAATCGCTAACTGGGCATACAGAATTTAGCTTTCAGAATAGAGCCATTCCCTATCCACAGAATATCCGTTGCTCAAACAATATCACTATACGTCTATAGGGACAAAATGGGACGCGCCAACAACGAACATCGCGCCGCCACACCTCTGTCAACATAAAGCGTAAACAATAGCTAAACAAGAACCGAAAAAGAAAGCGGAAAAACAACGAACCCCATCACACAAGCCAATGTGTAAGAATGTATCTTCGAAAAGCAACAATTTAGCCTGCAGAGGAAATTAAGATGCGGAAGCGAAAAGAGAACGCGGGCATACCGGCAGCGGGAGGACCCACGAGAATTTGCTCCTCGAATCCCGGCTCTCTCACCCGGCGTCCTTCCTCCTCTCCTTGGCGACCTCACGGCTCTCGTCGGCTCTCAAGGGACACAGAAAAAAAAAGCGGCCTTGGCGGCGCATCGGTGGCGGACCCAAACCGCGGCGCCCGCGACCCGGACCAAATCGCGTCAGATTCGGCGATGGGGCGGCGGGAAGAGCGAAGGGAGAAGCGAGCTAGGCAAGAATGGCGGGGGGGAAGGAAGAGGCGGCGGGACGCGGAAGGGGAGAGGAGCCGGCATAGGCGGCGCGGGAAAAGTTTGGAACTCACCGCGAAAAACGCGGGTGGCGGGCGGGCGGAAACGGGGAAGCGAACCCGGTTATCGCGCTGTAAAAGAGGGGGCGGTTGTGGCAAGGAAGACGGGAGGTAGCCGGTATTCTGGGCGGCCGGGCTCCACGAAGAGATCGGAGGCGACCGGCCCGAGCGAGAGAGGAGGAAGCGCGGTCGTGGCGTCCGCTGGCGACCATGGCGCCCCTGACCGCCAGCCGCGGCCCCCGCCTAGTCGTCTCGGACCAGCGGCCTTGCGACAACGCCTGAGCGGGCGGAAACCATGCCTCGGGTCCCGACGCGGCGCCGCGCGGCGACCGGACCGCCTGGCCTGGCGCTAGGGAAAATCGGCACGCGAGACGGCAGATGGGACCGGTCCACCCAACCAATAGGATGACGACAACGCCGGAGCAAGCCCCACGCACGTCGCACGCCGCTGGAGAAGAAAGCCGTCCGGACCCGCCAAGAATAATGGAGGCGAAGTCAAGCTGCGCCCGGCCGCCGATCACCACATCGCCGGCCGCCGTCAAATTTGATGGGCGTGGACGCTCAAGGGCGTTTTCTCCACAGCAAATATACTCTTTAAATGTTTATCCTGTGGAGCTCAGGGAGCTGTACGTGGACGACGAAAAGCCCGCTTTTGGTTTTCTTGATTCTGGACATAATGATCAATTGATTATCCAAGTACCAGATTAGCTCCTCTGCTTACAGCTTTGGCTTGATTGATTCATATGATCAATAGCATTTGGTTGTTACTTTGCATCACCTAAAAATACTATGGTGGTGTCAGCACAGGGAATATACTAATTTTATCTATAGTCCAATACTTTGCTTTATTATTTGGTTTGCTTCGGTTGGTAATTAAATCGCACCGTACGGAAATACGGAATGTGTGCACTACAAGGAACTACAGTACTCATCGATCAGCGCCATGCAGTGGTGTGCGTAGTTTCCGCGAAGTACTCCCTCCATGTCACAAATAAATGCAATTCTAGGACTTCTATAATTCATTTTTATCATTCGTTTTATTTAGATTTTTTTGTGTAAATAATAAAATAAATAGATCATTGTTGGGAGGCCGAACCTGCCTACCCCTACGGCCGCCCCCGAGAAGCCTTAATTAGAAGAAGCCCAAGGCGAATAGGATTCAGATCCACCGGTCGAATGCTCGAGATTCGGGCCTTGACACGCCATGGACCAAGGGGTGAAGAGGATGAGGCCCGAATGGCGGAGGCTTCGTGTGACATGGGCGAAAGCTGGGGCTTAGGCCATGGCGGGTAAACGTTCGCACAACGGTCGGGGCCTGCCTAGGGGAAGTAACGTCGCGTGGACGAAACGCCGCGGAAGTCGCCGGAAGAGGCCGAGATCTCGCGGCTTTCGCTAGGCGGAGATTGTAGATGAGACATGCGGCCCTTGCTCTGGCGACGTCGGCTCACCTCGCAGAATGTCTAAGCTTCGACGAGGGGACCGCCCCGAGCACAAAAATCACGGACGTCCGGTCGGATGTGGCGGATGCTGGATGGGTGCCCCAAGGGGCGGCTTTGGCGGCGAGCCCTCTGGGCGCCGGTGTGGAGGCGGGAAGCGGTCGCCGCCGGCGTGGCGGAAGGGGCGTTGGCGAATGTCCATCGCTTTGTCTTGCGGTGCTCGCGTTAGGCGTCGGGTGGCCCCGGGCGCGCGTGGGATTGCGGCGAAAGACCACGCTGCCCCACGGCCCTTGTGGCGGAGGACACCTTGGGGCTAGGGTTGAAATAGAAGGACATATAGTGGAATTGTAAAAAGTCGGACTATAAATAGACCCCCAAGGGGGCATTGTAAAGTCGATCGGTGAATTAATAGAAAGAGTGTTCCGGCTCGGACATCCCTAAGTGTTCAGTCAAGCCTTGTTGTGTGATTCGTCTGTCAGGGGTAGCTTTGCCGGGCTACACCAACATTGGCGCCA
>JADLZK010013341.1:0-17332 GCA_015847255.1 Hyparrhenia diplandra
AGAGATCATAAGTATTATTTATGCCCTTGGTCACCAGAAGGCTTGCTTGACCATTAGAAGCTAGTGCAAAACCAAGCTGTACGCCCGTGTTTTATACCAACCGGCTCTGTTTAGTTGAGCTTTGTAGAAAAATTTTATAGGCTATTCACGTCTAGCCATCTAGGACCCACAACGGCGGGAACTGCTTTGGGAAGGTGCACGAACCGCCGAGGTTGTGCCGAACCGCCTCAGGTGGGTAAAGCGTGCCGCACTGCAGGTGGTGCGCTGCGGCATCTCGGCCTCGCCTGGCCCGCCTGCGGCATGCCCTCATCTTGCAGTGTTGTGGGCAGTGGGCCTTTGCCTCGGCCCACATGTTTTGGGTCGATGGTTCCTCGGGCTTGTGTGTCTTGCAAAATGCGCCTCCCCGATGCATGCATTTTGGTCGACATTTTCCTGTTCTGCTTTTATTATAAATCCGCAAAATAAAAATACAAGACACTCATCAAAGTGGAATTTTATTAGTGGTAAAATGCATATGAGTATAAAAAGTATAGTTTCACCCCTTTATGGTAGGAAGTGGATCGCAGTATATCGTTGGTTACCGTCAACAGTGCCTATCACAGTTAGTAGGATCCCTGGACATCCCACTATTGAATGCCCGGACGTAGGTCGACTTTTGATGTAAGTGCATTACTATGTGATCTGGAGCTAGTGTCGTTGCATGCCAAAAGACACCCTTTGACAAGCTCCGACTTCACTACTATTGACTCACACCTACTTCAATATGCTTGCAATTGGCGTATCAATCAATTCGTCATCCTATTGGAATAGCGAGAATGTTCCAGATACAACCGAAGCTTTGTTGTCCGAGTATGACTTTGTGGTGCTTGATATGAAAGAAGATACAAGGACACCTATTATACTTGGAAGACCTCTCATAAGTGCACTCAATGCTCGTATTGACGCTTGGAGTTGGAGAAATAAAATTCACTATTAATGGACAAGAAGAGAAGTTCTGCTTAAGCCACGACCGAGCATGCTCTCAGGTAGAAGCTAATAAAGACACAGACTTAATGATATCTCTCGCACAAGAAGGTGGATTCGATCAACCAATTATATCCACTGAAGATGGAATCACTCCACTCGCAATAAAGGTAATTCGGTAAGAATCTACGTTTTTAATTTTATGCATTATTATTATTTATTTCTTGCCATGATTATTGCCTAGAAAATTCTAAAATAAATTTTTCATTGCATTTTATTCCAAGCCCCATATAGTGATTTACGTATGTCTCAAAAACCCCCGTGAGTAATATATTATTATTTACGTGGAGGCGTAAAAATTATGAATTTGCCATCATTAGAATTCTTATTTTTCATAGATTCATAAAATAAATTTTGTTATGTACATTTTTGTGGGTATTATACGGTAAATATGGAGACATATGGGATCCCAGCATGTCATACACCTCATCTCTCCCACCTACCACACCTTTTGTCTTTTTCATAAATTCAAATTTTGAGCCAACCCCACATGGGACCTATATCTCTGCAGCAGACGGCATTGAGTAAATTGAGAGGACCAAGACATGATAGAGGAGCATCTCGAGGAAGCTGGGGCCCACTTTGGTTTTAGCCGTCGAGCGCACGCCCCATGGGGCCCAAGGCACCCCACCACCACCTTCTCTCTCCCATTCTTCTCTCCTACCTCCTTTCTATATCATTCTCACCTCCAGTAAAACTACTCCAATGGCCATTTCGAACCGAGCACAACTTCGTGACCCACTCTTGAGCTTCATTTTCTTTGAGAAAAGATTATGGAAGTGAAGGGTGGCAGTGATAGATCCTTGCTTATTTTCTCTCTAATCCTCACCTTTCCCCAGTAGTGTGGGAGGAAATTTCTGCAGTTAAAGTGTCAAACTCATGAAGGGCTGGGAAATCCTTCATGCGATGAGTAGTTTAGAAGCGAGATCAAGAGAGAGCCTCACACAGCTACTACCCGGAGATGGACCTTTGATTCACTCAAGACCTTCCGGCGTGGAGGATCTTCATCTCGAAGACATTCCCATGGTGAGCACCTTTCTCTCTGGAATGATCAAGGACATTCATTTTCTCTCTAGAAGTGATGGAAGAGAAGGCCAAGGAGAGAAAAACTTAAGGAAAAAGAGTTTGTCACGACACCCATCATTGACCTCGACTGCTTTGCTTTCTACCGGCATGGATGAATTTAGTCGAAGCTCTTTTAGTATGCATAGGATGGGGGATGCTTTGGGAAAACAAATGGAAAAGAGGTGCAGGTTTACCTCACCACTGGAATTTCTTGTGCACCCTAGAGTTGTTAGAACATGGAGTATCTTAGATAGATTCAACAAGTCATGTGAATCTCTGATGCAACTTAGTCAATGGCTAGGCTCTCCTAAATATTGCCATGTTGATATTGGATCTATTTTAGGAGACTTTCCTTTGATAGCGATAACTTTGGTGTAGACATTTCTGGCATAGTGTTGAGAGCGAAGAAAGAAGTTTTTGTAACTAATGAAATCCACCATCCTACTTTCTTTGAGATTCTTGCATAGGTGGATGACAATAACTTTGTTTCCTAGAGATGAACTTAGAATTGTAAGAATAGAGGAATTGAAGTTGATGTATGCCATGATTAGAAGATTAAAGTTTTCTCCTATCAAAATTTATGGTTAATCATTAGATTGATATGGTTGGTATGAAGAGAGGAAAAATTCTGCACATCTTGGATTACCCGTATTGCTAATAATATTGGTTTGTTGCAAAATGCTACCATTGAATATATCAACCTCGCTTTTGTTGGTGGTTATGCATTTTTTTCAATCATGCTCACTTGCTTAAAAGAATGGAGACCAATATGTCATGTTTTATAAGGGTTACATTAATGAATATATCTTACCCAACCCTTCTTTTGGGGGTGTATTTGGATAGCTTTGTCTTTGACTCTGCAGTGGAAGGAGTACCTTTTGGGAGAAGCTCATTAGGGCGCACTGTAAACCCACGTGCCTCACTTATCAAGAACCCGTTACACCTACTCCAAGATATGAAAATTATTGGTTTTGGAGCAACCCGGACCATCAAGGCAATATGGGAGTAGATGAATGGCCGGGCCCCCAACAATCGAATCATCCACTAGTATTCCTTAGGGATCAAAAAATAAAGATTGGGGCCGTGGACGCTTTAATGTATATGAAGAGCAAGAGCATGGAGAGTCTAGTATGCAAGGAGGGCGAGGTCTTTTTCTGCAAGCACCGCTATGAACAAAACCTTCAGACCATTTTTTCTTTCCACCGCAAGAAGACACATCATATTCTCATGTACCACCACAACCTTATCGACTTATCAAGTAGGTACACTCGCCAGGGCCACCACCACAGAGAATGTAGGTGAGATGTTGACTAACATTGGCACTAGAATTGATCATCTTGAGATAGGTCAGCCAGAGTTGCAAAGAGAGAGTGCAGCAGTATGGGGGAAGATAATCAAAGATTCCAAGAAGAAACCGTAAATAAACCGGACGACTGTCGAGGGACCGCACATTACACCACCACCACCACCTCACCTCGATTGCATCGCCTAGCTTGGGGGAGGACCTCCAAATGTAAGTTTTCTACTCATTTTATCCATGCATTTATTTATCTTTTTTTTTTTATAAGAAAACCATAAAATGTGAAAAACCAGAAAACCAAATAAAAATTAGTTGGTAGATTTTCTTTCCATGCAAGATAAAATGAAAACCCAAAAATAGAGTGTGTAATATAGTTTGTTTGCTTTAGTTTGCTTTTATTATCTTTAAGAGTCTTTTGTATATAGGTAGAGTCTTATGTTTTAAGTATGCTCAAATCTTGAAATACCTAGTGCTTGATTTATCTACGGGTTATAAAATAATTTGACATGATAATTTGTTCTTACACTTTGAAACCCGTGGCTGTATATGCTTGATCTTTTATCTAGGTAATTGACAGATATGACATGAGATAGTTTGAGTCGCTATATTTTCTTATTCTAAATGAGACTAGATTCCCAAAGATTTATCTTTGAAAACTTGGAAAATCTTTACATGATGAGATTCTACATGAGTGAGTGTTTAAATTCCTACCGTGAGCCAAATATTTGATATCTAGATTAGAAAACCTCCAACCGCATATGCTATTTGTTTTGATTTGAAGTTTGTCAAGCTTTGTGTATACCATATGAGAGGTTTGTCACTCATAAAATCAAGATCATGTGTACACACTCCATCATCCACTTGTATATATATGCATCATTATGCTATTCCTACACCGGAGTACGATCCACTTTCATTTCATTCCATCTAAAATGTGTTATGCTCCTAACACCGAGAAAACACTCCAAAGTTTATTTGTCTCTTATAATTATGTTGTCAAAAAAGAGAAGCAAGGGGCTATGCAAAAAGAAAAAAGAATAAAAAGGGGGGATGAAAAAAAAAATGGACAAGTGTCCTATGGTCGAGTAGAGCCTTACCTCCCTAAAAAGAAAAGAGAGTAAGAATGGGACAAGTGTCCAAATAAAAACAATGGGTACTTAGATGCCCGCCTAAAAAAAAAAAAAAAAAAAGTGAAGGAGAAAGGTAGCCCCTGCTTTCCTTTATGTTCTCAAAGTTCAAAAAATAAGAGAGAGTTTATTCCTAAAAAAGGAGCAAAGTAGAATTAGGTTAGAAACTATATATATTCCACCATATTCCACACACATGCACTTCTTTTGATTTGATTGTATGACATAACTCTCTTTGGATCCATTGTTTGACTTACAGATATAATCTTGCAAGTATGCCAAATTTTTTCAGAGTGCCACTCCTATGAACCCCACATAAGCCATTATTTTTAGAAAGTGAGTGAGAGTTTATTTTGAAAGAGAGTATATCATTATGAGTGTTATAGAGAGGATCCATAAATATCAAATATGACTTGACTTGAGAGTGTCATGCAATGAATCTCTCGAAGTTTTATTTTTGAAAACTTATAAAACTTTGGGTATGATAGTTGAAGGAAGAATTTGAAACATAGTGCTCTACTTGATTGTTCTCTGTCTTTTCAATTACCCAAGATTTGTGTGAATGCCGAAAAGCCCCATGGTTAAAAAAAGGATAAGAGTAAGTTTGAAAGTTAAATTAGTTTATAATTCTCTTTATGTGCACCTTTGTTTTGCTAAGGGACTAGCAAAAGTTAAGTTGGGGAGCTTGTTGATGGTAGTTATTGACCACTTTTATATATGTTTTAAACCATCAAACAAGGATCAATGATAGATAAATATTATTATTACTAATGAATTCCATGAGTTTTGTGCATACACTATTTTGGCAGAAGAACCCGTAAAACCCAAAAAGAGCCGAGAGGAGAGGAAATTAAGAAACGGAAGAAAAGATCAAAATCCGTGGCATTGGTAAATTCCGTGGGTACAAAGACGAGAGAATGAAGCTCCCGAAGAAGGCCGGAGGGTAGACCCCACGCCCGTGGGCGCTGCATGCCCCCTATGCCGCACGGCACCCCTAGGGATCCACGTGTCCACAAATTTTCTAGAACCTTCCTACAACCTAATCTATGGAGTTGATCTAGTCCTGCTCAATTAAGTCGGTTTGATCCAAGGGTCGAGATTCATCCATGGGGGCTATAAAAGTTGGGCGTGGCTACCCCTCCTCAAAACCCTAGAAGAATTCATTAGTCTTCGGGGATTATTCAGGTTTAGATACATTGTAATTAGAGAGAGTAGTACTAGGGTTTCCAGAGATTAGAAGATTAGAGAGCTCTCTAGTTCTTCAAGGATCAAGAGTAGTAGATTGTCTAATTGTTCAAAGGAGATTGTGAGCTCGCCTCAGGATTTCGTGATCTATTATATTGAGATATTCGTAATAAATTTATCTTGAGTTCTCATTATGATTATGCTTTATTTTCTTTATATTATTGATTGTTATGTTCTTAGTATATTCTAGTTTGATATTTGATATAGTTCTAGTTATTGATTATTATATGCTTGAGATCATGGACAACTAGCCTTTATCTCGTGGGGTTAAGTCATAAGTTATATGTAGGCATGGTGCTTAGATATAAGTTATTTGTGGATGACCTCTGTAGAGGCCGAAGTTTGGGGTAGTTCGTAAGGGTGACAAATTTTATTGAGTCTTCTATAGTCCTCCTCTCATCATATGGTTAACGCAAGTAGGATGTGGTCGCGATGGAGGCTAGTTTATCTCATTATAAATCCTCCTAGTTGATATCCCTCTTGCTATATATATTATGATTTTTCTTGTTATATACATGAGAATATTTTACATGCTATGCTTTGACTTGATGATTGATAGTTTTGAAGTCTATCTCAATAAATCCATGATATCTATACCAATATTAGTGAGTCTCTATATCTCTATCTCAATGGAATACCCTAGGCATTGTTTATCTTTTATTGTTATCTTTATTTATATTTTATTTATCTTTATCTATTTATTAGTTATCCATTCTTTTCACCCCCGCTATAGTATTGGAATGATTGATTCTATGTACATAAATATAGAATTGCTATGAGTCATATGAATATTGCCTCACAAATTCTTCCTTTGGGAAAAATATAAATTTACGATACCCGGGTTCATCCTAGGTGAAGTGCTACAGTTGGTATAGAGTTTATTTCCAGCTTATATCTGCGCTATGGATATAATAACTTTATATGTGACAACGTAGTGTAGATTTATTTTATACCCAAAGGTTTCTAGGTGTCGTGTTGAGGAGTTAGGTTTGGCTCTACCCTTTTGGACGACATACATTTAGAAATGCCAACACCCACAACAGGGAGAAAAACATAAAAGATTAGCCCACGTATGAGCAAGTGGCTACCATGCATGCATATTTCATACCTCATATCCCAATTAGGTTTCTTTATAATCACGCCTTCCCCAAGAATAAAAGCTTAAATACTTGTTGGTGGCCCCGAAAGGCAACCATCAATTAGGCGATTAGGCGACTGAAACGGCCAGTGGCTGTGATCATAGCAAGCATCACTAGGAATGGGCTAAAATACCATTCCCCCAGTCACAATGATAACTGCCAAGATTCCACATCTACACCTAGGGAGTGGAATGATTCCACTCTAGCCATAGCGATAGGAGACCGCATCATCATCTCAAGAATATCATTACTAGGATCGTGGATCCTATTAATGACCCTTATTGGACGGTGGTTGACAGATCTTGGCTATAAAAGATATTATCCACAAGCGCACGGATCTATCATTGCAAAGCATTTCACCCGGAAGTATTATCAAGGTATCAAGTTATTTATATTTTTCCAAAGGAAGGCATGATATATAAGAATCTAGTATGGAGTATGAATACAAAGAATACTCCTTACACAATAGACCAACTTGATCATACAGGGTAAACTAAGTGATTTGTAGATAGTGGACACACACACGTGAGCAACCCCAAAGGATAAAAAATAAATAGAGAAAGAATAAAAGAATATTCCTAAGTGGGAGTAGATCATTTCTAGTCATAAGTAGCCAATACAAATGAATATAGTTAGGGTCACATGAATACATGATATAATCAAGGTTAGGTCTAGGATAATAGGGAGATCCCCCAACCGGGTCCCGCCAGCCATTGAGGCATTTACTTAACTCCTACACAACATACCTAACATGGGGAATGTTAAGGACGGACAGGTCGTAAGCCACCACTGCCGCCATCCCCACAACCAAGGCATGCCATCATATTCGAAGGCTCTTAGGTATCCCGCACCATGCCCACATACAAGGAAACTACTCATGTCCCCCAGACTCCCAACTGAGCAGATGACGAGATAGAACATGAGTAAAACCCAAAGAATGACTAACCGTTATCCCACCTCTAATCATGTAAAGCATATGAACAATGAAGAATCAAGGATGAAACATGTTATGAGCATGACACACAAACTATACTCTAGTTCATATATCAAGATCATATCATGCACAAGACTATACTCTAATTCAAATATAAAGCTAAGGATAAGAGAGTATGGACTTGGTCAAGGAAGAATTCTCCATTGAGAATATATTACCAAGTAGCACTTCTTCCCAGGAGATAAGCCCTCCTTTGTACCCTCCCTACTACTCCAAGACTAGTGTCCAACTAAAAGAATGAGAGAGGAGGTAGAGAGTGAGGTGTGATGCTCCCAAAGGTGGTGTGTGTTTGAGTGAGAGGAGAGGGGAGCTATTTATATAAGGAGGAGAGGGGGTAAAGTGCAAAAGTGCACCAAACCGACCTACCTACAAAAGGCCCAGATGATTCGAACCGGCAGGTCGACCTCCTCCCGCACACCACCCCTCCTAGGCATTAAATGCACTACCTTGCCGAGGTCGGGCCGACCGGGGTGCCAAGCCCGGTGCTGCCGAGTCCGCCTAGCTCGGCCGAAGCGACGACCCTATTGGCCTCTGGGCTTTGGTAGGTGGGCCTCTAGTGCGGTGAAATGTCTTCCTCACGTTGGTTCTCGCCTAGTTCTCGCTCTCATGGTGGGCTTGTTTGCATTGTGATGAAGAATGTGCTAGAGTGCGCTTTTCCCGCATGTGGAGCCTTTTGATTATTTTTCCACTTTATTGTTTATAAATTCCTTGCAAAAAAATAATTCTCCAATACAATTGGAATCATGCAAATAGTAAATGTATATGAGTTTAAAAATGCATAGTTTCACCCCTTTTGGTAGAATGTTGATGGTATAAATGTGTCGCTTCAGGACTGGCCAACATCTCCTCAATCCGAAGTTCAGATGAGGAAGTTATGCCTTAAAAATACTAGACTACCCCGCAGCCCGGCATGAATTTGCTTGACTTGGGCCTCCACCTCTTGGGCTTGTGTCCGGACATTCAGTATTCATGTTTCTGGGCTTTTTCCTCCTTTATCCTTGCTTTGCATTGGGCCATTTTTACTATGTGATTTTTTCATCTTTTTCCTTTACTTTTGGCCCACTATTTATATGTTTTCATGGTTGACTAGAAAATAAGAGAACTCACCAAAACTATGAAAATGGTTAGCTCAAAAGCCCCTTTCTACTTTGTTTTCGTGAATTCTATACTAATGTTGATGGTATAAAAATTAGCAGCTTGAGCACCGGGCCAACAAGTACCCACACACTTAGCCCTTTGCTCGCCCTTGAGTAAAGGATTAAGGACTAAGCTCATCATCTCCTTGATATGCACCCCGAATACAAGTTATCTAAACTTCACCTATACTTGTGAACTTTGATGTGTCTACCACACTATTCATGGGTAATTGAATAATGGAACAATATGGATTCAAATCCCCTTGCATCAGTCCAGGAACTTGGGTTTTTATTTAATTTGATTTTGAAAATAAAAATATAGCTTAGCCTCGAATGATTCACTCGATCACTCAATTTTGTGTTTCGCTCTCACCAAGGCATATCAAAGAGTTGCCTTCTTTCTTTTTGTTTCTAAAAAGCTTATATGGATCTTTTGGGTAGGGAAAGATATGAAGGCATACTCACTCTGACATGTTGTTAGGTCAAAAGCTTGAATCCAAGGAGAAAAGATGTCATATCCCTAGATCAAGAAGTGCATGTGTGTGGATATAACAAAGTCAAACCTTATACTATACCCTTGATATGAGTGATCTCTTTATGAGAACTTTCTTCTTGAGAACATAGCTATTTTTTGCAATTTCATGTGCTCAATATTTTTTTTACACTTGACCTTCATGTGTCCATTTTTTTAATGGAACCTTCATGTGTCCATTTTTTTAGTGGAACCTTCATGTGCTCATTATTATTATTATTATTATTATTATTATTATTATTATTATTATTATTATTATTATTATTATTATTATTATTATTACCAAGGGAAGACATTCAATCTTCATCATCATTTTTATTATTTTTATTATTCACCGTACTTTTTCATACTCAAGCAAGGCTAAGGTAAAGATGCAATGTAAGTTTAGCCTTGATTGCCTCCATCACAAAAATATTTCTATTTGTTTATGACATCGCCCGAAAGTTCATTAAAATTTTCAACACCTTATCAAATTTTGATCAAAGAAGGTCTTTTAGCCTAAGCACCATGCTTAATTTAAAAGACCTATGGATGTACCACATAAAAGCCCATGTAAATGCATCCAAACTCGCACCACATTTCCATAAACAAAGGAAACATAATTTTTTATGGAGATAAATGTGAGTAAAATGAGTTGGTGAAATATCACCTTTGCAACTCAGTGTATGTACCAGCAGCGCATGATAAAAGTGTCGAGACTTCTAATGGCAAGAGCTTGATTGTCCAACTCAGTGGGTCAGTAAGGCTTAGGTCATACACACAACTAGTGTATAGGGGACCTCGGCCTCCTAGTGGTAAAGAAGCAAAAGGAGGAGACTCTCCTTTTTCTTTTTCTCCTCTTTTTTTATATATATCTCAATTTTTTTCACACTTAACTTTTTTTTCTTTTTTTTGACTTTCCCCTTTTTGTCCCTTTTTTCTTTTATAGCCAGCGCAATGCTGATATCGCCTTCTATCCATCATCATTTTTTGGATGACTTTGTGTGTGTGGAACTCGTGGATTTATCACCTTCCTCCCCAAACTTGGATTTTTGTGTAAAAAATCAAGTGTAGAGTCAGGGTCCCCTTTGAGGTGTGTTCCAACATTAGAGAGCATTGAGGTTTGTAGTTGATGTCACTCTCGACATTCTGGGCATCATATGACCCCTAATCTTCTTGATCTCACCCCTAAAATGGTTAGCTTACAAGAATACCCAAGGTGGTATACCAACTTGAAAATATGTCCTTGCTTTTATAAAAAAGTTTTTTTTTACAATTATTACTATATTTATTTATTTATTTTATTTTATCTGCTCACCCAACTTTTTATTTTAATTACTCAAAAGCAAGGTTAAGATAAAGATGCAATGAGAGCATAGCCTTGATTTATTCCCCATCATGAGTTACTTTAATCGTTATGACAATAGCACTTCAAGATTCATTCAATCAAGATTAAACAACATGTCTAATTTTGATTAAAAGAAGGCCATATTAACCCAAGGACCACGCTTAATTTAAAAAGGCCTATAGAGGTATTGTATATGTTCCGTATACAAACACCCTAAACCAGAGCAAATATCATTAACAAGGAAAGCATGAAGTTGTATTTTTATGGAGATAGATATGAATCATGGAGTTGGTGAACATTGAGTGACCTATGCATACCGGTATACTCTACCCACTGTATGTGGATGGAAACTTTTAAAGCTATTATGGCGGTGACTTGATGGCTTCGGGGCTTCGTGTGAAACACAAGGATAGGCCACACATGGCTTGTGTATGGACATGGCCTTGATGGTAGTAGCAATAGCTTGAGGTGAGCCTTCTTGCTTGTGCAAGTAATGCCGGGTGGAGTTGGACAGCCCAATGGTGTTTATGTTTGGCTATGGGGGCCCAACTCTTTTCTCCTCCACATTCCTTCTATCTTTTATCATCATCATTTTTCTCTTTTTTTTTTTCTTTATCTCCCTTTTTCATTTCTTTTTCTTATTTCTTTCAAGAAGGTAGAGCTAGCACTTTTTTTTTCTTTTTTAATAAAGATGGCCTTGTGGTGAGATTTCACCATTCTTTCCCCCCGCACTTTGACTTTTTGTGTGAAAGTCAAGTGCGTGTAGAGTCCGAATAAGCTGAGAGTAATCTCATCACAAAGAGCATCAAGATATTTATATGATGCAACTCTTATGTCACGGGCGCCATGGGCATTTTGTTTCTCCCGCCTCCAATTAAAATGGTTAGTGACCAAGAATACCCCAAGGTACATACGTAACCGAAGACATATACTTGCTTTTATTGATAAGGTAAGATGTGTTTTTTTTAAAGATAATCCGGGTATCTCCCCGCAAAGGCTTCCTTTTATGGTCATAGCTTGACCGTTGTTGGTGTTTTCTTAGCTAAAGTAGCAAAGTCCGCAAGCGCACGGAAATACCGTTGTAGCACTTTTCACCCAAGGGGTGCGGTGGTATCGTGATATTTCGCAAGGACGGTTGTGTAGAGGGCTTTCGCCCTGCGGTGGTCACCCAAGGCAAGGTTAGGTTCTATGAGTAGTGAGGTATCCTGTTTATGGGCTTAGATTTCTAGGCAGGGATTTCTAGGGTTGTTATCTCCTTATTGGCACCTGCCCACGCCCAATACCGACAGTTGTCCCAATTGTTTTTAGGCCCACCCTAACGTGGGGGATTACAAGGATGGACAAGGCTGCCACGACCGCCGCCTACCCCTTTGACCGGATGTGCTCCAAAAGGTAGTGGTGAACGCAAGTCCAAACACCACGCTTTTGCACTATTGGTCATAGTTCTTGATGTTGGCTAGGATGAAACGATCTGGACGATCGATAATGACTCTACCATATCCTAGTCCTTTCTAATCGGGTTTTGGATCGGATCGGGATATTATGCGGATTCGATGCTAATACGGATTTTCTAGATGTCGGAAATGGTGCGGGTTCGACCGTGACGGAGCTGAAGGACTTTTAGAAATCGGATAATATATGCTCACAAAAATTAATACATGTTAAAATTTAGACTTAATAATATAAAAAGCAGCAAAAACAAGTAAATAGGCAATCACAAACACACCCACCTACAAAATTGTGGTAAATAGGCAATCACAGATTACCATCTATATGTAGCATAAAGATATTCCAATTATTTTTCAAGTTTTGCTCCTTTTAAAATATTCGTTATCCTATTTAAATGATAATCCGCTTAGTTATCTGGATAATCCATATCCGCCGGATTTTTGTCAATACCTATATCCTCCTACACCGTGATCTCATATAGTCGGATTCGGATATCCGCATCCGCACGGATATTAAAAACACTTCTCCATAACCTTAAAATGGGATTCGTGAGCGGACGGCGGAGGATTATCCGTATTACTTTCATCCCTAATGTTGGCCAAGGTTCCCAGCTTAAAGAGTCCCCTTCACTAAGAACTAATGTTTCATTTAGACACCCACCGACCTAGCAAGTTTATAAATAACTTTAAGATAATATGCTTGGAAAGACAATAAGCTCTAAAGATAATCACAAGCTTGCTCACCAAAATGTAAGTAGCTTGTAGAGGTAATAAGCTGCTTGTTTTGGTGTGTATGTTGACGCGGTATTTGATCTCACGTTGGTTACCGCCAACAACTCCCCCACACTTAGCCCCTTTACTGCCCCTCGAAAGTGAAGGCAATGTGTGACTAAAGTGGTTCAATCTCCAAGATGTAGACCTGCATATACAAGTTATTCGCCTCACCTCGCTTGTATATTCAAGAGTGGCTACCATGTTATCTTTTAGAATAATTGAGTAATGGAATGTTTTTTGAATTCTATCTTCTTTTACTACTACTCATGCAAAGACTTGGTTGATTTCAATTTTTGAAGATAAAGTAGCAATGCTCCATGGTTGATTCTCACATGGTCACTTATTTCTCCCTCTTTGCCAAAAGCACTCTTTCTCTCTCACTATCCTATCTTTTTGGGTGGTTTTTGTGGATCTTTTGAGAGGGAGGATGAATACTTACCTGTATGTATTGTCGGGTCAAACTCGATTAGTGGAGGGAAGTGCCATACTCCCCGATCAAAATGTGCAAGTGTGTGGAAAAATATTTGTAGTATTTTTCATGGCTACCCTTTTTGTCTCATGATCTCTTGCTTTTTAGAGAAATACAGCTGTGTGCTACTTCATTTTTTTTGACGAAGTACCGACTTCCCTTGCCTTTATTTCGACATTTTTGTCCATCTTTTCTTTTTCTCATACTTTTTCTCAGAGGCTCAGATTCTCTTCTTGGGCAGATACATTTTTGATGACAAGAGACGATCACGAATAACAAACGGATAGAGTATTTATTTGTTGATGGAAAGGGTGTATGTTGTGCGCAATTTTCATGCGAGAATTGGCGGTATATGTGGGTGCATGTGTATTTCATCTTGAAGCACATGAAACTCTCTCAACATAGATCACGTGTGAGTCTCTGACAAAACTCACACGAGAGGAAGTAGCTATAAGTGGATATTCATGTCATAGTTCAGCTTTGTAGAGTTTACCTAAATCAAAACCAGAGCATGCTTTATTTTAAAATTTTGAAATAAAACCAAGTCTCATTGCATAAGAGAGCAAGTGTCAAGTCATTCTACCATATCTCAAAGCTCAATTTATTTAGATAAACATGGGGTCCCTAACGTGTAGTTGCTCAACAAAAGTATGGCTTTCGCTTAGGAATAAAGTGTATGCATGTCGCAAATCAATTGCAGACTGTAGATGGAGTTTTGCCAACTTGGTTCAGTTTAGCAACATTTTAATCATGAGGAGGAGAAAGCATGTCACAAGTCAAAATTTAGGAGTACATTAGCGTGCCTTGACTTGTGGGGAGAGCGAGAGCCTCCCCACACTTATTTTTGTACCTATCTTTTATTTCTTTTTTTTGCACAAGGACAAAAACAAGTGGAGACACATATAATATTCCAAAGACATGCTTTTCAATTCATAAATATTCAAATACAAATTGAGCGCACACATGAAGGAAATACAAAAATGACCGAAGGGAAATGCTGGAAATTTAAACTGGAGTGTGGCCTAATTATTTGAGCGGGAGGTAGAAGCATCAATTAGTAAGGATCGGTGAGGGTCCACTATGCTTTCTACCCCCATTTTCTTAGCGACATTTCTCCAACTCCCCCATGAGTGCTAGGGGGTGGAGATCTCGCTAACTCTTTCAAGGCGGATATTAGCGCTATGTCTTTAAAGCTAATTTGCCTTTAAGAGAAGATGAACATAATCAGAGAGAAACTCTTGAATCTTCTTTGCTTTCAGGGCTTTCAGCCGTTGAAATTTTCCTTGGGAACTTATGTCATCGCCGAAGAAGCCTATGCGGTTGCCTCTGGAATTGTTTTGAGAACGAAAGAGAAACGGCATCCCAAGGACCTGCAATACTTATACTGGTCGTAGCGCCCGCCCTGACACACGAGATAAGGCGCAAAGTGATGATGAAGGCGTGTAAGGATTTGTCCTGCGCTTTGAGGCCAAGCCCCTGGCTGCTGAGCGTTAGCTGTACTTCTCAGTAGTTACCTTGCACCAATGTGCACTTACGGAACCAAAAGCCGATTTACAAAGGCTGATTTGGGGATGAAGGAGGAGACTTCCAACCCCGGGATTTGGCGATGGCTAAGTGTGAATACCACAAAGAGTACGTCCGTCTTTCACGTATTGATACATTTACTCTTTTATAGTACAAAGGGAGAGATAATGTGTGGCTAACCATGTGTCGTAGATGTGCATGTGCTAAGGTGTCTCACCGTCCGGTGCCTTTCAAGAGGATGCTGCAGTTTGCCGGGCCTGTTTCTTTGTTGGGCGCTGGCTTTCGCGGACGCGGCGTCCTGAGTGGATCGTGCGTGTCCTTCGGCGAGAAACACTAGGCCCGAGTCGTGATCTCTGCCGGTGGATGGACTTCTCTTTGGTGAGTGCGGGTTGCAGCTGTCAAGACCTCAAGGGGCACGCCGAGTGCGTGGCAGAGGGAGGTGGAGTGCGTACTGCCGGATGAAATAGTGCAATCATGGTTTCCGTGCGCGGTGGCGTGTTGAGCAGCAGCCTCCATTTACGCCCCATCACAGTGGGACCTTGGCGAGGAGAGCGGAGCGCGCGCACGCCTTGAGGCAATCGTGCCACATGGCCACCTGCGGCCTCGTGAAGCGGTGAGCAGGCATCTAATGCGTTGCTCACTACTCGGGCCGGGCGCTCCCAGGTGCTTCGCACGCCTCGCTCTGCGCGAGGCGGGAGATGTTGTAAAATGGCTCAGAGGCTCCCGCCCTGCAAGGCGAGCTAAGGCTGTAGCACAGCGTCAATCTCACGCCTCTAAGAAGTCGAGATCGTGTCCCGGCCCTGGCGTCTCGCAGAAAAGGAGTGAGCCGAGGTGAGGGCTCCGAGTGTTTGAGTAAGGAACTTGGGCGGGAGGTTGACCGGGCCGTGTGGCGTGCCTAGTTTCTCTCCGAGGCCACGAGATAGTAGGTCACTTTTGGTCCTTTCTTCTTTCTCTACGCTCTTGACGACTCCAGCTAGCACTCCATGTTGGGCTATATCTGGGCTTCCACCCGCGGACCGCTGTAGAAGTCAAAAGCGTGGGTTACTAATAGCCCGCATGCTGGCTTTGATGTGGTGGCTCTCCATTAGTGAGCCGCTTTGTAGGCGCCATGGGCGCTTTGAGTGAGCCACAAAAAGGCGTGATGCTTATTGATTCCTCCAAGCTTGTAGATTAGGTGGCCAAAGTGGTTTGTCGCCTCCCTCTTAGGCGCTCCGCGCTGGAAAGCAGCGCCCGTCATTTGGCGGTGTTGGTTTTGCCGCATCCCTTTGAGGGTCTATGGGCCACATCGCACTTCTTGGGCTAGAAATGCCCGTGGGCAGCATTATTTTCACCCCTCGACAAGAGCGAGCCCTCGAGGGAGTGGTGTGACTCGCCGTTGGTCACCATAGTCGGAGGTAGAGTCTGACTCTTTAGCTCCCGGAAGGGGCGCAGAGCGCATCCGCTGGGTGTAGCCCCCCGAGGGCCCTCGGGAGGAACAATTAGTTCCTCCGAGGTCTTTTTTCTTCTACTGCGCGGTAAGATTCAACCACTCCACCTAATTTCCATGCGATGTGCAAAGGGATGTCCTATGTGCAAGGGCAGCTCGCAGCCCCATGTGCACAAGGTTGTTCCGAGCCTCCCTTTGGCTTTTGTTCTTACACTCCTCGCTCACCCTCCCCGAGAGGGAGGAAGAGGGGAGACATGTCGCACCGCCTCGTGAGCTCGGGCGGGACATACTCCAATGAGCGCTGTAATGGGAAACGTGCTGGTGCCCGTGCCTCACGGAGCAGGGTCGGTCAGCGTGGCTGGGGACGCACCCCATGAGAACTCGGCCTCTTAGCAGATCTCGGGTTCCGACAGTTGAATCCCCGAGGGCCGGCCGGGCTCCCCACCGATGGGACATCTCTATAAGCGTTACGCAGGTGGGAATCTTAGATACTACATCCAGAAATCCGGGAGCCGAGGGTCTCGCTAGCTCTGCTTGTGCATTTCCTTCCGTCCCCTTGCTCGGGTTGTCCCGGAGAGGGTAGGCGAGAAACCCCTGAGGGGGCCCAGACCCTTAGAACCCCTGGACCTGAAAGCGGGCTCAGGCGCCAAATGCGCCCGAGGGGCAACGCTTTGGTGGTTCGGTCCCTCGCCCGAGGGCTCGACGCGCCCTCCCATGGGGAAGGGGCATTGCAGCTCAGCAACGGCCCGCGACATTTTCCTACCTCCTTGACTAGGGTCTGCGCATTTGAGCACGCCTTTTTC